>CM076574.1:383628327-384043092 GCA_034641835.2 Pinus albicaulis
AAGCAAAAAGATTAGGACTTTGGTTTGAACAAAAGATACAAGTTTGTCAATAGAATTTTTTCTATGTTAAAAATACAAGAGTATTGTCTTCCAATTTGGTTATATAAGGAAAGATTTCAATATTATTTTCCAGATTAATTACATATCCTTAAAAAAAAAAATCTTCAAGGAAGATTTTTTTTAAAAGATTTACATCAATTTTCTACTCAAAGAAGAATGAATTTAACATGGATTTAAAACCCAAAGTTAGATTTTTTTTTTTAAGGCGACTTGCTTCGTAAAGATCCCATTTTGGATTTCTTGCATCATCATGTGAGTTCATTTTTCTACTTAAAAGGATTGAATTCAATGTGGATTTGAAACCCAAAGTTAAAGCTTCTTGCTTCTTAAGATTCTTTTTTATATCTTGCATCATGTGAGAAGAGTATGGGCAAGGAAGGGGACAAGCCTCCTTTCTAGGTTGAGGGTTTCTTGCTACATAGTGTATGAACATCAACAAAGGCATTATTTGGTCTAATATGATGACCTTACTTTCACTATTTCCTTTTCCTTATTGTTCTTGAATTTGTGAGGTTTTTGTAGAATCGTGACTTGTTTGGGAGGGTCTCTTGAGAGTGTAGTTTAAGGATTCTTTGTTGGAATTTAATCTTACTCCTTTCATTGCTCCCCTTGTCTATGAGCCTTAGTTGGTTATTATGGAATTTATTTGAAAAGTTGTGCTTGTTGGTTTGCTTCTTTTCCAATTGGGTATCTAGAGATTCCTTTCCTTGAAGATTTTCTCTCTAGTGAAAGGGAAAGGGATGAAGAATTGATGAGACAAATAAACTCAGCTACAAGTAAACAAATCCATAAGCAAGTACACATATATTACAAACTGAGATAGACTATCTAACTTGGGTTTACCTCATTAGTTTCACAAAAGGTGTACAAGTAAAAATATAATTCTTCTAGAGAATTCTCTAGAAAAAAATCTAGAGAAGATCGATCTAGGACTAAGTCAACTACACTCTACTAGAATCTCTATGACTAAGTCAAATAAATTCTTCTAGAACTCTTGTTAATTTTGAGCAACTAGGTCCAAACACCATGTTGTACTGCTCAGATGATGATGCCAATATTTTTATTGGATTCCTTTTTCGGAGAAGTGCAAGATTGAGCTAAAGATCATCTTAATTGGATGAGCAGAACATTTATTTTGAATTTATTCTACTTATGTGCAAGATTGGCCAAATTTGTAATGTAGGCTTGAGATTCCAACAGATGTGTCACACACCCTCACAGATGGATATAAATTGGAGAGACTTGGAGGTCATTTTATCATCATCTCATCACACACATTCCTCATGATCTGATTGGTTCGTTCAGACTAGAAGATGCTTCTTTCTCTCCCACGTGTAAATATGGATGCAGTAAATCTAGATGATGTCGGAAATGGATGCCGTAAATCTGGATGATGTCGGAAATGGATGCCATAAATCTGGATGCGTAAATCTGGATGATACCAGAAATGGATGTCGTAAATCTGGATGATGTCGAAAATGGATGCTGTAAATCTGGATGATGCCGGAAATGGATGCCGTAAATCTGGATGATGTCGGAAATGGATGCAGGAAATGGATGCTGTAAATATGGATGATGCCGGAAATCTGGATGCCATAAATCTGGATGTGGGATTCTTTTGTTGAATTATGTTGACTTTTGATGAGCTGTCTTTGAGGGCTATGTGTGTGACACTTGGAGGGTTGGCTGACCTGAGAAAGACTTTGCTGGTTGAAGCATCCTGTTGATTGCCATAACGCACACTATTCTACATCTTTGCTGGACAAGAAGATATGTAAATCTGATCTATTTTATTGGCTTGTCTTCTGTTGATTTATTGGTATGTTCTATCAACATTTTACTTTCATGTTTATGTGATTGCTATATTGTATCGAGCCCTAAAATATTGAAGTAAATTTGCATTAAGCATAGATCATTCTGTCTATCCAAAAATTACATGGAATCAGAGCTACGGTGAAGACAAAGCCCAAGATAGTGTGAAAAGAAATCACCAAAGAAGTCTTGTCAAGGACCAATGGTCTGATGATAAGTTGACTGACAAGTCTAATTATCATGCATGGAAGATGTCCTTGGATTTGGCATTAAAATATCAAGATGTCATGGACTATGTGCAGGGGAAGATTCATGAGCCTCCATCATATTTTATGAGGCTCACAGAAATCAGGAATGATCTCCTTGCTATAGTAGAAGTAGTTGATCGAGAGCTCGTCCTCATTGCTCTTGGAGGACTTCCCCGAGACTGAAAGAAGAACTTCAAGGAAGCTCTCACTATTGGTTTTAGAGATGATACACTCTACTAGGTTGGAGGAAGTCCATTAAGGGCTATGTCATGTGATACAACTCGTCAAACTGAGTTATGGCACTAGAGGTTTGGACACCTTGATTACAAAGCCCTTCCCGAAGCAAGGAAGGTGGTGTTTGGGATCCCCGAATTCAAGAATGATCATGAAGGCATATGTCAGGGTTGTGTCGAAGGAAAGCATACAAAGGGGACCTTTCCCCTTAAGTGTCACAAAGACATCTGATATCTTGCAATTGATACATTCTGATTTATCTATGCTGTTGTGAAATCCTTGGGAGGATGTTCTTATTACATGACTTCTCTCGCAAGACCTGGATATATTTCTTGAAGAAGAAGGACGAAGCATTCAAATGGTTTTGTACCTTCAAGGCCTTGGTGGAAAATCAAACAAGAAAGAAGATCAAGATTTTGAGGATCGATAATGGCACCGAATATGAGTCAACTGAGTTCAATGACTTTTGCAGAGGAGTTGGCATTCAGAGGGAGACCACAACCATGTATACTCCTGAGAAAAATGGTGTTGTTGAAAGAAAGAATAAGACCATTGTGGAAGCTGCCCGTGCCATGCTATGTCACCAAGGTCTTCCAAAGTTTATATGGGGAGAAGTTGCGAACACTGCTGTGTATGTACAAAATCAATGCCCGCATTCTGCTCTGGACTCCAAAACTCCAGAAGAAGTCTTCTCTGGTAAGAACTGATGTTTCTCATTTTAGAGTTTTTGGTTGTTATGTTTACTTTCATGTTCTGAAAGAGAAGACAAGCAAGTTGGATGCTTATGGAAAGAAGGGAATGTTTGTGGGCTACAGTGAAACTTCGAAGGCATATAGAATCTATGTGCCTGGTCAAAGAGAAGTGGAGATATGCCATGATGTTACCTTTGTTGAAGATGCTTCCCTCAAGAAAGTGATAAACCTTCCTAGCTCCAAGGAAGACAATGATGAAAGAACAGGGAAGCAGGAAGAGTTGAAGGATGAGATGATTCCCGATGTTGAAGGACTAATGGACCCTATTGATCAACCTCCTTCAATGAAGAGAAGACCCTCATGGCTCAGGGATACTCTCGAGGATGCCGAGAGACATATGGCCCCAAGGGGGACATTTCGTGAAAGCAAGAATCTGAATAGATACCAAGGGTATCTAGCAGCCATGAGTACTATCGTACAATCTGAGCCTGGATTATTTGAAGAAGTCGTAAAGCATTAAGTTTGGAAGGATACTATGCACGAAGAGTACGAGTCCATTATGAAGAATGATGTCTGGGATGTGGTCCCGAGATCGGATGACAAAGCTGTTGTCACCTCGAAATGGCTCTATAAGATCAAGCATGGATCTGATGGTAGTGTTGAAAAGTTCAAGGCAAGATTCGTTGCTCGAGGCTTCTCTCAAAAGGAAGGCATAGATTATGATGAAATATTTGCACATGTGGCCCACTATACCACCATCCGATCTATTATTTCCCTTGCTGCAACGCAAGGATGGAGTCTCCATCAGATGGATGTGAAGACCGCTTTTTTGCATGGTTCGATAAAGGAAGAGGTGTATGTGGAGCAATATTTGGGGTTCGAAGTTTAGGATAGAGACTCTCATGTATGCAGGTTAAAGAAAGCCCTCTATGGGTTGAAACAAGCCCCCAGGGCTTGGTACGAGAGGATAGATAGTTACTTGATGAAGTTGGGCTTCACCCGAAGTAATACTGATTCGAACCTTTACTTTAAGGTTGATAGAGAAAAGCCTCTCATTTGGTTCTCTATGTGGACGATCTCTTCCTGATAGGTGTTGACCCTCTCATTCATCAGTGTAAGAGGGAGCTCGCTTTTGAGTTCGAGATGAAAGACCTAGGACTGATGCATTACTTCCTAGGCTTAGAGGTCTGGCAGAGACCTAGCGAGATTTTCCTCTCTCAAGGAAAATATATTGTGAAGTGCTGGAGAGACTTGGTATGGTGGGACTGTAAGTCCGTGTCGACACTGATGGAACTCAACTTCAAGAAGTTGTGTGGAAACGTTGCTGAGCCCGCATTGGGAAATCCTATCGAGTATCGTAAACTTGTAGGGGCATTGATGTTCTTAGTGAACTCTCGTCCGAACATGTGTTTTGCAGTGAACACTTTGAGTCAACACATGTTTGATCCTCATCACATTCACTGGGTTGGTGCCAAGAATCTCTCGAGATATCTTCGAGGCACGATAAACTATGGGTTGAGATACATTGTCGGGAGTTTGAGACTCCATGGATATACTGATGTCGATTGGGCTGGCAGTGTGGTGGATTGCAAGAGCACTGTTGTGGAGGTAAATCCCCTCTGCAGACAGAGTCGATCCCTACTAGCCCAGACCGGGTCTAGCAACAATCATTCACGCTACAGTGCAGGTTCCTAATTGCAAATAAACCAACTAGCGATGAAGGCTTACCTGGAATCCAACGCTGTTGCTTGTAGAAGAGGTAGCACTCCCGTTCCTTAGCCCTGGCAAATCACGATCCCCACGATCTCCGTGATGGACACCTGCACATGCAAGAAGAAGAAAAAAAACGCAAGCGTAAAACCCAGTAGATGCAACTATATTTCAGTCAGAAAGGACATAACTCATCATTATAAACAACAACAAGAGTGGAACCATAACCAATAGTCGTTTATTATTAATCAATCAAAGAAAGAATACAACCATAGTTCTGACGCTGAATTCTCCTTCGGAGGGTCGCCAGCAGAACACGTATCGAAAATCCTGTCAAGGATGGGATAAAAATCTCTCTTCGGATCTTGACAATAGTCTCCTTGCTTGGATTTGGCCTTAAGGGAGTTATAGAGGCTCTTGCAGCATAAGGCTCTTGAGAATTTGGGAACTAGAAGACTAGCTTGCAAAGGAGATGAGAAAGCTTTTATAGATGGAGGAAGGGGAGTTGGGATCCCTATAATCATGGGATTGGCCCTATCATCAAGGAAGCTTCCATGAGAGGTGGAAAACCACTTTCTCTATGGAAATCCGTAGCCAAACCTCCCAACTCGAGATAGATAACGATCCGAGAATTTGTTAGGACGAAACTTAGCCATTTATTTTTAAAAAATATACTTTGCTTAAATTGGGTGGCTGTGAGTGCGACTGCGGGATAGAGCGCCAATTGGCGCGCCCTCTTTGGAGGATTTGCCCCCTTGGCGCGAGGGCTGAAATGTGGAACTGCGCTAATGGAAAAAGAGATATTTTTATGGTTTTTTGCAGGGAGATGTCTTCAGGGCAATTAAAGCTCATCTTCAGAGGGATTCAATGAAAGTATTTTCAAGTCTTGTCTCTGCTCACGGGTCACGGAATGAGCCCTCCAATGTGCGGGATGGGGGAGCAGTGAGGGCGGTGACAAGTGCTGTGTAGCAGTGCCCCCTAAAATATGAGGCGAGCAGAGAGGGGTGAAATGCTTTACGAACGTGTCAAGCGAAAACTCACGTAAAGTCGGAAAACTTTGCGTGAAGAAGTACAGGCCGATGTCTCAAATACATGATATATATGTGGTATGGGCGCAACCATCCATAACAGAGTATACAATAATCCAGATCCAAGGCATGGACGCAGCCATCCAGTGAGGATCGATAAATAGACTCAGGTATGGTCGCAGCCATCCAGTAAGTGAGTCATGTGACCAATCATGATAATCCACAAAATCGCAACCTGGATTACAACAGACACAATCTAGGGTCTTGCACTCCATCTCAGTCCGAACACAACACAAGTTCAAGCATGCGAATAAGTGAGCTGAAGTCGAACATGCAAGAACATTGTCTGATTACTAGCCAATGATGAAAGTTGTTAACAGACGCGAGAGGTACCACCAATAATGACAATGGCCCTCAAGGTACTACAGGTACAATCTACGGCATGTGAATCAATGAGCTGGCGTCGAACACCCGTAGAATCACTCGATCGGAGGTCAATGATGAAAACCTCAGGTCGAATGCGAAGAACCTGCCATTGAGGCATGCAGGCTCCAAGGCACCAGAAGTGAGTCTCTAGATCAACTTCCTGGATAATGAGCTGAAGTCGATAGGAAGTGACCTTGATCGAAGGTGGGCCATAGTGTTTCCCACATCATGGACACGAGACAGAGGAACACAATGTTTTTGTGAATCGCGATCAAATGAGAATCAGAGGAAGGTTGGTACTTGCAGAGGTCAACTTCTCTTGAACATATGAACGGCACGACAGTGGACTTGGCAGTATTTGACATCAAAAGATCAGAGGTCATAGTGACGAGGCAAAGAGCAGATGAGAGGTCAAAAGGGATTACTCAAACCCATGGAGGCAAGTGAAAAACGAGATGAGATGTCCCCAACCCGACACGAATGCAGACAAGTGCCATGTTCAAGAGCGACATATTGCCGACACGACAATGATGTTGGTTCCATTTTTTCCTCACCATTTCTGGCGAGTAACCCAATTATTTTTGATAACAAGCTTGAAGGGGATAGCATATGCTTGTGGTGTAAGTCCATCCTAGTACGTTTAACGAGCCCTAGGAAGGAGTGACTCGGATAGCGTCATTACGACTGAATCCAATGTCATCAGGGTTTAACGAATCTGACAAAGGAAGAACTCGGCGTCTTTTCATGTTTAGAGAGTTTGAAAAGACAGCGGAAAAGTAAACTCCAACGGTCCCTTTACGTAAGTAGTTTCTCAGATCCGAAAAGGTAGAAAACTATGTCTGAGAAAACCTCCTAGTCGCGATAGGCTAGGGTATTCCTTTTTCGTAAATAATCTATCCCAGCCTGAAAAAGGGGTAAACGTATACTGGGTAGATGTCGTTTCGCAGCCACTTTAACGAGATTGAAACGACAAGGGCCTCGACAATCTTTTCATGTTTAGAGAGTCAGAAAAGAGCTGAAAGATGACTCCAAAATGACTTTTTCGTGTTTTTACCGAGTCCAAAAAAGTATAAAATACAACTCGTTTCACCGTTGAAGTCGCATAGAAACCTGTTGCTGCACACAAAGGCAAGTGTAAAATCCATTTTCGACAAAATATATCAAAATATTAATAAAAAATGACTTTTAAAACCTAATGAGATTTCAAAAAGTTATAAATAGTCTCAAATGGTAAAAACAAAATTACTTTTACTATTTACCTCATTTGGAAAGCAGCAGTGGTTCATTTTGTGCAAACCTTCTGACGGCGATCGCGACTGATCCAGGCTACCATTCAGATTCCTGTTCGTTCCAGGTAAGAGGCGCTTCCCTGTACTCCATTTTAATCCGTTTTTTCATAGTTTTCCATTGCTCATTAGATTTCCGTGGAAGATTTTTTAAATTTTAGGGCTCCGCCCATTGGCGCGGGTATCGGGCACGGAGCCGCGCCAATGGCCTTTTTGATACAAAGGGCCCGCGCCAACTGGCGCGACTGTCAAGGAAACAACCGCGCCAATGGTGCAGCGCGGTTTTTCGTTTCAAAATTCCAATTTGTGAGTGATTTTAAATGTTTTTCAAGCATAACAGAGATCTAATCAAGGGTTTTTGACCACGTTGATGTAGGCAACCGAGTACAATGGTGATCGAATGGAAAGAGAGGGAGCATGGGGAAGAGGACGAACTAGCCATGGAGAACGAAACTTGTATGAATGCTCAAGAATTGTGGGCTTAAAAAGTTCTTCCTGACACCTTGCTTACGAGCTCAACCTGAGCTCTTACAATACCTGATCAGTATTTGGGATGAAAATGAACAAGTGTTCAAGCTGCGGGATCAAGCATTAGAACTGGAGGTTTCTGACGTATACTTCATAACCGGACTGTTGCGCAGAGGTCCAGTGCCCATATTGACAGGGAGCAGACCATCTGGTGAAAAGATGGAGCAGGTAATGGCGAGGGTGTGCCCAAGGGCACGAACCGGATCAGGAAGCGGAAAGGTAGACATTCACACTGTCGAGGACCTAGCACTCAGAGTAGTGCTACACACCATTACACGAGCTGCAGGATCGCAAGCTCCACATGAGGCGACCGAGGCCCAACTCATACTAGCCTCTGAGTGTATGAGTCCTACACTGTTTGATTGGGCCACAGCAGTGACAGTCAACATGAAGAGGCAGCTGACAAAATGAAAACAAGCCAAACTGAAGCAGTTTGGCTACGGTTCTATCCTGGTATCGTTCATTCTGGAACGATTACCAATCTTCCAGGGCCAAGGGGCCATAGTAGCTGAGCTGGTACCACGAGAGCCGAGAATGGCTCGCTGGGCAGCACTGATGCCCAGAGCAAGAGGGGGCCAACAGATGTCCTGGAGGTCGGAGTTTTTTGGGTGGCTACGGCGTCAGTTGATCGTAGTCGAAGACTGGCCATATGCAGGGACCGATTTCACTGGTGATCCAGATCTTCCACTCTCGGAGGGAGATGACTGGGACGAGGAGTTGGGTAAGATCGTCTTTTTGATTTTTTATGTTTTATGATTTTTTGTTAATACATGTCCGTTCTGACAGCAGTTTTATGCATATGCAGATGTCGGCCCAGAGAGACCTGCCGGCATGTCTCCTATTTCACGGAGAACTCATCCCGCAGCGGACCCTTAGGCGGAGGGTGCCGAGGGAGGAGAGTTGGTCCAGAACCTCGAGGGGATCGCCCGAGGGATTCCAGATTACGCCCGGCTGGCAGATGTCCCACTAGCATACCAGAGACATACGGTGGGAGTGTCGAGTCGCCTCCACCGTCTTCTGAGACGCCTAGTGCGTGCTGTGGCTTGTTATCATGAGCATCACGCAGATTAGACACCTAGGGCTTTATTTCATGCATATTTTTTGAGAGACATGTCGTCTCCGGATGTATTAAGACGAACATGTATATTTTTGATTTTATGTGACACACGCTATGTAAACATTTCGATATCTATATATACATATCTATTTCTGGATGGATCTTTCTTTTTACATGTGATGTTGTTTTACAAATTGCGCAAATGTCTGTCCAGAACCAAATTAGCTATTGCATCTGTTAATGTATTCATATGTCTGGGTATATGTTGATATGTAATATAGTCAAAATTTCTTTCCAGTAAACGAATACGCAGATACAGACGTAAAATGGATGGATTTCTGACTGAATAATGCCCGTTGAGCTGTAATACTACAAGTTGTGAGTCTAGATACACAAGTAATTCACGGATACCAAGGTTTACAGCCTCGGTTAATAATTCTAATACAGCACTATATTCCGCGATGTTATTTGTAGTACGTCCCAGACACACACCTTGCAGGTTGACCAACTCACCAGCAGGATCGTAGATTACCCAGGCTGCCGAAGACAGATTCCTGGTACTGCGGGAGGCACCATCCGCGAAACCAACAAACGGATTGATGGACATCTGCACAATCAGGAAGACCCGATCAGCAGAAAGATGTTTACATCGCACACCACACCACACATGCACACAAATGAAATAACACACCTATGTACACACACCACACCAAAAATGACTTCAAGCGTAGTATTTTTTCAGGTACAACCCATTTCTGGGCTGCGCCAGCGGAACTCCTTCATAATCTATAAGCTCATTAGCCCCATTCTTCAATACTCGTTTAACTATATAGGGCCCATGCCACATGGGTTGGAATTTACCAGCCCCAAGCTTGTCATGTGCTTGATCGTACAGGGGGACGAGGTCCCCCTCGACAAAGGAACGTGGAGAAACAGATTGATCGAAGTGTACTTTGACCCGCTTTTTCTGTGCTTCAATGACTAAAGCAGCTAAGCAGCGGGTTTCATCTAACCGTTCCAGATACAAAAGACGCTCTTCCTCAGCAGAAGTGTCGGGTAGAAGTTCCACAGCTAATTTCAAAGAAGGAATCTCGCATTCAACTGGAAGAGTTGCTTCCAGACCATACACCAATTGAAGAGGTGTGAATCCAATTGCACTCTTTGCAGACGTCCGGTAGGCCCATAGAGCTGAGAACAGTTGGAGATGCCAATTGGATTTGTGAATACCAACTGTTCGTTGAAGCATAGTGACCAAAACCTTGTTCACAGCCTCAACCTGGCCATTTGCCTGAGGGTAATATGGCGTTGAGCTATCGTGGCGTAAGCCCAATCTTGAAGTCAGCTCGGCCATCATATAATCTCGGAAATGAGTACCATGGTCGGTAACGATGGCCTGAGGGACCCCGAAATGTGCAATGATGTGGTTGAAGATGAATTGGGCAGCTGTCTTACCGTCGGCAGCTAGTGTAGGCATCGCTTCGGCCCACTTCGTAAAGTAGTCTACGACGACGATTATATACGCATGCCCCCAGGCCGAATGAGGGTTACACGTCATAAAATCTACGCCCCATTTCGCAAAAGGGCCAACAGTAATAACAGGATGCAAAGGGAGAGGCGGCACGCGCATCTTGCGCTGAAAGACCTGGCACGCGTGACATTTACGGACTGCGAGGATACAGTCTTTGAATATTGACGGCCAGAAGTATCCTGCTCGCAGAATTTTCTGGGTAGTGGCATATCCGGACATATGTCCACCACAGGCGCCATTGTGGCAGTGATTTAGGATCCTTTCAGCCTCTTCCAAGGTTAGGCACCGACGGAGCACCGAATCAACTCCAATGCGGTATAAGGTATCTCCTACGATGCGGTAGGGTTGAGACTGATGTCGAATCCGACGTCGGGCATCTTTAGTCAACTCAGACCGGAATGTGGAGGCCTGAAGATACACAATTATGTCGCCGTACCAAGGGTCGCGAGTACTGATAAGGAAAAGAGTGTCGTCCGGGATATGATCCTCGGAGTTTGAAGGAGTGGAGTCTGTTGGGAGTGAGCATATAAGATCCGCGAAAACCAGTGATTTGGTTGACTTAGCAGTAGTGAACTCTAAGTCAAACTCCTGCAGGATAACGATCCATTTGGAGTATTTGCCCCCCAGTAATTGTCGAGAGAGAATATATGTCATGGGGTTGCAATCCGAAACCACTGTTATCGTACGCAACAGGATGTAGTGGCGAAACCGCTGCACAGCGTGTACTGCGGCTAACACCAGCTTCTCGACGTGAGCATAACGTGTTTCTGTGTCGAGAAGGTTCCGTGATAGATAATAAACAACATGTTCATTACCATCATTGTCATCCTGCACCAGAACCATAGCGATGGTGCTAAACGCAGCGACCAAGTATAAAGTGAAATCACGATGATAGTTGGGGGGCCGAAGCAACGGAGCATTAACAAGTAATGTCTTCAGCTTCTCAAAGGATTCTTGAGCAATGTCGTCCCAATGGAAGGGAACGTTCTGCTTTAGAAGACGCGTGAATCCTTTGGGCGCCTCCGCATAGTTCGAGATAAAGCGTCGAAGGAAGTTAGCTTTTCCCTGCAGACTTTGCAACTGATATAACGAGGAGGGTGATGGGAGATTGATGATAGCCTCGACTTTTAAAGGGTCAAGGCGAATTCCGTCTTTGGAGACTATGAATCCCAAAAGACGGCCAGAATCCACGCAAAAGACGCACTTATGAGGATTAAGCCTAATGTTGTAGCGCCTACAACGAAGGAAAATCTGTCGGAGGTGTTCAGGGTGGTCCTCTCGCCTAGCTGAGTGAGCTGGCAAGTCGTCCAGATAGGGCTGAACGATATGGCGTATGTCGTGGAAAGCGTAAGACATCGCACGCTGGAAAGTGGCTCCAGCGTTCTTCAAGCCGAACGGGAGCTTTTTATAAGCGAAAGTACCCCACGGACAGATGAATGCAGTCTTATGTTGATCCTTAGGTAAAATATTGATCTGATTATACCCGGAGAAACCGTCCATTAAGGAATAAATCTCACTTCCAGCACATTCGTCGATGATTTGGTCTATGAACGGAGTGGGATAGTTATCCTTTGGACAGGCACGATTAATATCGCGGTAATCAACACAAACCCTAATAGTACCCTGCTTTTTATCGATAGGGACAATGTTTGAAACCCATTCTGTGAGGGGGATGGGATAAATAAAGCCCGCGTTCAGAAGTTTTTCAACTTCTGCCTTAATCGCAGCGACTTTGCGAGGATGCACCGGGCGTAAGCGTTGGCGCACGGGCTTCGCACCAGGGTAGGTTGAAATCTCATGCACTACGATATTGGGATCAATCCCAGGCATTTCCTCGTATGACCAGGCGAACACATCTCTGAATTCTTTAAAAAGATCAGTATAGACTTGTATCTCATCGGGAGAACAAGTCACTCCCACGTGTATGTTCTCAACGATCCCCGGTTTAACAGAGATGTTGATCGGGATGGTTTGAGTGATATTACTCAGGTTTCCTTCCGAAAGAACCTCGTGTGTCAAAATGGGCGTTTGGAGAGGTGGAGTGGGAACCTGAGATGCAAAACGCTCTAGACAATCTGACATTGCCCCCAGGCAGGGAATAAAGGAGGAATGATGATGTCCATCGCTCCAAGGCAGCTCCTCAAGAGACATTGTTTCAACAATGGCTTCATTAGAAGGAAAAATCTCTTTAAGAGGATCAGGCGAGTCGGCCTCGCCAAGCTAGGGGGACTGAGAATAGATGTCTAAAGCCATGCTCGAAGGAGCATGCTGAGGCGGTGGAGGATCCGATGCAGCAACAATTTCACAGTAGCTAATCTCTACTGGAGTTAAGGGCATCGATTCTCCAAACTCAATCACCTGCTTAGGCATAGGGATGAGCCATGGGTCGTCAGACCTAGAGATCATATTAACTTGAGCGGTGTGCGGTGGTGGTGCGGGAAAAATACCCATGAGGATGGGGTCTTTGAAGAGACCGGGTCCCACACTGTTAGGGGGATTTGGAATTTGATCCACGTACGGAACGTTGTTCTCGGAGGTGGAGGTGAAGAAAGACAATTGATCCACTGTAACAATTTTGCCCTCGTGAGGGAACTTAATAAGTCGAAAGAGGGTGGACGGCACACATAACATGGCATGAGTCCAGCTGCGGCCGAGAAGTATATTGTAGTTAAGCTTGGCGTCAACCACTTCTACTTCTACGTTGACAGTCTTCCCCTGTAAAGTAATCACTAGACTCTCGAGAACATCCCGGGGTTTGGATTCCCGGCCATCGAATGCCTCTAGGGCATTGGGAGATGATGAAAGGGCTGGAGAGCCAATGGCCTTCCAGCAAGCGGACGACATGACACAGGTAGAGGCACCTTCATCCACAACGGCCCTATGGATGTTAAGACCGTTGATCCCGACTTGAATAACAAGAGCGATCTGATGTGGAAGTCGGGGGGTGAAATTTTCTAAGTCGAAGGCGAGAAGACTAGAATCGGCAGGATCGATTCCACCGATTGCAGATAATAAAGCTTTCCGTTGCGAAGGACAACTTTGAAGAACTTCCAAAGCAGACATGGCAGAAGGCCCCTGTGCCAGATCCTCAACAATATTGTAGTGCTGAGCGGCACGGGGGTTCGGATTGTAGGAAGATTTTTGTAGAACACCTTTAGAGGGTGGCCTCACAATGGGTTCAGCAGTAGGTTTCTCAATTTCTAACGAACCGGAGACAGGTGGGGGAGGTGGACCATCTGCAACTGCCTTCCCCGGTGCCTGACGTGATCCGTTGTAATCCTTCGAACGCGTGGCGATAGAAATAGGTGCAGCGCCATTCATCATAAAGACTTGGGACCCAAATGGTGCAGATGGTGAGGGCTGTTCAACCATCTGGGTCTGCTGAGACGGGAACGGTTCTTTAAGAACTGCCGGAGTCCCTTTGGAGCCTTTTAGAAGTTGACTAACTTCAAATCGTCGAGGACAATCCTTAGTATAATTATCTCCTTCACAAATGAGGCAGGGGTACTTCGGTTTGCATTGGGAACCGTCTTCGGTTCGAGGTTTGGAATCTGGCTTTGGGGCGTCGGATTTGGATTTACCTTTGCCCTTCTTCTTTCCTTTGGAGGTCTTTTCCGTAGGATTGGCCTGAACGGCGTTGACCTCCGCAGTTTTGCTAGAATCGGTAGGGGTGGGAGGAGCAGAATTACTGGATGAGTTAGACTTCTGCTTCCCATTCGAAGATTTCTTCGAATTCTGAGACACGGAACCAATAACACCATCCACCGTTGGGGTAGGTGGAGCTTTAGAGGTTCCAGACCGTGGAGCATCAGGCAAAATATCATACAACGCGCCAGATTGTGAGTATACCAGATCCAGATATCGAGCACGCGTTATGGCTTGTTCCTCAGTCACACACGCTCCCATAGCAATATCTTGGGCGATTTTGTTAACGAAGGAGGTGGTGAACCAATGAGTTAGTATTTGATCAGGTATATGAAACTTGATCAGTCTACGACGACGTCGCCACTCATGAATGTGATCAGAAATGTGGGTGGCTTTGTCCTGCTTTAGAGAAGTCAGGAGGTGCGTCCCGGCTTCGTAGCGAACCGGTAACTGAAAATGAGTCAGAAAATCCATGGCTAACGTATTGAAATCTTGAAAGATGCCACGGGGTAATTCGATATACCACTTAGCAGCAGCGCCAGTCAAAGTGTGCTGGAAGAGGCGCAGACGGATTGAATCATCCACCCAAGAGTTGGACGAACACCAAAGATGGTAAGTCATCACATGAGCTTAGGGGTCCTCTCCAGCGTTTCCCTCAAACTTGGGGCAATCACTGGGCACCTTGGTAGGAACTAGAGGCCAATAAGGATTATGCAGAATTGGATCATTCGTTAATTTCGAAACATCCAGTAACTCCAAGGTAGCCAGAAACAGTAATGGCGGATTGGACGACATACCTGGCCCTGGGTAAGGACCAGTACCTGTACTCCACGCTGGTTGGGAATATCCTTGCCCCCCCCATGGGTTCTGTCCAACAGGATTCTGACCGTAGGGGGCATAGGTGGTATAACCAGCCTGATTCGGTTGCTGGTGACCAGCGTACGGGGGTTGATAACCAGAGTACGGACCCTGATTATGAGTCGGCCCTGTGTAAGCAGCATTTGGATTTGGCTGCTGAGTATAGGTGTAGCTGGGCTGTTGAGGACGATAGTTAGAACCTTGGGGCTGGCTATAATTCGGTCGGTATTGACCATGAGAATAGTAGCCGCCTTGAGGTTGAGTGGGCTGCTGATAGGTGGAACCCTGCGGAGCCTGATAATTTGGGTACAGCGGTTGATTTGGCTGCGGCATCGAATAAGTCGGATGTTGTGCAGGGTTAATAGGATGTGCAGGCTGCCCTGATTGAGCAGGTTGGCCTGGCTGAGCGGGCTGCCCTGGGTTAACAGGTTGACCCAAGTAAACAGGTTGTGCCGGTTGCGCAGGTTGACCAGGCTGTTGAGAAGCACCAGGTTGTGCCGGGTAAACCGGTTGGCATGGAGGCGGATTACCAGGTTGTGACAGATAGGCCGGTTGCCCTGGTGGAGGAATGGAGCCAGGTGGTGGCTGGTAACCGGTTTGACCTGCAGCAGGACCATAAGATGGTCCTGGCTGATGTGCAATGTTTGGATTGACAGGATACTGAGGTTGCACGTGTTGGGAAGGTTGGACTTGCCCCCCAGGACCATATACCGGCCCTGGTTGGTACCCCGGCTGAGGCTGCACAGGTTGACCGGAAGGGTTGTAGTACTGTCCTTGCGGACCGTACGATGGCCCTTGCTGACCCGCAGGATAGCCTTGCACGGGCTGCCCCTGTGGGTCATAAGGATAGCCAGGTTGGCCTTGGAAAGGTTGCCCTTGCGGGTTATAAGCCTGGTTATAAGGTAAACCTTGAGCATGAAGGTGAGCCTCTGGAGCGGGTAAACGTAAAATGTTCCCACGCTCATCGTATTGATCTGGAAAAGCATACACGGGTGTACCATCTTGTGCATAATGCGAAAAATAAGAGCGGTTGGGATCTTGGGAGGATGGTTCGACCTCGGGGTTCGGTTGTTGTAAGGATAACCGATATTCCTCCGGAGAGATGTTCTCCGGCATAGCAGTCGCTATATAAACGTCTTCAGGAGGCGGCACAGCCCTCGCGGAGGGCGCCGTGACAGTGGGTGTAGACGCAGCCACACAGACAGTGGGCCGAACGGGTACAGAGGTGACGAGTGTCTGAGGAGACATCCCCAATGAAGGAACCACCGGCCTCGTAGAAGGAGCTGACACCCCCATAGAGGCTGCGGCGGCAATAATCTGACCCAAGGATCTATACCCTGCTGGTAATGAAGGACCAGGTGATGACATAACAGCTGATTCAGGGTTGTCTCCTGGAAATAATCTCCGAGGAAATAACTGGTAATCCTCACCGGACGTGGGGATTTTCTCGCTGAATTCACTCATGTTTGAGCCTGCCGTTAGATATCGTAATAGACAGCGAGGACTAGGAGGAAAAACATCAGCTATAAAAGGCGAACCCGATGTAAGAGAAAGGAATTGAGCCCCTACTCTCAACTCAGACCAAGGGTCGGAAAAGGGCCAATTGAACTCAACTGGTCCCCAAAAGGGTTGCTCAGCAAGAACCGGTCCCCCGTCAGGAAACTCGGAAACAATGGGCTGCTGAGGTTCAGCAGAGGATTCAGAAGCCTCTGATGAATCGTTCGTATAGGGACTACCAGTAGACGAAACCGAGGGTTCTGCCATTGTGGTAGTAACGACAAGAGAAAGAGATCAAACACACACACGGGCTGAAAAAGAGTCAAGACACACAATCAAACGACCAACAAGCAAAATCTAACAGGGCGTGTGATCGCGGGTGATTAATTTTTTACCACATTGAAAAATAGGAAACTTCACCGTTTCATGTTTTAAGAGTCGAGAAACGGATAAAAGGTGACTCTATCTCTTTCAGTTTTGAAGCAAGCGTGAAAGGACAAGCACTTGGTGATCCTTTCAAATTTAAAGAGTCAGAAAAGATCAAATGACTACTGAGGAATACTAGGCAAAGGGTGTACCAAATAACCGTGAACTACAATATACACCTTGGTTTCAAAATGAAAGAGAAATCAACCAAGGACTTAACGTACGTGCAGGCAATCTCCCCGAATGTTGTGTTCGGTGTATCACGAGTATAGGGCGACAGACTCGACTTTGTATGGATAAAGGATTGAAACCTAGTGGGGTCTCCCTTTATATTCGCGACAGTACGGGGAGCACAAGTCCGTACTAGCGCTGTCTAAAGCCAAGAGGCGAACGACAACTACTAGGTTTTAAGACGCCGGAACACGTCTCTAGCCTAGACCACTAAATGTGTTTCGTTAGATTTCAATGATGCCTTAGTGTAAATTGAGTAAATTTTAAAGTTTATCTTCAATTACGTTTCAGTTTTCAGGCTCTAGGGAATTTAATGTTTCAGAATCTCCTAAATGCACTCTATATGCCACAGTATATCATTTCATTCGATGAAAGCTATTTATGAGAGAGTTGAAAGCTTTTCACACAATAACGAAATGAACAGAAAACAACCAATGATGTCTCTAATGCAGCTAATGAAAACTAAAAAGCTTTTCGTTCAAGGTTACCAATCACTAATAACACCGAAAAGATCTAATTCACATTAACTAATGAACAGCAAAAGAGATTTTTTTATATATATTTTCAATATTTCAGAGCAAAGTGCGCTAAAAAATGAAAACTAATGCAAAAGCGATTTGAGAAATGATGATAAGAGAGCAAAAACAAACAAATTTCACTCAATAGCAATCACAATCAGACCTCAAATCGACCAAAAGGCCTTCAAAACGAAAAGAATCCCAAAGATTCCAAATTAGCCGTGTAATCTAGGCCCAAACGAGACAAAGCGGAATTTGAATGGAGAAGGGAACAATCACTCAAACAACGCGATGAGACAATAGAAAAACACCAAACGAATGCAAAGAAGCAATCACAAGGTTGACTGAACCAATAGAAACCAAAAACTCCCAAGGAAGGCTTGACACACAATAGCACCTAGATGACCTAGGGCTAGAATGCAAAATCGATGGAAATGGGCAAACAACCAAAGGACGAGGGTAACAGTCAGTCAATCAAGGCTCCAAAACACTCAAGCAGTCGAAAAAATGAAACCAAAATCAGAGATCAGGCTCAGAAAGCTCAAAATCAAGCAAACCCTAGCAGTCCCCAGCACTGGCGCGACTGTCAGGCTGAAACTAGCGCCATATCAGAATTTGCGTGGGTAATATATTGACAACTAGCGCCAATTGGCGCGACTGTCACGCTAAAAAACGCGCCAGTCAAGTTTGCTATGCCAAAATAAAAAATAAGCAATCTAAGATCAGACCAGTGATGTTTGGAGTTTTCAAAATCCCAAATTCATAGAAAGAACTAGCCCAAAAGAGCTGATCAAGCAAGCAGAATCAAGAATCAACCGAAAAGACAAGACAGTGCTCCAAGTGTTCAGTTTACAAACTAAACCGGAGATTGACTGAAGCAGCTTTGATCTACTTCGCAATTGTAGAGCAAAAGCGTTTCGAAGGCTATCTGGCCAACTTCAGGCTTCGTCTGTAGCTTATAAAACGAATGACAACAAGCTAACGATCTCCAGCGGAGTCGCCAATTTGTTGTGGAGGTAAATCCCCTCTGTGGACAGAGGCGATCCCTACTAGCCTAGATCGGGTCTAGCAACAATCATTCACGCTACAGTGCAGGTTCCTAATTGCAAATAAACCAACTAGCGATGAAGGCTTACCTGGAATCCAACGCTGTTGCTTGTAGAAGAGGTAGCGCTCCCGTTCCTTAGCCCTGGCAGATCACGATCCCCATGATCTCCGTGATGGACACCTGCACATGCGAGAAACAAAACAAACGCAAGCGTAAAATCCAGTAGATGCAACTATATGTCAGTCAGAAAGGACATAACTCATCATCATAAACAACAACAAGAGTGGAACCATAACCAATAGTCGCTTATTATTAATCAATCAAAGGAAAATTACAACCAAGTTATGACGCTGAATTCTCCTTCGGAGGGTTGCCAGCAGAACACGTCTCGAGAAGCCTGTCAAGGATGGGACAAACCTCTCTCTTAGGATCTTTACAATAGTCTCCTTGCTTGAATTTGGCCTTAGGGGAATAATCAAAGCTCTTGCAGCATAAGGCTCTTGGGAATTTGGGAACTTGAAGACTAGCTTGCAAAGGAGATGAGCAAGCTTTTAAAGATGGAGGAAGGGGAGTTGGGATCCCTATAATCATGGGATTGGCCCTATCATCAAGGAAGCTTCCATGAGAGGTGGCAAACCACTTCCTCTCTATGGAAATCCGTAGCCAAACCTCCCAACTCAAGATAGATAGCAGTCCAGGAATTCGTTAGGACGAAACTTCCGCCATTTATTTTTAAAAAACACTGCTTAAATTGGCTGGCGCGAGTGCGACTCTGGGACAGAGCGCCAATTGGCGCGCCCTCTTCGAAGGATTTCCCCCATTGGCGCGGTACTGAATTGGCTGCCCGCGCCTATGCAAAAAGAGGTGTTTTTAGGGTTTTTTGCAAAGAGATGTCTTTAGGGCAATGAAAGCTCATGTTCAGAGGGATGTCATGAAAGTATTTTCAAGTCTTGTCTCTGCTCACAGGGCACAGAATGAGCCTTCCAATATGCGGGATGGGGAACGGCAGGGACGGTGACAAATTACTGTGTAACAAGCACATCTGGATGCTGCTTCACACTTAGTTCTGCTTCGATATCTTGGATGAGCAGGAAGCAGAAGTCGGTGGCTTTGAGCACCGCTAGGGCTAAATACATTGCAGCGAGTATGTTCCGTTGTGAAGCTATTTGGTTGCGAAAGCTCTTAAGTAAGTTGTTCGGGCATGTGCTAGATACTACTATTATCCTTTGTGATAACCAGAGTGGGATTCGTTTGTTAGAGAATCCCGTGTTCCATGAATGATCCAAGTATATTGATATTAGGTACCACTTTGTCAGGGACATGGTACAGTGAGGCGCCATAAGGCTCGATCATATAGGAATTGATGAGCAAGTCGCGGATATTCTCACTAAGCCCTTGGGGAAGGTCAAGTTCCTAACGTTCCGTGAGAACCTTGGAATTGTGGAACGACCCTATTCTAAGGGTCCTACTTGAGTTGGACGATGAGCTCTGGGAGCTCCAGGGGCTTGGGGATGGCTTCTTGGAGCTATAAGCAACCATAGGGCTAGGCTTGCCGAACCTTGTTGGAGTGCTTCCGCCCCACCGTGATGATATTGAGTTGGTTTATCTCTCTTTGATCTGTGCCCCGCATGCATCCTCCTACCCATGGAGTTTCGGACTCATGGGAAGTACCTCTCATCTTGGCCAATGAGGTGGGAAATATGGATAGAGACCAATAGCAAGACCGATGAACGCATCGGAGATTTCCGTACTCTCTATGTCTAGGATGGCACATGTCCAACCATTTGATCTGGGATCAAGTTTAGTGAGGTTACGAACCTCCAACTAACTTCGGGTTAGTATATGATTCTTTTGAGTCTAGTGAGGTTTCAAACCTCCAACTGACTTTGGGTCAATTAAACTAACGTCGGGTTAGTATATGACTCTTTTGAGTCTAATGAGGTTTCAGACCTCCAACTGACTTCGGGTCAGTTAAACTAACTTCGGGTTAGTATATGACTCTTTTGAGTCCAAGTGAGGTTTTGGACCTCCAACTGACTTTGGGTCAGTTAAACTAACTTCGGGTGAGTATATGACTCTTTTGAGTCCAAGTGAGGTTTTAGACCTTCAACTCACTTCGAGTTAGTTAAACTAACTTTGGGTTAGTATATGATTCTTTTGAGTCCAAGTGAGGTTTCAGACCACCAACTGATGGGTCAGTTAAACTAACTTCGGGTTAGTATATGTCTCTTTTGAATCCAAGAGAGGTTTTGAACCTCCAACTGACTTTGAGTCAGTTAAACTAACTTTGGGTTAGTATGTGACTCCTTTGAGTCCTGTAGAGGTTTCGGACCTCTGAGCTGACTTTGGGTCAGCCGGGAGTGATGTCTTTGTGACTCACTATTTGAAATTAAGAAGCCAACAAAGCAAGTTACGACGGGATGACGCACTATGTTTGGATGGCACTGGTGGATGGAGTTCTCCCTAGTTGAGAGGGAGTGTTAATTTTGGGCAACTAGGTCCAAACTCCATGTTGTGTTGCTCAGATGATGATGCCAATATTTTTATCGGATTCCTTTTTTGGAGAGGTGCAAGATTGATCTAAAGATAATCTTGATCGGATGAGCAGAACATTTATTTTGAATTTATTCCACTTATGTGCAAGGTCGACCAGAGTTGTAATGTAGGTTTGAGAGCCCAACAATTGTGTCACACACCCTCACAGATGGATATAAATTGGAGAGACTTGGAGGTCATTTCATCATCATCTCATCACACACATTCCTCGTGATCTGATTGGTTCGTTCAGCCTAGAAGATGCTTCTGTCTCTCCCACGTGTAAATATGGATGTCGTAAATCTGGATGATGCCGAAAAGGGATGTCGTAAATCTGGATGATGCCGGAAATGGATGCTGTAAATCTGGATGCCGTAAATCTGGATGATGTCGGAAATGGATGCCGTAAATCTGGAGGATGCTGGAAATGGATGCTGTAAATTTGGATGAATTCGGAAATGGATGCCGTAAATCTGGATGTCATAAATCTGGATGATGTCGGAAATGGATGTCGTAAATCTGGATGCTGTAAATATGGATGATGTTGTCAATCTGGATGCCGTAAATATGGATGATGCCGGAAATTTGGATGTGGGATTCTTTTGTTGAATTATGTTGACTGAGTTGTCTTTGCGGGCTGTGTGTGTGACACTTGGAGGGTTGGCTTACCTGAGAAAGTCTTTGCTGGTTGAAGCATCCTGTTGATTGTCGTAATGCACACTATTCTACATCTTTGATGGACAAGAAGATATGTAAATCTGATCTATTTTATTGGCTTGTCTTCTGTGGATTTATTGGTATGTTCTATCAGCATTTTACTTTCATGTTTATGTGATTGCTATATTGTATCGGGCCCTAGAAGATTGAAGTAAATTTGCATTAAGCATAGAACATTCTGTCTATCCAAAATTTACAACTCTCTATGACTAGCGGGAGTAGTTACCATATTCCAATAGTCCCTCGTAATTACAACCACTAACAATTCTCACACTAACCATTTCAACTCCAATGCCTCTATAGGCTTACATTAACATGATGGCTTGTTGGTTTGAGTCTTAGCTAGGCTTGCAATACTTGAGATCAACTTCAATTTGTTCATTCACATGTATCTAAATATTTGGATTCATCATGCTCATGCTTTGTGTTTCTTACAAAGTCAAAAACTTGTTTGCAATATTTAGGACAACTGTAGTCTCTATGTGTTGTGTATCTTCTTTTGCTTTAGTAGGCTCTTCCACAACATCTACAAATATTTCCACAAAATCAAAATCTTTTGTCACTTATTTTATCAACAACTACAATGCTATGTGACTCAACTTGATGTTGATGGTTGTTTCTCCCTATTTCATTGTCTACCATCTCCAAAACATCCCAAGCTTCGCTGGACCTAATTGTTGATTCAATTTTGTGAAGAATACACACATCCAAGCCTAGTTGAATGAGAGACAATGTTATTGCATCATCCTTCCCATTTGCTACGAGTTGCATCGTCTTCATATTAAGGGTTTCTTTGGTTTACCCTTAACAATATCATAGATTTTCTATGGGTTACCCTCAACCAATTCACCATATCTAGGATTTTTCCTTGGCTTACCCTTAACCTTACATAATTAAAGGTTTTCATCAATTTACCCTTAACCATTACAAGAGGTTTATGACCATAACAACTTTGACCTAAACATGGGAGGTCTTCATTGACTTTTGAGATCAATTAGCCTATGGATTTCTATTTCATGTGGGAGCTTTTGTTGTACATTTGAGGATTTTACCTTATAGATTCTTTTCAAAATAAATGTAACATTCTTCCATTCGTGAATGCTTGTCCTTCCACAATATACATGAATGTGATGTTGTGATTATTGGGTTGCTTCTTTTTTAGTTGTGATATTTTGATATTTCTTCTCTACAATTTTTTTCTCTTTAGTCAATGGGAAAAGGAGAAGTTCTTTTACTAAAATAACTATAAGAGCTTTCTCTTCTTGGATAGTTTCCAACACTATGAATCTATGCTAGCTTAACCTTGCTTTTGCATTCTTTATGGGTTGGGAAGTAGTCAAGTGATGTTGTTTCCTTTTGTTTGAGTATTTGGACATTGTGAAATTCTTGATCTTTATCTAATTTTGTGGGATGGCTTTTTTAAGAGAGTGCTTGTTAAAGTGACCATACTCATGACAACTGTTGCATTTGAATGGAATATTCTCAAAGTCTAGTGGCTACATTAGCCTAGTGGTCGATTTGAAGATCTATTGCTTTTTAGAGGCATTCTTTAAGGTTAGCTTCAACATAGATTTGAGAGCAAGTGAATAAACTTGATGTTGGCTCAACTTTATCTAGAAATCTACCTAGTTTATTCTATATTGCCTTAAGGGTCTTATGGTTAATTTTGGACAACTAGGTCCAAACTCCATTTTGTGATGCTCAGATGATGCCAATATTTTTGTTGGATTCCTCTTTCAGAGAGGTGCAAGATTGATCTAAAGATCATCTTGATCCGATGAACAAAACATTTATTTTGAATTAATTCCACTTATGTGCAAGGTCGGCCAGAATTGTAATGTAAGCTTGAAGCCCCAACAGATGTGTCACACACCCTCACTGATGGATATATATAAGTCAACGTTGGAGGTCATTTTCACCATCACTCATCATCACATTCTGATTGGTTCGATCATCTTGGAGGCTCTTCTTCTCTCACACATGGGAAAACGCAGCAAAGGAAATTTCTGTTTTTGACCTAGGGTTTCAGCGCAGATTTGAACAACGTTGACTTTGGTCAAGACATGGTCAAACTGACCTTAATCTCTACCAAAATTCTGATTTTTGCAATCTGTAGTTATTGGCACAGAAATCGAGGTTGGATGTTGACTTTGATCATACTGCGTTGACTTTTGCTGCTGCTGTTTTTGTGTTGACCGTTGATTGGGAGAGCGTTGGCTTTTGTTGACTGATATAGAGCTGTTCGAAAGGGTTGTGTGACACATTTTGGCTGGCTGACCATATTGAGACTTTGCTGGTTGAAGCATCCTGTTGACCGCTGTAATGCACCACAACACATATATTTTGCTGATAAAGTTAAGTGTATTTTTGGCTTGTCTTCTGTCAATCTATTGGTATGTTCTATCAACGTTTTACTTTCTTGTTTATGTGATTGTTGTTTGATATTGGGGATAAAAGTAAAGTTGCATCAAGCATAGAACATCTACAAAAATTTACATGGTATCAGAGCTTAGGTGAAGACAAAGCCCAAGTTTGTAGCAATCACCAAAGAAGAGCATGGGTACCTCTAACTATAATGGCTTTAAAGCTGATGACAAATTTACTGGGAAGGGAGACTTCCATGCCTGGAAGATGACTTTGGATCTTATGTTGGAAGACCAAGATGTCATGGACTATGTGCAGGGTAAAACTCAAGAGCCTCCCTCATCTGCACCTACTGCCACCAAGTCAAAATATAAGAAGGGGGAAATCAAAGCAAAGTTGATGATTTGGGATTCAATTCACAAGAGTCTGGTTGCCTACATCTCTGAGCTACACACATCCAAGGAGATTTATGATAAGTTGGTCAACATGTTCAAGGCCAACAATGCAACTCAAGTCCTTTTCTTTAAGAACCAACTGAAGAATCTGAAGAAAGGTAGGGATGAATCCATTCAATCTTATTTTCTGAAGTTGATTGAAATCATAAATAATCTTCTGGCTATTGGGGAGACAATAGTTGATCGAGAAATGGTTCTCACCGCACTTGGAGGTCTCTCCTCTGAATGGCATGTATTCAATACTACCATTCTCAATAACAATGTAATACCTGATTTTGACGAAGTATTATCGAGATGCGTACAAGAGGAATCAAGAATGAAGGAATATGAAAATGAAGGTAATGTCGCCTTCACCGCTTGTGCTAAGAAGAAGAATAATGGTGGTTCGAGAAACCATGGAAGAGCAGGGGCCTAAGGAAAGAAAGGAAGATGTTACACATGTAACAAGACCGACCACTATGCTAGAGAATGCCCTAATAAGAAGGATTCTCTTGGGGATGATGACAACAACAACAACCAGAGGAATGGCAATCAAAGGAACAACAGGTTCAAAGGAAAGAGGAAGGCTCCATCTGGTCGCAATAGAAATGGGCAACCTTTCAAAAGGTCGAGAAATTCCAGGTATGAGGAATCTAATGTTGTTGATGATAAAAGAAATGAATTCATTCTTGTATCTGCCATCTCTGCTGCATCTCCACCTGACACTTTGGATGTCTGGTTAATTGATAATGGTGCCTCAAGGAATCTCATTGGGCTTAAGGAAGCACTTTCTGATTTGGTGGAGAAGGATGTGAATTTGAAAATTATCCTTGGAGATAAATGCCACATATCCCGTGAAAGGGACTGGGACTGTGACCCTCCACTTGTCTCAAGGTCAAGTCCTCCATTTGCAAGATGTACTATATGTACCTGATTTGAAGAAGAACCTTGTGTCTATTTCGACCATGGAAGACAAAGGTTTCAATGTGGCATTCGTTGATGGGAAGGTACGCATCTGGAAGAAGAATTTCAAGGAAGCTATCACGATTGGGTTTAGAGTTGATACACTCTACTAGGTTGGAGGAAGTCCACTGCAAGCGATGACATGTGATACTATCCGACAAATTGAACTATGGCACTGGAGGTTTGGACACCTTCATTACAAAGCCCTTCCCGAAGCAAGGAAGGTGGTGACGGGGATGCCCGAGTTCAAAAATGATCATGAAGGTGTATGTCAAGGTTGTGCCGAAAGAAAGCATACAAGGGGACCTTTCCCCTCAAGGGTCACAAAGACATCCGATTTCTTGCAATTGATACATTTTGATTTGTCTGGTATGCTGCTTGTGACATCCTTGGGAGGATGTTCTTATTATGTGACGTTCATAGATGATTTCTCTCGCAAAACCTGGATATAGTTCTTGAAGAAGAAGGATGATGCTTTCATGTGGGTTCGTACTTTCAAAGTCTTGGTGGAAAATCAAACAGGAAGAAGATCAAGATTTTGAGGACCGATAATGGCACTGAATATGAGACGAACGAGTTCAATAACTTTTGCAGAGAAGCTAGCATCAAGAGGGAGACCACAACCGTATATACTCTTGAGAAAAATGGCGTTGCTGAAAGAAAGAGGAGGACCATTGTGGATGTTGCCCGTGCCATGCTATGTGACCAAGGTCTTCCGAAGTTTCTGTGGGGAGAAGTTGCGAACACTGCTGTGTACATACAAAATCGATGCCCGCATTCCGCTTTGGAATCCAAAACTCCCGAAGAGGTTTTCTCTGGAAGAAACTTGACATCTCTCATTTTTAGAGTTTTTGGTTATCCCGTTTATTTTCATGTACCGAAAGAGAAGAGGAGCAAGTTGGATGCTTCTGGGAAAAAGGGAATGTTTGTGGGCTACAGTGAAACTTCGAAGGCTTATAGTGTCTATGTGCCTGGTCAAAGAGAAGTGGAGATATGCCACGATGTTACCTTTGATGAAGATGCTTCCCTCAGGAAAGTAATCAATCTTCCGAACTTTGAGGAAGATCATGAAGTAAGTTCTGGAAATTAGGAAGAATCGAAGGATGAGACAATGCCCGATGTTGAAGGACTTATGGACCCTATTGATCCACCTCGTTCAATGAAGAGAAGACCATCATGGCTCAGGGATACTCTCGAGGATGTCGAGGGACACATGGCCCCAAAGGGGGCATTCCGTGAAAGCAAGAAGTCGAATAGATACCAAGGGTATCTAGCAGCCATGAGTACAATCGTACAATCTGAGTCTGGATCTTTTGAAGAAGTCGTAAAGCATCAAGTCTGGAAGGATGCTACGCACGAAGAATATGAGTCCATTATGAAGAATGATGTCTGGGATGTGGTTCCAAGACCAGAGGACAAAGCAGTTGTGACCTCGAAATGGCTCTATAAGATCAAGCATGGATCTGACGGTAGTGTTGAAAAGTTCAAGGCAAGATTCATTCCTGTGGCTTTTCTCAAAAGGAAGGCATAAACTATGATGATATATTTGCACCTGTGGCTCGATATACCACCATCCGATCTATCATAGCCCTTGCTGCTACGCAAGGATGGAATCTTCATCAGATGGATTTGAAGACTGCATTTCTGCATGGTGCGATAAAGGAAGAGGTGTATGTGGAGCAACCTCTGGGCTTCGAAGTCCAGGATCGAGACACCCATGTATGCAGGTTGAAGAAAGCCCTTTATGGGTTGAAGCAAGCATCCAGGGCTTGGTACGAGAGGATAGATAGCTACTTGATGAAGTTGGGTTTCACTCGTAGTAACGCTGATCCGAACCTTTACTTCAAGGTTGATAGAGAAAAGCCTCTCATTCTGGTGTTGTATGTGGACGACCTCTTCTTGAAAGGTGCTGACCCTCTCATTCATCAGTGTAGGAGGGAGCTCGCTTTTGAATTCGAGATGAAGGACCTAGGATTTATGCATTATTTCCTAGGCCTGGAGGTCTGGCAGAGACCTGGCGAGATTTTCCTTTCTCAAGGAAAATATATTGTGAAGCTGTTGGAAAGGTTTGGAATGGTGGACTGTAAGTCCTTGTTGACATCGATGGAGCTCAACTTTAAGAAGTTGAGTGGCAGCGCTGCTTGGCCCATGCTAGCAAATCCTACTGAGTATCATCAACTCGTAGGGGCCCTGCTGTTCTTAGTGAACACTCGTCTGGATGTATGTTTTGCAGTGAACACTTTCAGTCAACACATGGTTGATCCTCATCACATTCACTGGGTTGGTGCCAAGAATTTGTTGGGATATCTTCAGGGCATGATAAGCCATGGGATGAGATACACTGTTGGGAGCATGACACTCCATGGATATATTGATGCCGATTGGGTTGGCAGTGTGGTGGATCGCAAGAGCACATTTGGATGCTGCTTCACACTTGGGTCTGCTTCGATATCATGGATGAGCAGGACGCAGAAGTTGGTCGCTTTGAGCACTGTTGAGGCCGAATACATTGTAGCGAGTATGGCTTGTTGTGAAGTAGTTTGGTTGCGAAAGCTCTTCAGTGAATTTTTTCGGGCATGTGCTAGATACCACCGTGATACTCTGTGATAACCATAGTGGGATTCGGTTGTTCGAGAATCCTGTGTTCCATGATCGATCCAAGCATATTGATATCAGGTACCACTTTATCCGGGATATGGTACAGCGCGGGGTCGTAACTGATGAGCAGGTCGCGGATATTCTCACAGAGCCCTTGGAGAAGGTCAAGTTCCTAACCTTTTGTCAGAATCTTGGTTTCGTGGAACGACCCTAGGTTCAGGGTCCTGTTGGACGATGAGCTTTGGGAGCTCCAGGGGGCTTTGGGGATAGCTTCTCGGAGCTATAAGCAACCACAGGGCTACGCTTGTCTAACCTTGTTGGTGTGCCTCTACCCCACCGTTATGATATTGAATTGGTTCACCTCTCATGATCTGTGCCCCGTATGCATCCTACCCATTGAGCCCCAGACTCATGGGAAGTACCTCTCATTTGGCCAATGAGGTGGGAAAATCTAGAGACCAGTAGCAAAGATCGATGGATGCATCAGAGATTGTCGTACTCTGTATGTCTAGGATGGCACGGGTCCAACCACTTGGTTTGGGATCAAGTCTAGTGAGGTTTCGGACCTCCAGCTGACTTCAGGTCAGTTAAACCAACTTCGGGTTGGTATGTGACTCCTTTGAGTCCTATAGAGGTTTCAGACCTCCGAGCTGAATTTGTCAGGCGGGAGTGATGTCTTTGTGACTCACCTTTTGTTCTGAAATAAAGAAGCCATCAAAGCAAGTTACGGCGGGATGACGCACGATGTTTGGATGGCACAGGTGGATGGAGTTCTCCCTAGTTGAGAGGGAGTGTTAGTTTTGGACAGCTAAGTCCAAACTCCATGTTGTGATGCTCAGATGAAGATGCCAATATTTTTATTGGATTCCTCTTTCGGAGAGGTGCAAGATCGATCTAAAGATCATCTTGATCCAATGAGCATCGCATTTATTTTGAATTAATTTCACTTATGTGCAAGGTCGACCAGAATTGTAATGTAGGCTTGAAGCCCCAATAGATGTGTCACACACCCTCACTGATGGATATATATAGGTCAACGTTGGAGGCATTTTCACCATCACTCATCATCACATTCTGATTGGTTCGATCACCCTGGAGGCTCTTCTTCTCTCACACATGGGAAAATGCAACAAAGGAAATTTTTGTTTTTGACCTGGGGTTTCAGTGCAAATTTGACCAGCATTGACTTTGGTCAACGCATGGTCAAAATGACCCTATTCTCTCCCAAAATTCTGATTTCTATAGTTCGCATGTATTGGCACAAAAATCGAGGCTGGACGTTGACTTTGATTGGGCTGCGTTGACTTTTGCTGTTGCTGTTTTTGCATTGACCATTAACTGGGACAATGTTGACTTTTGTTGACTTTGGGTTGACTGATATAGAGCTGTCTGAGAGGGTTGTGTGAGACATTCTGGTTGGTTGATCGTATTGAGACTTTTCTGATTGAAGCATCCTGTTGACCGTCGTAACGCACCACAACACATTTATTTTGCTAATTAAGTGAAGTGTATTTTTGGCTTGTCTTCTGTCGATCTATTGGTATGTTCTATCAGAATTTTACTTTCTTGTTCATGTGATTGTTGTTTGATATTGGGGATAAAAGTAAAGTTGTATCAAGCATAGAATAGAACATCTACAAAATTTTACATCTTAACATCCCAAGGATTAAGAGAGAGATGTGTGAGCCTTACCAATATCGAGATAGAGGATGGAATCTTTTTTAGATTGAAGTCAAAATAACATCAATTTAGATACAACTTGTTGGTTCCCAAATATCACAAGCCATTATGAAAGATTGAATCTCGCTCATCTTTGAATTGATAAATGAAAATCAAAGAAATCCTTGCCACAAAAGTAAATCTGAATTCCACCTTTCATGTAGGGAACTTGATAACAGGGCCTTTGTCCCCTATAAAATGTCACAACCACCTAAGATAAGCAAATTTTGAGCACTCTAGCCGATAAGGTTGCTATGACCCTTGCTTTAAATTCAAGGCTCAACTAGCTCTTTCACTTCTTAGAGTGCACAACAATTCACCCACAAAGAGGGCACAACAAGTCCTCAAATCACACAGATTCAAATGCTCTGACACATAAAACCAAAAGAGAACATCTAAAATTTACGAAAGGACAACAACATTCAAGTACAATGAGACAACTAGCACTTGGAAAATTACACATAAATGATGATTAAAACATCACCATTAGACAAATAGTATATTCTTTATAAAACTTGCTTTACAAACCTTCAATTGATTTTAGAAATTTTAGAAATGTAGATTAATAGAACTTTGCGGGCTCTTTCTTCTCAAATTACAACTTGGTGCATAGGCTCTTTAGTTTATCACTTCATTTCTATCGCTATCTTCAAATTTATCACATTCTCCATCATTTTAATTTGTATCCTCCAACTCATCATGTTGAAGCCAAGGCTTCATGGCCTACTCCACAATATCCATTCTCAAATTAATTTGTTGGTCAACTATCATGAACTCATTCTCCATGAGGAGCCTTTCCCTTTCCATAAAAGTCTTCATCAACTTATTTTGACCCAAGGGTTGTTCAATTCATTATGCTAAAATTTTCAATGATGACGAGCTAGCATTAGTCAAGGAAGAACAGTCAAGGAAGAACTACAAAATAATTTACAAATTAAAACTTGTTTCATAGAAGAAAAAATGCAAGGGTAAAATAATTGAGCATTAAGATAGGTTAATTCATGTTAAGGTAAGCTCTAATGACCATCGATATGACATACTTGTTAAAACTCCAAGCTTAAAAGGGTTAGAAATATTTATAAATGGGATCTCATTTGAAAAAAGCCTAGATAAATCAAGGGAGGAAGTTTAGAAGGTAAAAGAAACTAGGAAAGGAAGGAAAATGGACAATAATTACAAATACAAAATGTATTACAAGTGATAGAGACAAAAAATATAGTAATAAATAATCTTGGAATCGTCATTGCTTTGCATGGAGCAAAAGGGTCTATGTTAACTTGAATCTTGAGTGAAATTGATATACATCACTTGTTGAAACTTGGAAGCATGAAGAGTCTAGGGTCCTTCACATAGAGGGTTTTGTCTTGTGGTTGGTTAAGAAAAAATATCCTATTGTAGAGGCATTTAAGCCATAGCTTCTTACTTCAAAAGTACATTTTTTCACGTTAGGGTTTTGTTGTAGCCGCTACATCACCCTTTGAAATTTGGCACCAGTTTGAAATTTCGGAGCCCTCAATTGTTTTGATAAGGACAGGCTCATTCCTAGAATCAGCCATGAGCCTCAGAAAAGGTCACTTTGAGCAGTTACCCCCAAAAACCAAGAGATGACTTCAAATTTTCCTAAGTAAAGTCGCAAGGTCGCTCTTCCTTCAATCTTCAGTAGTTTGTGACTTAGTGACCTTGCGACTTGACTACCTTGGTCAGGTCGCTAGGTTGCAAATCCGGTCGAAATCTCATCTTTGCGACCATGCGACCTTGCAACCTCCAGGTCGCCAGGCCGCAAGGTCGCAGTTGCGCGTAATTGAACCCGATTTGCAACCTTGCGACCGCCATTAAATGCCCACACGTGCGACCCCTTTATAAATAAATGCGACCTACATGATAGAGTAAATAAGGCGTCTGACAAGCCAATCAGAGTGCGATTTTTTCCAGGTAATATCGAAGCCGAGCTTGAGTGCGTCTCCATCTCTTCGGCCTCAAGCGACATGGGGCCCCCGGTGGTTCAGAGGCGACGTAAGAGTCTAGAAATAGAGCTATTAGAGGGAGACATGCCTTCTTCACTGACTCCCATCTATGGAGACACCGCCTGTGTCTTCGAGAAAGGCGTTAAGATGTCATGGAATGAACTCTACCAGGAGTTCACAAAACCGAAATTCACGGAAGACCTCGTGGATCGACACGTGTACATTCAGGTTGAGCGGTCCAAATTGCATTATGTGGGTGCCCACCGACCAATCTTCCCCTGCACAGAGGTGATCGAGTGGATCCTTCAAAAAGTGGATTCGAAGCTCTGGGTAATCCCCGATCACGTAGGAAAGCCTTTCGCCAACCTAATCGGGAAGGATGCGGAAGTATACTACTCACTCTCGGCTAAAGAGGAGTCTTTTAACGCCAAGTGGATCGCCATGCATGATGTGCCGGTGCAAGATACCTTGAAGGGCTGGTGGGAGGATCCTGAAAAGTTCAAAGGAAAGAAGGATCAAGACTATAAGACCGAAGCTCTAAGGAAAGTGTACAGACTTGTCGCAGCCATGATGTGCAGAATGTATGGCAGAATGGACACCACTACCTTTAGTGGAACATGGGTTCCCCTCGTGTATGCAGTCACCACCCATGACACTTGTTTTAACTGGGCACATCTGCTAATATTAGCTCTAAGGGTTAACATATCAGCAACACAGGTACAAGAGGAGGGATTTGCATCAGAATTTTACATGGCTTCCTACCTCCTAGATGCGGCATGCTCACGATGTCACTTTGACGATTGGCCACACAACTGGGATGCAGTGCACGGTGGGTCGATCCATAAGGATCTAAATGTGTTCTGGGATACTAAATACAAGCAAGACATTGATGTCATCTCAGACAAGTTTGTCACCATGCTCTACTGACGCCTCTTCAATTAAGATCCTCCCTGCATGTCCAGAAGAGCCACGGAGACGGTTATCAAGGTAGCACACTGGTTCTCCATCAGAGAAGGCACCTTCATCAGAGTTTTTGGATCATTCAAGGTGCCTCATGTGTTGCACAAGTTTGTTACTGATAAACTGCTATTACAAGAGGTATGCTACCAAATGATGGGCGGTTTCTCTAAGACGCTGAGCAAGGGTAAGAAGAAACCATGGCCTACCCTCCCGCTCAACATTGGTGCCTACATGGTCAAAGACTTCAAGGAAGTAGAAGCAGGAGCTGAACACATAAAGGGCTTCCATTTCGTAAACTTAGCCCACTGGTCCTATGACCTTGAGAGGATAGTCCCCGCACACTGCAAGCAGGCCAAGTTCAATTGGACTTATTAGCACACAGAGTGCGATGTGGAAGAGGAAGTAAAAAATTAGTACAACGGACTCAGGGAAGTAGCCCCTAAAGAGGAAGTCGACTTGGACGATGACCAAGAAAATCGGCACCAGGATGATCAAACTCTACAGGAAAGAGCAGACGCCATGAAGCGAAAAAACCCCATAGGAGGAGCATTGACCTCACAATCCAAAAGGCGAAAGAACACCACGGGCAGTGATCCTCCTAAGAATCAACAGGAAGGAGGAGGTAAAGAGGTCGAGGCACAACTAAATGCTGAGCAAAAGAAAAGAGAAGAAGAAAGCCCAAGATGCTTTGGCACAAGAAGAAGAAGAAGAAAAGCAAAGGAAACAAGCTGAAGAACAGCAAAAAAAAGGGTAGAGGGATGAACGAAAGAAGAAGCAAGCGGAAGAGGTCTGTAAGAAAAAAGAAGAAGAAGATCAACAGAGAAAGGAGGCAGAGAACAAGTTGAAACAGGAACAGGATAGGGAAGAAGCAGAAAAGAAGAGGAAGGAGGAAGAAGCTCAGAAACAACGAATAGATACATCCAAGGAGGCAGAGGGAAGTGGATTGCAACCCTCGCAAACCGGGAAGCGGGCAGACCTGCAACGTATTGACATACCCCCAGCAACCCCCATGACAGGAGGACACCTCCCACTTTCAAAACTCGGTATCCCGGAAGAGCACGAGGATGATGTACTGGATCTGATGAGATTATCTTACGATTAGTACACTCATAAGATCAGGCAAGAGAGGAGGACATGCCTCGCCCGAAATCCGATTGAACCTCTAGCAGTAACCACGGAGAAATATATAGTCCTGGACACCAGGACCAACCCCATAATGATAGCATCGGCCAAAATCGCTTTTGCAGTTGCCACTGAAGAAAATGTTAGCAGGATGAGCCGAGAAATCTTATTTCTGCAAAACAGGCTCCGTGTATTTGAGCAAAAGGCCGCTCAAGTAGAAGAGGAAAAGAAGGCCCTGGAGACCGAAAACCAAAGTCTCCAACTTGCACTCACTCAGGCTAGAGGACTACAAGCCGCTATTCAAGGGGAGCTGGACATCCTGTGAAATACCATGATACAGGTCTACGAGGAAATGATGACTCCGAGACAAACAGTCGCTCCCTTGGCAGGAGTACAAGCAAAAACTAGGAAAAAGTCTACAAAACTAAAAGTAGCCTCTACAACATTGGAAAAAATCCTTGAGTGCTCTGAAAGATACCCATAGGCCCCTGCCTCCTTGCCAAAGAAAGAGTGGATCCACACTCAGAACGACAAAGTACAAATGAGGATGAAACTGCAATCCAGAGATAAGCTCGCAAAGGATGTGGATAAGGTGATGAACGCCTATGAGCATCTCATTAGTGGTATCGGCTAAATGGCAGAAGTGCACCACATACCTTCCATGGGCACACTAACCAAACAAAGGACGCGAGAGGAGGTAATGCAAGATATCCAATCGTTCTTAGAACCAATCAGGCAGGCAGTCAACTCGAAGGACCTCCCAACCACCAAAGAGAACATCATCCAGTACGTTGTTGCACCAGTTCGGATCTACACCAAGTTGGCCTCTTTGTACAATCAAATCAACACAAAGAGGCGTACACTAGTTCCAGATGCTCTTGAATGTTTTCATAGACTGGGAGAGGACATGCCCCAAATCGCTTAAGTGGGCTACTGAATACCAAGCCTAGCAGACCTACCTCAAAGAACAACAACAGGTAGAAATCCCAGTCCTCTCCATCACAAAGTTGCTCCCTTGAAAGAAACTAGATTGACAGGTCGCAGAGGCAGGCAGGTCGCAGGTCGCAAAAGCGGTCTAGTCGCAGGTTGCAATTTCACTCATGTCTTAGGTCGAAATTACTTGCAAGTCGCAGACCATCCCAACAGTCGGGAAGACGAAAGGACAGGGTAGCCTAAAAGTCGCTTTTGATTCTATATGTACTCCCTCGGGAGAGAATGTAAGGACCTTTTTTCGAATTCCAAAAGGAGAGAGAGATATATAACTGTACAACGTTGAATGTATGATTCCGGGAATGAATACAAGTGAATGTTTGGACTCCATTATTGGATCTGAAGGAACTTCCGTGTATTGACATTATGAATATTGTTCTCTTACATGTTTGATACTATTTTCACTGATTAGTCCATGTTTCTGTTCGTACATTATTTATATGTTTCAGCTCTTTTGATATATGAATGATGTGTGATGATTCAACATAGGAATATGTTAATGACTTAGTTGTTGATATGTCCCTAATCTTTCGAAAACGTGTTTAAGAAGTTGAAGGGTGTTGGATCATTGTGAATTGTTTCTCTTACGCTCAAACGAGCCTCTGTAAAAGCATGGCCCTAACGATGTTTTGTTAACAATACTTCTTTTGGTTGCATGCTTAAAATCTCGCTTTTCTATTCACAGTGTTTCATTTTCAAGGTAACCCGTCAACCATTCGTCTTGTTTCGTTCAAGTAGCCATACATTCTCATGCTCGCGAATCACATCTCTATTTGAGGAAAGGCATACATCTCATCAGCATAATGGCAACCAGGCCTTCATACCGGATGGGATCCCTATCACAAATGTTGTAGAGTCTAGCTGGGATTCTATACCGGGGAGATCCCCTTACTGTTGGCAAGGCACTTTTTCCCCGTCAATAGAATTGGCTCTAGAAAGAAGGCCTAATGGCAGGCTCCCACCACACTAGTAACATCCCTTTGCAAACACTTGAAAACCCCTTCCCCAGCTCGAGCCCGGAAAGGGGAGAGATCGGGTTTGAAAACACTGGTCCTCCACCTCCCGAGAACACTCCCTCTAAGGAGGAACCGCCCTTCTATGAAGCCATGTCAGACCAGCTAAGGGCTTTACGCTCGCGATCTCGTTAGAGGTCTCCAAAACCTCCCTGCCACCAGTTCCCTCGCAAACCCGCGAACCCCCAAAGCGCATCACACTTGCCAAGGTGTCCTGGTCAACTCTGCGCCTCAACTCATAAGCCTAATGCTTGAATATTACGCAGATGCGATCGATCGACTCTCAGCTGAACCTCCCAACAGCCCCCGAGGGGTTGACGGAGGAGGCCCTGAAGTTACTGGATCCCAACCAAACACTGGACCCCAGGCCAATGATCATTTGAATGACAACACCCAAGCTAATGGCCCACCTGGGGGAGGGGTCGGGGAAATAGAGGCCGGGGACATGGTCGAAACACAAACCTTGCTCATCACCACCATTGAAACCGGAACAGACATGCTTTTCTCTTCAATGGCAACGTCGGCGGTTTTAGAAACTTGAGGAATTATAGGAATTGCAAAGATCTCAGAGTTAACCGAAACCAAGACATGCACTCTTAACATGAGGGCGAAGCCTCCAGGTCCAGTGCTGGAAGCGAGTCTGAAAACGAAACTGAACATGCTATCATCCCACCCTACCACAGGGCAAGGCATGTGAAACCCCTAGCCTGGATGGCACAATCCCCTCTAGGTGTTCAAGGTCCTTTTCACGACATGCCCCGACACCCGGACAAGCACCTTCCCAAGTTCGATCCTGAAAAAGGGACGTTAGCTGAGGACCACATTAGTAACTTCTACCTGGCCATGCAGATGATGAGGGTTCAACACGATGACGTAGCATGTCGGCTCTTCCCGCACACCTTAGAAAACAAAGCCGCTACTTTGTATCGCTCATTGCCTGTCGCTTCCATTTCAACCTGGGAGCAATTCTGCAGCACCTTCCTTGAAAAATTCTCCAAGGACAAAACCCCTTCTATGCTCCTTACAGAGTTGAGCACCTTGAAGTGCCAGAAGGAGGAGAAGGTCAAAGATTTCAACTAGCGCTTTGCGACCATCTTGAACAAGTTTCCCTCGAACATGGACCTTGATGATTCCATCGCTATAGATTTCTACACAAGGGCCCTGTAGCGAGACATCACTCTGTTTGTTAAACGCGAAGTTAGAGCCACCATAGCTGAGAATTTCACCACTGCTCTCGTCGTTGAGAAAGATATGCTTTCAATAGGAGCTCTAGATCACAACAACCAGGATGATTCGAAATATTTCGAGAAAAAGGCACAACCCTCAACCAGTAAGTCCGGGGACACAGATAAGGACCCTTTCGATTTTGAAAACATTGCTAAATCCCTAAAGCTCTTAACAAACGAAGTCTTTGATTTGAAAAGAAAAAAACAATGATCCTGCCTCAAGTAGCAAAGCTCAAAAGCCTTTTCTTTAGGAAGAATAATAGCAAGCCTAACTGCCCTCTGCCCAACCCCAACGTGAACTTCAATGTGGAAGAGATTGGCAAAGGTAACTTCTACTCATTTCATCAAGCTTCCCACTCTGAGAGAACTTGTCCTCAATGGATCAACAATATGACTGCAGTGGTGAATCAACTCTTAGAAGACTAGACGGTAGGAGAGCTTGAAGAGGATGCTGAACCAGATGACGAAGAAGTCTCTCCCCCCGATGAAAATTTAGGATCAACAATCCTCACCTTCGAAGTGATCCGCGGGGAAGGACCTTGATCAGTGACAAAGCTTAACATGGCTGACAATCCCCAGTCCAAGCCCCCCCGAACCTATAGCTTAAGGAGCAAAGGCCCACTGGCCGATCACATGTTTGAGGAGAAGAGGAAAGCTTTCTTGAGAAAGATCCTGACCCCAAACAGAGAAAATTAGGCCTCGACTCCGACCTCCGAAAAGTCTAGCCTTGCTGCTGCTCGAGGCACCCCTAAGGCTAGGCCATCGCCAAATTCACCCAACACACCCATGGAGACACCCTCGCACCTAGAGCCCGGGTACAATATTATTGAAGACATGAAGAAAACACGAGCCAACATATCACTCTACGAACTCCCCCAAATAGCCAACCAACGTGATTTGATCATTAAGGCTTTTGCTAACCCATCTTCGGCAAACATGCCTACCTCAGCGGAAAGAACCATCAGCTCCTTACCCTCCTAGGCCTCGGTGAGCCTCCAGTCCATCGTCAATGCTGTCAATGCTAACTTGCGAGGGTCCACACCCCCATTTTCTCCTGTCTTTTGAGATCTTTAATTTCAACGTCCATAATTTCCTCGTTGACTCTGGCGCGTCCACCAATGTCATGCCCCTGTTTGTATGCAAAAAAATGAATATTCACCCTGAGAAAACCAATGCTAAGATCATTCAGCTTGATAGGTCCCAAGTCCCTGCCATGGGTGAGTTGTATAATGTCTTAATATGCCTCTCTTCAGATTCCCGAGTCCATCAGTGCATCAACATAGTTGTCGTAGATATTCCTGAAGCCGACGGTCTGCTACTGAGCTGGGATTGGTCAAGCAAACTACAGGGATAATTCGCCACAGACTGGTCCCATTTGTGGCTCCCTTACAAGGGTAGGAATAATCAAATCTGAGTCGAAAGCGAGCCCTATATGAAACATACAGCTACCGACCTTGAAGCAACCAACAAACTCATCAGCGTCGTGCAAGAAGATCTGGGAATGTGCTTCTTAGAGGCTGCTTTCAGGTGCTACCAAGCCACTCAATCCCAGTCTCTCTGGACGCGTAGTTGGAATTGCTCCCTTGCACTGTTTCCCATCCTGCCATATCGGAAGGTCCACCCGACGGCTCCCTCTTGGGCACATCGTCTGTGAACACATACAACTTAGAGACATCCAAGAATGAAATTTGGACCCTGTACTATGACGGTTCCAAGACTCATGACGGGGCTGGTGCCGACTGTATCTTGATAGATCCCTAGAAAAACATGTTCCTGATCTCTTGCAGGTTGGAATTCCAATGCACCAACAATACGGTCGAATATGAAGCACTGATCCTAGGCCTCAAGAAAGCGATCGACCCTCAAAGTCAGCTGCTTGAAGGTAATCGGTGACTCCGAAATCATCACCCGACAGGTACACAACATTATCCATTGCCTATCCCCCCATTTGAAAGGGTATCAATACGAGGTATGGCGTTTAATTTCTGCTTTCGATGCTTTTGATATTATGTTAGTACTTAGAATGCACAATGCAACAACTGATACGATAGCAAACGCTGTCGCTAGGTTTAGCCCATTAAGGGATGGTTTTTCTATTGAAATTGTGTATAAACCTGCGGTGCCGGATAATGTGACTAATTTCCGCGTTTTTAATGATGATCAACAGGTGCTAGATTTCATGTTAAACACAAACGTATTCAAGGATGCAGTATCAAGGAAGAGGAGCATGATTTGGCTTTCCAAAAGGAAAGGGGGAAGAACACAAGGGGAACTTAATACCCAAAGGGGTCGTCTCGCTCGAGAAATTATTCGACTTACAAAACCGCTTCTGGGGGCCTCCCAATACAAAGGTGCAAAGTTCCACCCTATCGCACGAACAGGTGAACCTCGGAGCATAGAAGGACTCGAAGTTCGTTAATCTCGGTACCAAGTGCACCTTCTTGGAGCAGTAGTCTTTCATCGAGTTATTTAAGAAGTACCGAGATGTTTTTGCCTGGACATACGATGAGCTACAGACGTACGACACGAGGTTTATCCAACATGTGATACCGATGACGTCAAACCATTCCAACAAAAGTTAAGGAAAGTGCATCCAACCTTGGAACCAATGATTTAGAAAGAGCTTAAGAAGCTCTTGGACGCTCGCATCATCTTCAAAGTTCAACATTCAACGTGGGTGTCAAATTTGGTCCCGATCCGCAAGAAATCCGACGAAATCCGCTTATGTGTAGACTTTCGAAATTTTAACCGGTCTTCCGATAAGGATAACTACCCTGTTCCTCCCATGGAGCAGATTCTTCAAACTGTATCAAGATCAGAAATGTTCTCATTGCTGGATGGTTTCTCAGGATATAACCAGGTGTTAGTGGCAGAGTCAGACCGTTTGAAGACGACATTCAGGACTAAATGGGGAACATTCGCATTCAGGCACATGCCCTTCGGCCTAATCAATGTTGGGGCAACCTTCCAAAGGGCCATGGACATCGCCTTCCGAGGGCTGATGGGACAGAGCGTGGTGGTCTACCTTGATGATATTATAGTGTTCTCAAAATGTAGACATGACCACCTGCACCATCTAAAACAGATCTTTGAGAGGTTCCGAAAATACAGAATCTCGTTGAACCCCAAGAAAAGTATTTTCACAGTCTCAAAAGGAAATTTGTTGTGGCACATGATAACCTGGGATGGCATAGTGGTGGACCCAGACCATGCAAAAGCCATCGCCCAAATTGCCCCCTCGAGCAGTAAGAAAGACATGCAGTCGTTCCTCGGAAAAATCAACTTCCTCCGAAAATTCATATTGGACTTTGCGCAAATCGTGAAACCTTTGCAAAATATGATTAAGAAGAACACGACTTTTAAATGGAATCTGCTCGAGAAAGAAGTGTTTGACAGTATTAAGAAAGCCATCGCGGAAGCACTTGCCCTACACAGCCCAGATTTCAGCAAAGGCTTTATCTTGTATACTTTTGCCTCAGATTCGTCACTTGCAGTCGTCCTCACCCAGAAAGACGACAACAACGACGAACGACCGATATCTTTCATGAGCGTAAGGTTGCAAGGTGCTGAGTTGAACTATCTGGACATCGACAAGCAAGCCCACGCAGTATATAGGGAAGTTAAGCACTTTAGGACATACATTTTGAAGAACCATGTCACAGTGTTCGTACCTCACCCAGTAGTTTGCTCGCTGTTTGTGCAACAGAACCTGGATGAGAGACGAGGCAACTGGATGGCATGCCTTCAGGAGTATGACCTAGAATTCAAACCTACACGCACGGTCAAAGGGAAGGGATTGTGCTGAATGGCGGCTGAAGCCGTCGACCCATGAAACAACAATGAGGAGTATTGGGAACATGAGATAAAGATGTACTAGGCCGACGACACACTCCAGCAAAATTCCCCATCGTGGTACACAGATCTCCTACAGTATCTCGGTCGCAGTGTCATGGAACCCACCTTGACAGCCAAGCAGAGACAAGCAATAAGGCTGAAGGTTCCATCCTATCAAATGTTGCAAGGCCAGTTGTTCCGCAAACATCACATCGGCTTGTTACGCTGCTTAGAACCCAGCGAGGCCCAACAAATCCTAAAGGAACTACATGATGGCTCGGCCGATGGACACTACGCAGGAGATGCTACAACTGACAAGATCATGCATGTTGGGTTTTATTGGCCCACTCTGTTTAAGGATGTGCACGTTTATGTCCGAAAGTGCTCCTCATGCCAAAAGTTTGCTAGTAGAGAATCCCAACCTTCTGCTCCATTACAGTTTGTCGCAGTAGAAGAACCACTACAGCAATGGGGCCTGGACGTGATCGGGGAAATACTGCCACATTCCTCCAAGCAACACCGATATATCCTCACGACCACGAATTATTTCACAAAGTGGGTTGAAGCGATACCGTTACGCCAGATCAACGACCAAGAGGTAATAACTTTCATCACTCAGTACATCATGACTAGGTTCAACGTTCCAACCACTCTCGTCTTTGATAATGCTACATATTTTTCATCATTTAAACTATATGAATTCGCTTTGGAAAACTGTATTGTTTTGAAACATTCTGCCAACTACTACCCCCAAGGGAATGGGTTAGCCGAGTCAACCAACAAGAACCTCATTCGGATCATCAAGAAAACCCTGCTATCCCAACACTGAAAATGACACAATGCCCTTAACAACGCCCTCTTGGTTGATCGGGTCACACCTAAACCCTCTCTAGGATCCTCTCCATTTTCCCTGGTCTACGGGAAAGAAGCCATCCTTCCCCCTAATCTCTCTCTCCTTGCCCTTTAGTTGTCCCAAGAAACACATGGTACCCCATGCCTTGCCTTGCAAACCCGCATAGACACCCTACTGAAGCTCGAGGAAGAAAGACTAAAAGCCAGGGAAAAATTCGCCATCCACCAAAGCCGAATAAAACGATGGTTCGATAAAAAGTCCTCTAGGAACAAGGTCTTCGAAATTGGCGATCTCATCCTCAAATGGGACAAGGATCACGAATACAGGGGAAAACACACCAAATTCCAAGCCCTGTGGAAAGGCTCGTTCCAGATCAAAGAAAAGGTCGGTCCATACACGTATAGACTCCAGACCTTAGAAGGGAGGATTGAGGTCCTCCCGGTGAATGGGCACGACCTCAAACATTACTTCACCTGATGGCCCCTCGACTGTCCCCACACTTTGTACCATAGTTTTGTTTTCTTTATTTTATTCTGCCATGTTTCTTCATTTTGTTGGTTGTTTTTAATAAATGGCTTGCCTTGAGCAAAGCCAAGGATTTTCATCCTCAATGCCTTAATTCTAAGGATCGATGCAACATTTACTCAATAGGCAAGCTGTACCTGAATCTCTGCTTGCGAAGAATCAACGCTGGAACATAAGTGGCCTAAGTATGTCCGTGATAACTGCTTCGTGGGAGGAACTCGACCAAGTCACAGGACCCGAGTGCGAATAGGTAATCTGGCGCATCAACTCGGAAATCGTTGTTGAAAAATTATTGGTGAAATGAGGTCACTAGATGAAAGGGGAAAGGCACTAACCTCTAACGGCAAAAGGGTATTCGGGAAAACCTAAAAGGTCTCCAAAGAAAAGACCAGGAGCAACCTCTCTTGCAAGTAACATAAGTCGGGATCCCTCATCCACCCAAGTAATGTTCGCCACATATGAATAAGTGCCTCGAGCACATGCAAGTAAGTGCCTTGAGCACATACAAATAAGTGTTATTAGCACACGAAAATAAGGGTAAAGGATTGAGAAAGGCTTCTTGCGCAAAGAGGTAATGCGACGACTCCATCAGGGTACTGACCAGGCTCGCTGGCAGCGGAGCAACGATCGTGACTCCTAGGCAGTGACTCCGTTGGGGCCCATCAAGTTCGCTGGCAGTGGAGCAACACGGGAGACCAAATAACTATACTGAATCCCTTGACACCGTGAGGTTACTCTGACCCCCTTCGTTCGGTCCCCAACAATGGACAACACGATGAACAACATTCCACGTAGTGCAATCAGATGAAGTGAACGCACGAAGGCCATAGAGGAGGCTAGCGGGACCAACGAAAGTGGGAGGAAGGACCTGCTGAGCCCTGCCACCCCCCACAAGATTAATCGCGGGTAGAGATTTTGGGTTCTACTAGTGAATCGTCAATTGTTGTAGCCGCTACAACACCTTTCGAAATTTGGCACCAGTTTGAAATTTCAGAGTTCCTGATTGTTTTGATAAGGACAGGCTCGTTCCTAACATCAACCATCAGCCTCAGAAAAGTCCACTTTGAGCAGGTAACCCCAAAAACCAAGAGATGGCTTCAAGTTTTCCTAAGTCAAGTCGCAAAGTCGCAAGGTCGCTCTTCCTTCAATCTTCAATGGTTTGCGACTTAGCGACCTTGCGACCCAACCAAGGTTGTCGAGTGGCTAGGTCGCAAATACAGTCGAAATCTCATCTTTGCGACCATGCGACCTCTAGGTTGCCAGGTCATAAGGTAGCAGGGTCGCAATCGCGCTCAACTGAACCCGATTTGCGACCTTGCGACCTCCATTAAATGCCCACAAGTGCGACCCCTTAATAAATAAAAGGGTCGCGTAGGTTGCATTTGACTTGCGCGATGAAGTAAACAAGGCGTCTGACAAGACAATCAGAGTGTGAATTTTCCAGGTAATATCGAAGTCGAGCTCGAGTGCATCTCCAGCTCTTCGGGTCTCAAGCGACATGGTGCTCCCAGCGGTTCAAAGGAGACACAAGAGTCCAGAAAGAATGCTACCAGAGGGAGACATGCCTCCTTCAACGACTCCCATCTAAGGAGACACCACCTGTGTCTTCGGGAAAGGCGCTAAGATGTCATGGTATGAACTCTACTAGGAGTTCACAAAACCGGAATTCCCGGAAGACCTCGTGGACCGACATGTGTACATTCAGGTTAAGTGGTCCAAATTGCATTATGTGGGCGCCCACCCACCGATCTTCCCATGCGCACAGGTGATCGAGTGGATCCTTCAAAAAGTGGATTCGAAGCTCTGGGTAATCTGTGATCATGTAGGAAAGCCTTTTTCCAACCTAATTGGGAAGGATGTGGAAGTATGCTACTCACTCTCGGCTAAAGGCTAAAGACGAGTCTTTTAATGCCCAGTGGATCGCCACACATGATGTGCCGGTGCAAGATACCTTGAAGGGCTGGTGGGAGGATCCTGAAAAGTTCAAAGGAAAGAAGGATCAAGAGTATAACACTGAAGTGCAGACTTGTCGTAGCCATGATGTGCAAAATGTATGGCAGAATGGACGCCACTACCTTTAGTGGAACATGGGTTCCCCTCATGTACGCAGTCATCACCCACGACACTCGTTTTAACCGGGCACATCTGCTAATATCAGCTCTAAGGGTTAACATATCAGCAACACAGGTACCAGAGGAGGGATTTGCATCAGAATTTTACATGGCTTTCTACCTTCTAGATGCGGTATGCTCACGATGTCACTTTGATGATTGGCCACACAACTGGGACGCAGTGCACGGTGGGCCGATCCATAAGGATCTAAATGTGTTCTGGGATACTAAATACAAGCAAGAGATTGATGTCATCTCAGACAAGTTTGTGCACCACATACCTTCCATGGGCACACTAACCAAACAAAGGATGCGAGAGAAGGTAATGTAAGATATCCAATTGTTCTTAGAACCAATCAAGGAGGCAACCAGCACGAAGGACCTCTCAGGACCCAGCCACCAAAGAGAACATCATCTAGTACGTTGTTACACCGGTCCGGATCTACACCAAGCAGACCTCTTTGTCCAATCAAATCAACACAAAGATGCGTACACTAGTTCCGGATGCTCTTGAATGTTTTCATAGACTGGGAGAGGACATGCCCCAAATTGCTCCAGTGGCCACTGAATACCAAGCTTGGCAGACCTACCTCAAAGAACAACAACAGGTAGAAACCCCAGTCCTCTCCATCACAAAGTTGCTCCCTTGAAAGAAACTGGATTGACAAGTCGCAGAGGCAGGCAGGTCGCAGGTCGCAGATCGCAAAAGCGGTCTAGTCGTAGGTCGCAATTTCACTCAAGTCGCAGGTCGCAATTACTCACAAGTCGCAGAATATCCCAACAGTCGGGAAGACGAAAGGACAGGGTAGCCCAAAAGTCACTTTTGATTCTATATGTACTCCCTCGGGAGAGAATGTAAGGACCTTTTTTCGGACTCCAAAAGGAGAGAGAGAGATATAACTGTACAACATTGAATGTATGATTCCGGGAATGAATACAAGTGAATGTTTTGGACTCCATTATTGAATCTGATAGAACTTCCGTGTATTGACATTATGAATATTGTTCTCTTACATGTTTGATACTATTCGCACTGATTAGTCCATGTTTCTGTTTGTACGTTATTTATATGTTTGAGCTCTTTTGATATATGAATTATGTGTGATGATTCAGCATAGGAATATGTTAATGACTTAGTTGTTGATATGTCCCTAATCTTTCGGAAACGTGTTTAGGAAGTTGAATGGTGTTTGATCATAGTGAACTGTTTCTCTTATGCTCAAACTAGCCTTTGTATGAGCATGGCCCTTGTTTTAGCTAGTAGATACAAAAAAAAAAAGCTCTGAAGACTTCATTGAAAATTTGTTTGCTATTGAGCCAATCAAGCTTTGCAGTTTTTAAGATTGAATAATTTGTAATGATCTAATGAAGTGGACGAAATCTAATCGAACGACTTGTATTCATGGGTTCGGTAGACGTATCATTGATGAGAAGATATTTGATATCCATGTATATAACCAAATAGTAAATTTTGAGATCTTAAACAACCATGTTCCTAATTTTGATCATACATTTAACCCTAACTCTAAACTTTATCACACATAAAGTATCATTGAAGATAATTCTCAGAACCAAAAGCACTTGACCTTCCAAAAAATGAAGATGATTATTTTTTAAAGCGTTTAATCATGAACTAAATCTTTTATCAAATAAAGACATTATTAAATACCTTTGTTATAATTTTATGACAATCCTCTCTAAGTTCCCTCTCAAGGTATGGTGTAAAGAGGAAAATAGAAAGACCAACCCTTGGCATGATAAAGAGTACATTGTTGCTAGAAAGCCTTAGGGATGCTTTTGATGAGTCCATTAAAATCTAACAAGATAAAATAGTTACAAAATTTTAATAAAAAGAAAAAAAAGAAACTACCATATAAGTAGAAAACAATGGAAGCCTTTGCAACTTATCCAAGTTAAATCCTAAGAGATTATAGAAGTAAATTATGACTCGTAAAACTAAAAAAAACAATTTGATCTCATTGAGGGGTTTGAATTTCTACCTTCAAAATCTTTATGAATCACCTAATGTTGTGGACAACATTTAAACCCTTGCTACAAAGGAAGAAACTTGCAATAGGGAAAACTAAAGACATCAAACACTACCAAGTAGAAATCTTAAAAATTGGAGGGAATATCTTCATCAATCACATTCACAAGCTCTTCAATTTCATTAGAGGAAATTTCAACCTAAAAGTGCCCATGAAATTTTCATGTATGTAATATGTAAACCAATCAAAATCCTTTAAATTTAAAAGGAGGTACATGTAAATATTTTGGAGGGAATTAAAAAAAAAGAAAGAAAAAAAGAAAAAAAAAAGAACTTAATTTTTTTAATTGTATTTTTGGCTTATCTCCTATAGGTTTACTCAAATTGTAGACACTTGTTGGACGTAGAATTAAATTCCGCATCCAATGAATACCCATTATGCATACTTCAGAGAAGACCCACATTGATAAAAATTGAAGATGCATTAAAAAATCTTGTTCAACACGTTTTTTTAATGTATCTTCAATTTTTATCAATGTGGGCTTCTCAGAAGTATGCATAATGGTTATTCGTTGGATGCGGAATTTAATTCTGTATCCAACAAGTGTCTACACTTAAAATTTGAGTAAACCTATAAGGAGATAAGCCAACAATATAATAAAAATAATAATTTTGTTCTTTTCCCTCCAAAATTCTTAACTTTTATTTTATTATTTTCGTATTATTTTATTATTTTTCCTTAGGAGGTCACTTTCAGGTTGAAATTTCCTCTAATGAACATTCAAGTAGGGCTTCCTTAAATCTTGGACTCAAACCCTCATTTTACCTATTTTTAGTAGCACGGATATAAAAAAGCCCTCTAGTTAAAAACCTTTTATGATTAGCTTCCATTTAGTCAATTTATATGGAATTATTTATTTTTGCATCATCTCTAGAGAATTGTGGAGAAAGATAGACATTCTAAAGTGTTTTATAACATATAATCTCAAAATGAAAAGGTAATACACCCTATCCTAGCCTCCTTACAAAAGTGAGTCTTTTCCCATGGAGAGCAAGACTATGACTAGGTACCTAATGTATGAGAAGATATACAACATGGAATGTAATAGGATTTCTTAAATTGTTTCAAACTTTAGATGAAACAATCTATGGCTCAAGTGGGGTTGGCATAAAGATACCAAGTCTTCACTAAATCATTATGGAATAAAAGGAAGATGTCACTTTATAGCATGTGTGTGTATTTCTTTTCAAATACAACATTGTATATTCCATATGAAGAATATATGTATATTTTCAATACTGACAACATCTATCATGTCACTTGCGGGAATTGATTCTTGGTGGGAGGATTCCATTCTTTCCTCCCAACCACCCGGGATAACCCCTATATATATATATATATATATAGAGAGAGAGAGAGAGAGAGAGAGAGTCAAATTTATATTAATAAATGGTTGCAGTAGAAGCTCACAACACATCCACAAGTTCTTCGATTTAGAGAGAGAGAGAGTCAAATTTATATTAATAAATGGTTGCAGTAGAAGCTCACAACACATCCACAAGTTCTTCAATTTAGCATTCAAGTAAGGCTTCCCTAAACATTGAACTCAAACCCTCATTGTGCCTATTTTTAAGAGTGTGGATAAAAACAATCCCTCAAGTTATAAATCCATTATGATTAGCTTTCGTTTTGTCGAGTTATATGGAATTACTTGGGGTTACATCATCTCTAGAGAAATGGTGGAGAAAGAGCAAATCAAATTTTTAACATACAATTTCAAAATTAAAGGTAATACACCCTATCTTATTGTCATCATAGAAGTGTTTCTTCCCCCATTAAGAGCATGACAATGACTGTGTACCTAATGTATGAAAAGGTAAACAACATGGTGTTGAAAATTGATAGCTATGGTCAGTATTTTCATTGGAAAATCAAAAGAAGAAATTCATATTTTTCATATTGACCAAGTGCAGCCTAAAGTGCACAAGTCGACCCCACATGATGAAAGGGTTTGACCCTAAGGTCAAAACCCTCCTCCTAAGACACATATAGGTAAGATTTCATTGACCCTCATTTGGCATCATCACACATCACATCATTAGATCTGAAATAGCAAGGAGAATTTCACACGTGCGAAGGATTCAAGGAGCATTTTTGTTCAGCATTGACTAACCTTCTATTCTTCTGTTTGACCAACATTGAATTGGGAGAGTTTACTTCTGTTTGATCAAGTTCTTTAACTGTTTTGGAGGTTGAATATTGTTGGAAAATACTGAGAGGGGGGCTGAATCAATAGTCCTTTCAATTAGAGCATTAGTTAATCTTCAATTATTATCAGTGTTTGTACAATGATAGCATTAAACAAAAGGAACACAAATGTACACAGTTTTTAAGGTGGAAACCCACTCTGGGACAAAAACCACCTAATGCTTTTCTAATAATTCTTTAATATTCAACTCCAATTGAAAATAAAGCTCCAACTTCCTAGAATCTAGAAAAGCATTCTTCTCCAGCTCCCACTGGATGGATGCTCCAACGCCCGAGATTCTTCAGTAGTCATCTGAACGGATGCCCCAACACCCAATGAGCTGCAACTCACCCTAGCACCACCCTACCACCCTGAAGTTTTCACAAGCTTGAACCTATTGGTGACTTCATGCACCAACCTAGCACCACCCTACCCCCTATAGAAGAATAAAAGAAGAATGGACTCCCATACCATGGAAAATGGTCCACTTTACAATGATATAGAATGATGTAGAAGAAGAAGACACACTAGACCATAACCCCAACTATGACACAACCATCTAATGATGATCCTAGACCTCCTGACACTGCCTCTTCAACTCTTGGCAGATAGACACTAATACAATTTTTACAATGATGTATTTACAATGACTTAGTACAATGATACCTTTACAGTGAATGTATGCAGTGTTGTCTACTTGAAGCCTTCATGTGATGAACTTCTTGCTGCTGTTCCACACCTTGATTGCTGCTCTTGTCATGCTACCCTCTGCTGCACCTTGCTTTGCTTTGTTGCCCTAGAAACTCTGGTCCTTTGCAACCCTTGACAACACATGATCTATCTTTTTCTTGCCTTCTAGGAGCTTGATATTGAAACTGGGGTATCTATGTTATTTCAGATCCCCAACATGTGATTTTCGATGCTGTAGTAGTCCTGTGAGTTTTCTTTCTAATGCCACAGGTCTGACCCAAATGGATTCTACAAGAGAGAGTTATGCCCAATCTCTAACAATGCCCTAATTATGGACTGGTTCAATAGATCAAACTTGTACGACGTGCCACGTGTCACTGTTTCTTCATTAGGCTCCGAAATTGATACAGAGAAAACTATAGCCCGTGCACTAACTGCCACTTTTTACAGAATTCCAATTCGATACTCAGAGAGAGAGTTATGATGATTTTCCCAAGGTCACTTCTTTGAGATGAATTTCAGGAGCCTGCAAAAACACTGACTTCCACAGATCATATCTCCGAAAATATTGCGCACCTTGATCTGAAATTTTTATAGGAGCTTCCTCAGGATTTTGACTCCGCCTCGTAAAAATTTCAGCTTCTGAACCTTTGTAGAAAAAACGTTAGAGCGAAAATGCCACGATGACCTGTTTCAGATAGTGAAATCCCTACATAAGGAGGATATGAGGATTACAATTTATATAAATGCTTAGGTTGAGAGGGGCTTCAACAAGTGAACGTAGGAGGAATTTTAGGAGCTTAAAAAAGATTAATTATTGACTTTTTAATGACCCTTGCCACAACCCCATGGGGTTTTAGCCCACTAACTGGGGTTACAAACTTCAAACATGAATATCTCTCAAACCGTGATGAATAACGTGGCGTGCCATATATCAACGGAAACATCTCGACACGTAGAAACCATCAAAAGCATTCTTGACCCAGAATATAGTAATTTGGTAGGTCAAAATTCCCATGCAATATTTGGGTAGCCCCTGGTGCTGCTTGGGTTGACATCAATGACAATCGCTGATTAACAAATATTTCAGGGATCTATTGACTCTGTTTGAGTGAGCCTTTGTTCTTGTTTCTGGGCCATTGACTGTGAGTCAACCCTGAGCTTTGACTGAGAATTGCAGAGGTTCATTGACTGTGGTTTTGACCAAATTTTGGCCCTCTGCTCTGGGCTACATCAAGCCGAAATTTGACCATCTATTGCAGACTTGACTTTGTTCGACATGACTATATTTTCTCTCTCCTTTGACTAGTTTGACTTAGTATTTGTTGAGGTCGGGAAAATTGGAATCTTGTTGGAATATTTTGATGTACATTTTGATGAAATGAATTCTCTCCCACAAGGAAAGATTGTTGGGTTTTCCCCTTGTGGGTTTTGCCCTGACTGTTAGCCTAAATATTGTTGTCTCTGTTAAAATTTGACAGCTTGGGGATGAATTTCTCATAGAAGAAATCATATTTTTCAGTTCTGTTTTAACCACCTATAATAAAATTTCATTTCTAACAATTCTAATATGACTTTCCAGAATTAGTAAGTCACATCTCAATTTGGAAGTGACTTTCCAAAAATAGAAAGTCGTGTCTAAATGATCAAGGATGATCTCGACATATGGAATCCACTTTAAAATCAAATCAATCGTGATTATATAAGTCAAGAATTAATATTTTTATCCTTACTAGTATTATTATTATTATGATACTATTATTTATAAAATAGTCTAAAGTCATTCACCTTTAATGGATTAATAAAAATGAATTCTCCCATGAAATAAGTAAATTAAATTACACCTAAGAGAATGTAACTTTTCCTCATTTATTCAATGTATGGCAAAAGTGCAACTCCTCAATAAATGCACATTTAACTCCCTCATTCAATTCGATTTGCAACTCTCACCAAATATTATCTCATGTCCAAGTGTAACTCTCTTTCTCCGTAATTTGAATTGTAACTCCTCAAGACACGTGTACCTCTCTCTCTATTTTTGGGATGAGTTACACTTCTCCTCAAGTAACTCCTCCTTCGTGGAATTCAATTCCCCTATTATTGGCTCAAGGAATGAATTCATTTTGTAACTCCTCTATTTTTTTATCTATTTAAGCAAGAACAAGTGAGAATTGAGAGTAACATGTTCATTGTGAAGAAAGAGAGCTAGAGTTGAGTGTGTGCAAGAAAAGTGTGAAAGCAAGTGAAGAGTAAGAGTAAGGGAAGCACTGGAGCAAGTGTGTAGGACAAGATCTAATCAAGAGGAGGAGGAGATTTTCATGCAAAGAGCGAGAGTACCTTAGTTGCAAGTTGATCAAACATTGGTGACTTTATTCATTCTCATTCTCTCTCTCTCTCTCTTTCTATATGTACTATGTTGAACAATTGAAGAAATCTAATAAAAGAAGAATCATTTGGGTTTTCCCCTTGTGGGTTTTGCCCTGGTCATTGGACCTAACTCTTAGTGTCTCATATTTGTGCTTGGTTGTCTTCATATGATCCTTAAGTTTATGTTGTATCTACAATTGCTTATGTGAAAAGTTGTAAAGAAGAAATCTACATTCTAAGTAATTGTAACAACACAGTACATTCAATTTTCTTCAAAGTACATTCAATTTTATGCAAAGTACATTCAACTTTATGTAAAGTACATTCGGTTTTCTGCAAAGTACATTCAGTTCCATTCATCTTTTTGCAAAGTACATTCAATTTTTTGCAAGTACATTCAGTTTTCTGCATAGAACTTTCTAGTTTCTGCAAAGAATTTTTAAATTTCTACATAGAAATTTCATATTTTAACATGGTATCAAAGCCTTGGTGAAGAGAAGTCTAAGGAGATCAGATATCAACTGAAGAGTGTTGAGAATATGGTAGGGCAGTATTTAATTCAATTCTCTTACTTGATAATTGTTTTTATTATATTTGTTATGCTTCTATTACTTAGATCTTGTTCTTCATTAGCTTATTATGTTCTTCGTCAAGACAATTATCAAAACACAAGAGACATAGAATTTTGGCTCTTCAAGCCAGGGCCAAAACCTCTCCCTCTTTGAGAGGAAAACCCGAAATTAATTCTTTTTCGAGATCTTCACTTGACAAGTATCATGACCATTACCTAGACCCTTGACCTTAGAATGCCTTCAAGACCTTTGTCACTACTCTTGTCGGCTTCTCTAGCTGATCCCTCCTTTCTGCACTCCTCTGCACCAATACTAGGAAGAACTCAGTTCCTAGCCCTAGACAGTGTCCTTTTCTGCTCTTTCATTGATCTTATACTTGGCCTCTTAGTGTCTTCTTCTCGGTCTACCTTTAGCACCCTTTAGATATTTCTAAAGTCTAAGACCGAACCTTTATTTAAGTTGTAGTAGCCTTCCTTCTTACAGCAGTCGCCTTCGGCTCCCTTTTGAGTTATGCTCGATACACGTTGACCCAAGACAGAGATATATAAATGACTCCTTTCAGCACAAGACCGAACTGTGTGTGCACCGAGGTTGCCTTCCTTCACGTTATAGATACCCTCGGCCTCTTTCTGAGATATGTGAGACGAGCGTAGACCCAAAACAGTGATATATGTGAACGCTTCATACTTCGCTAAGATGCCTCCTACTTCGCTCCAATTACAATGACTTCATTTGCTCTTTTATTATAGACTTGCCCTCGCACTTCTGTTTCAGACTTAACTTAATTTCTTCTCTTCAAATGAGGCTGCAGTCCTCTCTTATATATAGGGACTGTTCCTAGCTCTAGGTCGACATGATCTTATGAGTGTGAGCGACTTTATGAAGGAGACTTCTAGCATATTATAAGCCAACTTCAAGATGCTAGTTGACAAGGTCTTGGAGCATATAATTACATCAATATTTTGTCCCTTTAAAGGCGTAACATCACTTTACACACATGACTCTAAATTATATTTATGACAAGACGACAAACTCATAAGGACATCAAGAAGAAGTCTTTGTCCTATAATAAAAACTCCTTGCTCATGAAATCGAAGAGGCAAGATTTACAAAATACATTTTATTATCTTTGTCTTCTTCATTACATAAATTCATAATTACATAGTCATTTATGAATATCGAACCTAGTTACACTTTTTAACAAAGAGACCCCACTCGCTGCTAAAATTTTCTAATTAAGATGACTTTCTCCTACTTTAAGATAGAGGAGAAGCTGAATGATGCTTCATACTTTGCTCCATGGAAAGCAAGAGTAGATATCACTCTTGAAGAACACGAAATTTTGGAGTATGTTGAAGACACAAAAGATGATCCCCCCAGAGAATGCAAGTGCTGTTGTCAAATCCAAATATAAAAAGGGTGAAATCAAAGCTAGAAAAACTATCATTGATTCTCTTAGTGATCATCTCATTACTTATGTTTCTAGTTTGAAGAAAGCTAAACAAATGCATAAAAAATTAATTGGCATGTTTGCAATTAATAACTAACCAAATTATTGCCTTGAAAAATCAGTTGAAGGACATCAGGATGAATAGAGAAGAGATGGTTCAAGCATACTTCCTGAGAATGACTAAAATCATGAATCCATTGTCAACAGTTGGTGAAGTTGTACTCGACAAAGAAATAGTGTTGATTGCGCTTAGAGGCCTTTCTCTTGTTTGGGAGACTTTTATCACAACCATTAGCAACATCAACACTATTCTCAAATTTGATGAGCTCGTGGGAATGTGTATCTGTTATCAACAAAATCGTACCTGATTGGCTGCTGATCAGACAACTTCAGTGTAACTATTTCAAACCAATCTTGTGACTGAGGCTTAGCCTCCTCAATATGAGAGGGCTCTCTCAAGGGTTAATGATATTGAATAAAGATGTAGATAGATGGTTAACTCTATGAATTATGTCTTGGTTTTGTATGTTTACAGGTTGAAAAGATGAAGACTTGCTACCATTGGGCTATGGAGTAAGTGACAGGGATAAAAATGACAAAGGCTCTCCTTGTGGACGCTGAGGCTTGTATATATTTCAATGAAATAATAACACATTTAGGAAAATCCCTATAACTTGAGGTTCAAAGGAAGTCGGAGCATGTTGACACATGAATTCTGAGTAATGAGACATCAAGGTATTGAAAGCAAAATATTCAAAGAGATTCACCATAGCTTAATACTTAAAGGAAGTCAGAGCATGAACAATCATGAATTATGAGTAATAAGTATTAAGTCATTGAAGAAAACCTTTCAAAGATAGGACATAAAACTCATTTGACCATAGCTTAATATTTAAAGGAAGTCAGAGCATGATCAATCATGAATTCTAAGTAATTAGCATTAAGACTTTGGAAGAAAAACATTTCAAAAGATAGGACATAAACTCATTGAAATATACTAAGAATCTCAGGTGAAGAAAAGTGGTATTGTTACTGTATATATGAGAAACTCCAAAAGCTTTACAATAAAATAGTCTGCTGAGATCACATTTTCCAACCTGCCATACATCGAAGTACTCACTACTTATAGGCATCTAGCCTTTACATCAAATCTGCCAAATGGCTAGATCATTAAACTCTATTACTGACACCAAATATAACTACTAACAAGATATTTAAAACTAAAACTAACACCTTTCGAATTAGGAGTTAGAGTCCTATTATGACTCAAACATCTACTTATTACATTTAATCCAAAGATGATCCAAATCTTCCTCGAAAGGAATCATGTCTTTCAACCATACTGGCCACAAACAAAACATTAATACTTTGACTGTCTTCATGAAAATGCTCTGCCTACTATTAAGGAGTTGTCAGTTTGATGATATGGCAACACAATGAGCTGGTATCTTCGAACTGTATCTTTAACAAAATATCTCCACTTAGAAAACTTCTGAATTGATACTCTTTGTCATTTCCCTGATACTCTTTGTCATTTCTCATGGAGAACAGCTTTGAAATATCTATTTACCATTTCTCTTTCTTCTAAAATTAACCTTGCTATCAAAACGGAGTTTTGAGCTGCTTTCGTAGCTAGTTTCGTAGCACAAACAAAAAAGGTTATCTGGGATAATCCTCTGTTGTTCTTGACCATTGGAGGATGTTAAGTGATAAAAAACACTTAAACCCAAACCTCAAAGTTTCTCATCTCTGTCAGTTTAAGTACTTCGAAAACAAAAAAATTCTTCAAAAATTCTGCAGCAGAAAATGGGCTTCAAGCCTGGCATACACTGTGGAATTGCCTAACTTCTCAGAGGCTTGACAAAACTTAGGATCTAAGCTCTGAAAAGATCCATGAATATACCTGCATGTAAAGTGTGATAATATAGGACAAAAAAGGTCTATAATCCATTGTTACATTCTTATTTACCAGCAGTTTCTTCATGAGTAACTTCAATAGTTTTTTCCATAGCTCTTTCCAAATATTTCTTCTCTAATTTAGTCTTCATCATCTCCATATTTTCTTTCAACTCTTTGACTTGTCTTTGAAGACTTTTCCTCTCTGCCTGTAACCATAAATTCCTTTGCCTTGTGTGTGTCATCATGATGCGTAAACGCTGTGATTTCTTCAACAAGTTTTTGGCCTTTCCAATAGAATTTTCAAAATGAGTAATTTGATTATTCACTTTCTTTTCCACCTCTTCTATCATTTGTCTATCTTGCTTGTATCTTTCCAGCTCTCTCTTTGTTTCAGACAACTCTTCCCTAATTGCTTTTAATTGATCTTCAAGAAGCTCTTTTTCAGTTTTCTCTATGACTTTTTTTTCCTTATCTTTAAACTGTCCCTTTGGAAAATCTGCCTCAGATTTCTTCTGAATCTTTCTTTTAGATTGACCTTTCTTTTCTTTAGTGACCTCTATCTCAATAGGAGATATAACTATGACTTCTTATACTGCTGCCCCTTTTTCTTTATCTTTCTTCTGCTGCTTATTTCCAATGGTGATAGGCTTAGAAAACCGTGATCTAGTGAAAGGCTTTCTAGGTTTAAAAAGAAAACCTGAATCCTCTGATGAAAAATCTAACTTCTTGGCCATAAGCCCCTTCCCTTTGACCTTGGATCCTTCTACCTCAGTTGCTTTCACTACTGGGGATTCTGTAATGTCTATAGCTTGTAAGATGTCTTCAAGCCTGCCTTTACCTCCACTAGTTTCCTTTGATATGACTTGAGATCATCCCTAACAACTTAAAACAATCTTTGAAGCTTATGCTAATCATAAAATTCATAATTTCATGATGCTATGCAATCTAACCAATCTAAATGCTAACTTAACACCTTTTAAGTTATGATTTTGAAAATTTAGGGTGTGATAACAGTGGCTCCACTTGGGACAGTTTGCCCCTGTGGTATACCAAAGAACCTGTAGTTCTAGTGCCATCCACCATTTTGGAATAAAAACTCTGAAATTTTGCCAAGTCTTCTTCAAACTCTTATGGCCTTCACCTCAGGCTCAAGCTTGATGATCACTGCAGAAGAAACAAATCTGTACCTACTGAAAAGATGCTCAGTCAACTTTGAGCTTATTTCTCACTCTCCTACCTACCCTAACAGCTGCAATTTCCATTTTTAACTCATGCAACATGAAACTTCCAATGAAGCCAGTCATTGATTTGATCTGACACTTGAACCTGTTGACTGCACTTGAATCAACAATAAGCATGATACTGAAATGACCAAGGCAATATAAAATGAATCTGATCCTCATAATGAAAATATAATTGAAAATCTGGACTGTAGAACTCTTCCATGTAGTCAGCTATAGAATCAAAGAAGACATGATCTGTTTGATGCTTCTCATGACATTCTACAGCTTTGGACAACTCATACATGCTTTGATTATCCACACAAGACTTCAGTTGTGCACTATCAAACTGATTTTCAAGAACAAGGTTTTTTCCTTCAATTTCAAAAGAGAAAGGTAACAACACCTTTGAAAAGACTGATCTTGATCATGAATGCTATAAGATTGAATTTGATCTTCTAAAACTTCAATGTCTTTTTCAATGTTCTTAGCAACTTCATCCAAAAACTGAATCTTATCTTCTGACTTGCACTCAAATGATTTCAGATTAGAAGACAAGGATAAAGAAAATTTTTCACCCACTTCTTCATTGATGTGATCATTATTTGATGTAGACTGATGCAAGAAATAACATGAAGAATCAACTTCGTCCTTTACATGAGGATTGTAGCAATTATCTTCCAATATTTCCTCTTGCTGTTTGCAATGATTCTCCTACTCCTGATCATCAAAAGACTGACAAGTCTGCTGGAACTTTTTATCAAACTCAGAGGATATAACATGATTTTCAGAAATAAACTCCTGTTTGGTTTCAGTTTCATCCAAGAGAGAGGATATCCTTTCTTCTTGGTGATGAAAGGGATTATCACAAAGGACCTCTAAAATTTCCTCATCCATGAACTCATCATCTTCATAACAATTCTCCAAGTATTCAATAAAACTCACACAGTGTTTACAACAGTCTTTGACTTGCAATAAGGAGGGATGACACTCTTCATACATCTCATAAAATGCAACATGGAAATCAGCAAGAGGATATAATGAACCATTTGGCAAGCTTTCATACCAAGACCATGCTTTTCCTTCTAAAGTGGGCCATAAACATCTTCATGAGACAGTCCTCAGGGAACTGAACCTTAAAACTGTGTACATGCATATGGAATCAAACCAAATGAAGAGCAACATTGTCTTTCTTTTCATATTTAAATATAGGAAGATCAGTTAACCATTCAACCTTTGGCATAGGATTTGGAAAACCAGGGATGTGAGACCAATTCATAGGGGTATACCTGACATTTATTCTTGCAATGGAACTAATCTTGAAACTTCATCAAGCTATTGATCTTCAAGCAGTGGAGTCACCTTCCTATTGATTATTTGATGTGTGGAGTCGCCAGAGCAGAAATACAGCCAGTGTCTGCTGCTCTCAGACCTTAGAACTGAAACTTTGTCGTTCTTCCCAGGGAAAATTTATACCTTCGGTCCCCGGCAATGACGCCAAAATGTTATCACCAAAATCGTACTTGATTCGCTGCTGATCAGACAACTTCAGTGTAACTACTTCAAACCAATCTTGTGACTAAGGCTTAGCCTCCTCAATCTGAGAGTGCTCTCTCAAGAGTTAATGATATTGAATAAAGATGTAGATAGATGGCTAACTCTATGAATTATGTCTTGGTTTTGTATGTTTACAGGTTGAAAAGATGAAGGCTTGTTCCCATTGGGCTATGGAGTTAGTGACAGGGATAAAGATGACAAAGGCTCTCCTTGTGGAAGCTGAGGCTTGTATATATTTCAATGAAATAATAGCACACTCAGCAAAATCCCAATAACTTGAGGTTCAAAGGAAGTTAGAGCATGTTGACACATGAATTCTGAGTAATGAGACATCAAGGTATTGAAAGCAAAATATTCAAAGAGATTCACCATAGCTTAATACTTAAAGGAAGTCAGAGCATGAACAATCATGAATTCCGAGTAATAAGCATTAAGACATTGAAGAAAACATTTCAAAGATAGGACCTAAAACTCATTTGAACATAGCTTAATACTTAAAGGAAGTCAGAGCATGAACAATCATGAATTCTGAGTAATAAACATTAAGACTTTGGAAGAAAAACATTTCAAAAGATAGGACATAAACTCATTGAAATATACTAAGAATCTCAGGTGAAGAAAAGTGGTATTGTTACTGTATATATTAGAAACTCCAAAAGCTTTACAATAAAATAGTCTGCTGAGATCACATTTTCCAACCTGCCATACATCGAAGTACTCACTACTTATAGCTATCTAGCCTTTACATCAAATCTGCCAAATGGCTAGATCATTAAACTCTATTACTGACACCAAATCTAACCACTAACAAGATATTTAAAACTAAAACTAACACCTTTTGAATTGGGAGTTAGAGTCCTACTATGACTCAAACACCTACTTATTACATTTAATCCAAAGATGATCCAAATCTTCCTAGAAAGGATCATTTCTTTCAACCATACTGGCCACAAACTAAACATTAATACTTTGGCTGTCTTCATGACACTGCTCTGCCTACTATTAAGGAGATATCAGTTTGATGATATGGCAACACAGTGAGCTGGTATCTTCGAACTGTATCTTTAACAAATTATCTCCACTTAGAAAACTTCTGAATTGATACTCTTTTTCATTTCCCTGATACTCTTTGTCATTTCTCATGGAGAACAACTTTGAAATATCTATTTACCATTTCTCTTTCTTCCAAAATTAACCTTGTTGTCAAAACAGAGTTTTGAGCTGCTTTCATAGCTAGTTTCGTAGCACAAACAAAAAAGGTTATCTGGGATAATCCTCTGTTGTTCTTGACCATTGGAGGATGTTAAGTGATAAAAAACACTTAAACCCAAACCTCAAAGTTCCTCATCCCTGTCAGTTTAAGTACTTAGAAAACAAAAAGAATTCTTCAGAAATTCCGCTGCAGAAAATGGGCTTCAAGCTTGGCATACGCTGCGGAATTGCCTAACTTCTCAGAGACTTGACAAAACTTAGGATCTGAGCTCTGAAAAGATCCATGAATATACTTGCATGTAAAGTATGATAATATAAGACAAAAAAGGTCTATAATCCCTTGTTACATTTTTATTTACCAGCAATTTCTTCATGAGTAACTTCAATAGTTTTTTCCATAGCTCCTCTTTCCAAATCTTTCTTCTCTAATTCAGTCTTCATCATCTCCATATTTTCTTTCAACTCTTTGACTTGTCTTTGAAGACTTTTCCTCTCTGCTTGTAACCATAAATTCCTCTACCTTGTGTGTGTCATCATGATGTGTAAAGGCTGTGATTTCTTCAACAAGTTTTTGGCCTTTCCAATAGACTTTTCAAAATGAGTAACCTAGTCATTCACTTTCTTTTCCACCTCATCTATCATATGTCTATCTTGCTTGTATCTTTCCAGCTCTCTCTTTGTTTCAGACAACTCTTCCCTAACTGCTTCTAACTGATCTTCAAGAAGCTATTTTTCAGTTTTCTCTATGACTTTTTCTTCCTTATCTTTAAATTGTCCCTCTGGAAAACCTGCCTCAGATTTCTTCTGAATATTGCTTTTAGATTGACCTTTCTTTTCTTTAGTAACCTCTGGCTGAATAGGACATATAACTATGACTTCTTGTACTACTGCCCCTTTTTCTTTATCTTCTGCTTATTTCCAATTGTTAGTCTCAGAAAACTGTGATCTAGTGAAAGGCTTTCTAGGTTTAGAAAGAAAACCTGAATCCTCTGATGAAAAATCTAACTTCTTGGCCATAAGCCCTTTCCCTTTGACCTTGGATCCTTCTACCTCAGTTGCTTTCACTACAGGGGATTTTGTAATGTCTATAGCCTGTAAGATGTCTTCAAGCCTGGCTTTACCTCCACTAGTTTCCTTTGATATGACTTGAGATCATCCCTAACAACTTAAAACAATCTTTGAAGCTTATGCTAATCATAAAATTTATCATTTCATGATGCTATGCAATCTAACCAATCTAAATGCAAACTTGACACATTTCAAGTTATGATTTTGAAAATTTAGGGTGTGATAACAGTATCCAAGAGTAGGCCAGAATGATCTACAGAGGGAGAATTTCACATCATGAAGAAAGAAAACCTATTACTTTTTCAGCTTATGACAAGAGAAAGAAAGGCAATAAAAAGAAATATGCTTTCAAATCAAATAAATAGAATTTAGACATGTCAAAAGTTAGATGCTATAACTGTAAAAAACATGGTCATTTTGCTCGTGACTGTAAAGAAAGAAGAAGAGCTCCTAGATTCAAAAACAAATATGATTATAGAAAAGAAGCTCTTAGATTCAAAAACACGATTATAAGCTTTGATGTTGTCCAACTCTTTACAAATATCCCTTTAGATGAAGGCGTGGAGGTAGTAAAAGAAGTCGCAGACCCCTAGACTGCAAAACTTGCCGAATTATGTTTTCGGTCAACTTTCTTCACCTTCTAAGGGGAAATTTTCGAGCAAACATCTGGAGTAGCTATGGGATCTCCACTATCCCCTATAGTGGCCAACCTCTTCACGGAAAGGTTTGAAAAGAAAGGTCTTGACACTTACACATTAAAATCTAAATTTTGGATTAGGTTCGTGGATGACACCAATGTCGATTAGCCACATGAAGATGAAGAGTTAAAAAACTTCCTGGACCACCTCAATAGCATATCCAAAGACATCCAGTTTACAAAGGAAGGCGAAGAAAACAATTGCATCCCTTTCCTAGACATTCTTCTCATTAGAAATAAAGATGGAACTATTGGACATAAGGTGTTCAGAAAGAAAGCACACACAGGTAATTACCTTCACGCTGATTCACACCATCACCCCGCTCAAAATATGGGAGTTCTCATGACTCTTTTCACTCGAGCTTTCAGGATATTAGATGACAGCCACGTTGGAGAAGAAATTGAATATTTAAGAAAGGCGTTCATAAGCTTGGGATATAAAAATAAAGACATCATTAAAGCCATCCAAAGAGCTAGATCCAGAAATAATAGAAGCTACCCACATGATTCCTTTATTGCAAAATCATATCTATCATATATTCAAGGAGTCATAGACAAGCTACCAAAGGTTCTCGTAAATAAAGATATTGGAACCTCTTTCAAGCCTTTAACGACATTAAGACAAAGAATGAATCAGTGAAAGACAACCCCGATCACCTCCAGCAAAAGGGTGTTTACAAAATTAATTGCTCCTGCGGGGACTGTTATATAGGAGAAACATGAAGGTCTTTTAAAATCAGGCTTGAAGAACATGGCGCTGACATCAGAAATAGGAGAACCTGAACCTTAGCTCTCACTGAACACACTAATAAGACTTGTCAGCATAACTGCGTAGAGGACACCAGGGTGGTTGCCAATGAAAAACATCATTTCAAATGTAAAATTCGCGAGGTGCTAGAAATCATCAAACACCCGCACAACCTCAATAGGGATGGGGGTTTGGAGGTTAGCAGAAATTGGATTCCCTTATTTTTGCGCTCTGATTAAGAATAAATACCATCTCATTCATGATCTCCCCACTCTAAATTCCATCCCTCCCTCGCCCCCCCCGCTCTCGACAACACGCCCCCTAACACATCATCATTTATGCTCCCTCTCGCGCATATCAAATAATCGTATAGCCCTTATATGGCCTCAGACATTCTCATAGAATGAAATAAACCCCCCTCTTTTCTCCCCTCCATCACTCATTATCACACCCCTAGATATTTTCCTACAGCTCACCTTCCTCCCTTTTTTCCCTTCCCTTCACTTAAATATTTAGTTAACCTTTAAAACAAATATTTCTTATAAACTCTTAAAAATTTACCTAATTATTAAGCAACCCTATTCTAATAATTATTTAAACCTTATAACTTTATTATCATTATTAACTTAATAAATAATAAATAATATTAATTTTCTTTTACTAATTAACATCATAATTAATATTAATATTATTGCATTATTAATGTGTCTAATAAAATTTCATTATAATTTTAATTCTAATTTACATCAATCTTCATCCTTAGTTAACCTATTATTAACTATATTCAAACCTAATAAATTCATTAATGCTAATTTAATCTTGATATATTCTAGCCCATTATTAATATTAATGCATCAATATTATTGGTAATAAAAATGATTACTAATAATAGTATGAATATATTAATATATGGTCCTCTCATTATTAATATCATTGAGCTTGAATATTAAAAACATTCCTTTTCGCTTATTTTGGAATCATTTTAAAAATAAAATATTACTAATAAACTTATGTCTTGTTTCTTTTCTTGAATTTTGTTGGTCGGCTCCTCCCTTCTCACCTTTCTCTTTTTTTTTCTCTCCATTTAGTATTTATAGCATTGGATCTCTTCTCTTCTTGGCAGGTTTTGTCTTGAAGACGAGTCTTGTTTTAGACTCGAAATGTAGACATAAAAATGAAAACTGTGGAGATTCTGAATCCCCTATCTCAAAACTCACACCACAGAAACCTCCAAACTATCTGAAAAGACTCTTATGAAAATCAAAGAAAAGGGAATCCTAAGAAAATAAGAAATCCAAGATATAAAGATAATGCAATGGAAAATCAATCAGAATATTTTCTTGTTTTTGCTTTTTCCAGTGCTTCTTCTGCAGATTCATTTAATAGCTGGTTAATTGATACTGGTGCTTCTAAACATTTTACAGGTTACAAAGAGGCACTATATAATCTAGTTGAGAGAGAGACTAATTTAAATGTTACCCTTGGAGATAATTTTACTCACCAAGTTAAAGGTTATGGTTCAATTTCATTTTAGTTAAATGTTGACAAATCTATTTTTCTGCAAGAAGTTTTGTATGTACCTGGTTTGAAAAAGAATCTTGTATCGATATCTGCTCTAGAAGATAAATGACTGAAAGTTGTTTTTATTAATGGAAAATTTATAACTTGGCCTCTGAACTCAAGTATGAGAGAAGCCTTCACTCTCGGATCAAGATGTGAAGGGCTTTACAAAGTCAATGGTAAATCCATTCATGTATTGGTTCGTGATACTGATCTTCAGTGTGAGCTATGGCACAAAATATTTGGTCACCTACACTACAAAGCCTTACCTCATGTAAAGAAGATGGTTTATGGAATGCCTGAAATCAGAATGGATCATGAAGGAGTTTTACTAGGAGTGCAAGTGGAAAGCATATAAAGAGACCATTCCCTTCAAGCAGAACAAAAACTAGTCAGGTACTTCAACTCATACATTCTGTTTTATGTGGACCTATCCTGTTACTTCTCTTGGTGGCTACTTGTATTTCATGATTTTTGTTGATGATTTTTCTCGCAAGATATGGATATTATTTTTTAAAAATAAAAGGGAAGCATTTGACATGTTCAGAGATCTCAAGGTTTTGATTGAAAATCAAACGGGCAAGTTGATCAAAGCTTTCCGATCTTGATAATGGGGGAGAGTTCACCTCTGATGAGTTTAATGATCTTTGCAAATACGCTGGAATAAAGAAATAAACCATTGTGTCATACAATGCACAACAAAATGGTGTGGTTGAGAGTAAAAATAGAACCATTATGGAAGTAGTCAGAGCCATGCTGTATGATCAAAAGCTACCGAAGTTTCTGTGGGGAGAAGCTGTGAATACTATTGTTTATGTGAAAAACAAAACTCTTCATCAGGCCTTAGACAATAAGACTCTTGAAAAAGTATTCATTAGTAAAAGGCCTAGGCGAGTCACTTGAGAATCTTTGGTTGTCTTGTGTACTTCCATGTGCCGAAAGAGAAAAGGAACAAATTGGAAGTTTCAGGTAAGAAAAATACGTATTTTGGTTATTGTGATAATTCAAAAGCTTATAGAATTTATGTACCTGGTCAAAGAACTATTGAGTTTAGTAGAGACATAGCATTTGATGAAGATGTAGCTCTTAGAAAAGCAAGAGACTCTCCTCCTCCTGCCATTGTTGAAAGACAAGTTGTTAATGAAAAAGAGTCGACATTTGAGCTTGAAGCGGAACCTGAGAATGAGCTCGCTGATAATCCAATGGGTTCCATGGATCCTCTAGATCCTCCACCACATGAAACTTCTACCAGAAATAGACCACTATGGTTGCTAGATACCTTGTAAGATGTTGAACAACATGCTGCCCCAAGAGGAACGTTTAGAGAAAGTAAGAAGCTAAGTTAGTTTCAAGGGTATGTTGTTTCCATGAACAACATCATTCAGGCATAACCATGCACCTTTGAAGAAGCTACAAAAGAACAAGTCTGGAAAGATGTCATGACTGAAGAATACGAGTCCATCATCCAAAATGATGTCTGGGAAGTGGTTCCTAGACCTCAAGGTAAATATGTTGTCACTTACAAATGGTGGTTTAAGATTAAACATGGTGCAGATGGTAGTATTGACTAGATTTGTAGCTAGAGGATTCTCTCAAAAAGATGGAATAGATTATGATGAGATTTTTTCACCTGTAGTTCGATATACTACTTTTCAATCTGTTGTTGCTTTAGTTGCTAGCCAGTGATGGAACCAAATGGACGTGAAAACTACTTTCTTGCATGGCTTCCTTAAGGAAGAGGTATTTGTGGAACAACCACAAGGCTTTGAAGAGCATGACATGGAAACTGATGTATGCAGACTAAAGAAAAACTTATATGGGTTGAAGCAAGTTCCAAGAGATTGGTATGCTCGCATTGATAGCTACTTGATAAAGCTTGGCTTCACAAGAAGCAGTGCAGACCCAAACCTCTACTTCAAGGCAGTCCAAGGTATACCTTTGATTTTGGTATTGTATGTTGATGATTTATTCTTGACAGGAGGAGGACCTCTTATCCTCCAGTGTAAGATATACTACTTTTCAATCTGTTGTTGCTTTAGTTGCTAGCCAGGGATGGAACCAAATGGACGTGAAAAAAACTTTCTTGCATGGCTTCCTCAAGGAAGAGGTATTTGTGGAACAACCACAAGGCTTTGAAGAGCATGACATGGAAACTGATTTATGCAGACTAAAGAAAAACTTATATGGGTTGAAGCAAGTTCCAAGAGATTGGTATGCTCGCATTGATAGCTCCCTGATAAAGCTTGGCTTCACAAGAAGCAGTGTAGACCCAAACCTCTACTTCAAGGCAGTCCAAGGTTTACCTTTGATTTTGGTATTGTATGTTGATGATTTATTCTTGACAAGAGGAGGACCTCTTATCCTCCAGTGTAAGAGGGAGTTAGCTTCTGAATTTGAAATGAAAGACCTTGGTTTGATGCATTACTTTCTGGGTATAGAGGTCTGACAAAGACCTGGTGAAATTTATCTTTCTCAAGGAAAATATGTTGTTAAGCTTGCTGCGAAATATGTACTCAGGTTTTTCATGGAACAATAAATCTACGATTGAAATATACTGCTAAAAATGTAGGACTTTATGGATATACTGATGCTGATTGGACATGTAACTATGCTGATAGAAAGAGCATTTTTGGGTGTTTCTTTAGCTTGGGATCTGCCATGATCTCTTGGATGAGTAGAAAGCAAAAGTATGTTGCACTAAGTACAATTGAAGCTGAGTACATTGCTGCTAACATGGCTAGATGTGAGGCAATTTGGCTGAGAAAGATTTTTGGGCAACTATTTGAGCAAGTTCTAGACAGAATAGTTCTATATTGTGACAATAAGAGTGGGATTCGTCTTGCAGAAAATTCCGTGTTTCATGACAAGTCCAAACATATTGAGATCAAGTATCACTATATCTGAGATATGGTGCAGAGAGGAGCAATGAGGCTCCATCACATCTCCACTGATGATCAAATAGTTGACATTCTTACCAAGCCTTTACCGAAAGGGAAGTTCTTGGTTTTTAGAGAGAAAATTGGACTTATGGACGTGATTCTTTCAGGAGTTGGTCACAATTGATCGAGAACACTGAGTTGCCTTTCCCCCTTGTCAAAGCTTACGTGATTAGGGAATGATGCCGAAAAGCTCCTGAGGATGAGGGATCTCTTGTGTAGTGTATGCCACAAGAGTAGGCCTCAATATGCATCTGACCCACAGTTTGGGACGTGGGAAGAGCCACCTATCTGGCCAATAGGTGTAGTGAGATTTATCTGTGTGACTTGTCTAGGATGCAGGTGTTCCACCACTTGACACTTGGTTTTGTTTGATTCTTGTCTGTGTGACTTGTCTAGGATGCAGGTGTTCCACCACTTGACACTTGGTTGTGTTTGATTCTTGTCCATGTGATGCTTATGTTCTATCACCTAATTTTTTTGACATGAAAATTGGTTGAATATAATCCTTGTCTATGTGACATGTGATGGTTTTTTCCTTTCCAAATTTGTGTCAAGTGGATGATTCTTCTTTAAATTGTGACTTCATTGTTAGAAATGCTACATTGCAGAGTAGAAATGAGATGAATGAAAGAGATCGGAGGAAGCAAAGATATTTGATGTAGAAAGAAATTCCTCCCTCGCTGAGAAGGAGTGTTAAAATTTGACAGCTCAGGCATGAATTTCTCCTAGAAGAAATCATAACTTTTAGTTTTATTTGAACCACCTATAATAATAAAAAAATTCTAACAATTCTTAATATGAATTTCCAAAAATAGTAAGTCACATCTCAATTTGGAAGTGACTTTCCAAAAATAGAAAGTCGTGTCTAAATGATCAAGGATGATCTCGACATATGGAATCCACTTTAAAATAAAATCAATCATGATTATACAAGTCAAGAATTAATATTTTTATCCTTACTAGTATTATTATTATTATTATAATACTATTATTTATAAAATAGTCTAAAGTCATTCACTTTTAATGGATTAATAAAAAACGAATTCTCTCATGAAATAAGTAAATTAAATTCGGAATCTCTTACTTGGAAAATTGAACCTCTCTGTTGGAATAAAATAGTAACTCCACACTTAATAGAATGTAACTCTCCCTCACCAATTCAATGTATGACAAAAGTGTAACTCCTTTTCATTAAATGCATTTGTAACTCTCTCATTCAATTTAATTTGTGACTCTCACCAAATATTCTCTCATGTCTAAGTGTAACTTTCTCTCTCCATAATTCGAATTGTAACTCCTTAAGACAAGTGTACCTCTCTTTCTATTCTTGGGATGAGTTACACTTCTCTTCATGTAACTCTTCCCTCATGGAATTCAATTCTCCTATTGTTGGCTCAAGGAATGAATTCATTTTGTAATTACTCTCCTTTCTCATCTATTTAAGCGAAAGCGAGAGTTGAGAGTAACATGTTCATTGTGAAGGAGAGCTAGAGTTGAGTGTGTGCAAGAGAAGTGTAAGAACAAGTGAAGAGTAAGAGCAAGGCAAGAGCTGGAGCAAGTGTGTAGAACAAGATCTAATCAAGAGAAGGAACAGATTTTCAAGAAAAGAGCAAGAACACTTCAGTTGCAAGTTGATCAAACATTGGTGACTTTATTCATTTTCATTCTCTCTCTCTCTCTCTCTCTCTGTACTTTGTTGAATAATTGAAGAAATTTCATAGAAGAAGAATCATTTGGGTTTTCCCCTTGTGGATTTTGCCCTGGTCATTGGACCTAACTCTCAGTGTCTCATTTTTGTGCGTTGTCTTCATATGATCCTTAAGTTTATGTTCTATCTACAATTGCTGATCTGAGAAGTTGTGAATTGATAGGTGGCAGGTCTTTGAATTGTACTTTTAAAGTCCCATCTATAATTTCTGTCACCTAGGAATGCATGTACTTAAGACCGTGATTATTGTGCATTTTTTTGGTTTACATGTTATTCCTTATGTTGAAATGTGTGCCTAAATAACTTAGCCATATTGATGATATTGTGACATTTTGTAGTGTTAGAATCGTAATATGGATCAGTTTTTGAAGGCCAACAAGTTCTTCCAACAACCCACCAGATCCCCACCGGCTATCACTATCTATTGACAATATCACTAGAAAATTGGGGCTATAAATAGTTAAAGGAAAGGTGGTTGTGCAACAAGCTCTAAGGGGACAAATTATTTTACAAGTTTCTTAAGTTCATTTTGCTTGAGGTTCTTGAGAACTTTAGGGAGGGCCCATCCATAGGCACTTTGGAACTCTTATTGTAATTTATGTACCCTATTTCTACATGCTTTTTCAAGTTGTTATAATTTTTGTTTGCTATGCAGTGATATTGACATAATTTCATGTTCTCGTAGATCCCTGTAGATAGCATTTCTATTTTTCTAAGTGTTGATCTTAGTTTTCATAAGTTATTGTTAATCTCATATCTCTGATTTCACCTTTCCTTTACTTATTAGTTGCATTTATATTATCTCTAGGGTTTCCAGTAGAACAAAGTTGAGAGCATTTTTTTGCTTGATTCTTTAGGATGTCATATTAGTTATTTGCAGAATATCTTAGTCAATTTAGTATGATTAAGTGAATGAGGGATTGAGAAATAAGTTGTTACAACTATAGGATTTTCTGCAGGATCTTGGATTGTCTTATTTTAGTTTTGTTGATTGGATTGGTTTACTTTATTTGCAACATTAGTGTAGCATTGTTTTCCTTGCAATATAGAGTAATTTCTTGAATGCCATTAGTGTAGTCTAAATTATTGCATCTTTACTTTCCAACACCTTTATTTTTGTTGTTCTTTTTTCATTGATTTACTCAATGTTTTAAAAAACGGAATCGGTCAGCTACCAAGCCGAGGTAATGACTCAGAATCGGTAATGACTCGGTCGACTCGGTTTCAATGACTCGGTTTTTGTAAAAAACACATTAAATATTAATTTTTTTGTACAAAAACATAAAATTAAAGATTTTTATTCATGTTTCCAAACACAAACATTACAATATAGACAAAAGACAACATATGATCAAAGTAGGCTCATGAATATATCCATTATATCAAAATTGCACCCAGTGCACTGTCCAAGGACCAATACATGATAATGATATAGAGATCCAATTTTTTTCAAAAAGGCCCCTTTTACAAAGAGCTGGATTCCTGAATTTCGGCCCCACTTCATCACCTCCACATCATTCCCACTGTGTGAGCGCCATGTTAACCAATACAACTCTTCTACATTGCAATAACACATAATTACACCATGTTGGCATACCACATCAGCCCACGTCAATGACATCAAACCTTGTCCAAACTACAATGTCATCAATGATACCTCATTTGCCACATCATACTCCAAATTAAATGGCTCCACATGTCCTCCAAGTTTTTTCATAAAAACACAATTTAAATAAGTTCCAGATTTTCGGACTTCCAAATAGGTGCTTTCCATAAAACACAATTTAACTAAGTTCTGAATTTCCAAACTTCAGATCTGGATAAACTGAGAAGTTATGGATTCTCCGAATGTCTAAATTCTGTCAATAAACAGCCTCTGAATGTCCAGATTTTGTCAACAAATGGGAAAAATCCCGATACTTGATGGAAAAGAATTTTGTATTGAATTCCAGATCTTTTAGATGTCCGGATCTTGTCATCTGCTGGGAAAATACATGGTAACTAACAGAAAAGGATTATTTTCCAGATTTTCAATCTTTTGAATGTCCAAATTCTGCTCTTGAGTCCCTTTCTGCTAAGCCTGTGGTCAACCTAAAAAAAACCTAACACAAAACAAAAACAAACCTAACAGTGGATTAAAATCCGGTTTGAAGTCCACAAAATCGCTTTTTTTGGGCCCACCGGCCGGCTGTTTTGGCTCGGCCTGGTTAACTCGGGCCAGGCTTGGTTGGCTGGCTTGTTACCGAGCCGGCCGAGCCGGTACAAACACTGGCCGGCTCGGTAACAAACCGGCCAACCTAGCTGGTTTTGTACCTGGTCGGACCGGCCAGCCTAATGGCTCGGTCGACCAGGCCTGGTCGGAGTTGAGCCGGCCGTTTTTTAAAACAGAGGATTTACTGCAACTTTCATTTCTATATTTCATGCTTGACTCTTTACCTCCCTCTAGGCTACACCAGATAAAGTGACAATTGATTAACATTACAACATTGTTCACCTGATCAAGAAAGTCATAGATTCCATAGATTAGTGTGCATTAAAAGGAAGGGAAAAAAATTGTAAATTGCATATATAATGGTGATACCTCATAAGTTTTTTTGAACTCAAAGGTGACATATCAAAGTTGAGACTCTCAGGGCTACAACATTGTTGCTCCAACATTGAGGGATATCACATTTTGGTATCGTTTCTAAGGAGGTGTCAAAGTTGCAATTTTTAATTTTCTTTCATAGAAAAAGTAACAAAAGTTCCTTTTTAGAAAAAACAAAAAAAAGAGGAGGAAATAAAAAGCATGCATGCCTCGTAGATTCAGAGATAAAGTGGGAATTGTTTTACCAAAAACCCCCACTTCTGAGGTTCCAAGTAAAAATCAACGACAATCAATTGATTGTGAAACACTACCTTTTACAACAAGGAGCTTTGAGACTTATCTAGAGGAACATGTTAAAGAATTTGAAGATATTTCATAAAGAGGTAGCTCCTCATCTCATTATACAATGGCTGAAAATGGAGACCTGCCTGAGGTCTTTGAATTTCTTATCACTGAGGACTTTGACACTGTTTTTTTGAGTTTGTTGTCATATGGAGGACTCATGATTATTTCACAGACGAACATAAACTCAAGCTCTTTCCCTTTACCTTGAGGGATGCAACTTTAAGATGGTTGATGAGCCTCGAGGGAAACAACATAATCACTTGGGAGAAAATGAAACAAGCATTAAACAACAAATATAGGGATTATTGTCGAGCCAAAGACACAAGGGTTGCGATCTTTTGGATGACCCAGATAGAAAATGAGTCCTTGGAGGATTTTGAGGAAAGATAATTGAACTACAAGAGAGGGCACAACTGCATCTTGGATCATGACTCCCTAAAACTTGTTCTCCTAAGAGGGGTCAGGGAAGACTTGGTGGAAACATTGAAAATCTCGGCCAATGGGGATATTTACCAGTTGGACTACGCTACAATTAGGTAATTAAAAAAAAATCTTTCTAGGGCTAGTATAAAGAAAGGTAGAATTGTTAGAAATTTGGAAAGTTCTTCTACTTCTACCCTTATTCTTACAGAAAATGAAATTGGAGGAATGTTAAAATACACGAAGACAAATATCTTGCACTCTCTAGCCCTATAGATGGATACATTGCAAGCTTAGAAAAAACAAGAAGAAACAAAGAGGGCATTAGTTATCTTTTATCCTAAGAGCACCAAAAGGCACTCTTGGAATGAGTGGCCACTTAAAAAAATAGAATTATGTGCACTTTGTGAAGAACGACACTCTATTAACTAATTTCCCTCCTTGCCAAGATGGAAATTTGTCTATGAAGGAGCTAAAGAAATCACAGATTTAGTTTGTTTCATCAACCAAAAGAGGCTAGCAACACAAAGACCTTATTAGTAAGGTATGGGTTATAACTCTCCCCAATATTTCAATAATTACCCTGCACAATTTCAACCTCAGCGTTGGTGCACATGTGGTCCCTCACCTTGGTTCAAGCTTGTCCCCTAGAAATATGCAATCAGTCTGTCATCCCGACTTACCAACCATTTTAAAACTAATTTCCTTAATGGAATAATTCTACTCAAGGATTGAGACCTCCTATGACTCAACCACTAGTTATGAATACCACTTTCTATTTTGTTTACTTCATCCAAATGCTAATGAGTGCCCACTTAAAACATATAATTATGTGCACTTTGTGAAGAACAACACTGCATTAACAAATTTCCTTCCTTGCTAAGATTGAAAGTTGTCTATCAAGGCGCTGAAGAAAGCATGGATTTAGTTTGTTTCATTAACTAGAAGAGGCTAGCAACACAAAGACCTAATTAATAGGGTATGGGTTATAACTCACCCCAATATTTCAATCAATATTGCGAACATTGCGATCATGATTAAATCGGTGAGGGGAAAAAATCGGAAAAAATCGTAAAAATCGGGAAAAATTCGGTAAAAATCGAGAAAAAATTGGCACATACAAAAATATTCTTTTTTTTTTTTTTCAATTTTTTTAATATCCAAAGCATCCACATCATAAAATAAATGCATTGACACATAAATATGAAAAGAGAACTAATGCATAAGATGTGTAAAATGAAATATCATGTCTAGTGCTACATCACACATAACAGTGAATCATGTCCTGGATACTAAGTCTCGAGTCCTAACTCAACCTCAAAATATCAACAAAAAATATGATAATGTATCTCATATCATGAGTCATAAAGTCATATACAAAACAATGAACCAAATAAATAATACTATTGATTTCCTCTTTCCCCCTTGCGAGAAAAGGTAACATTTTTCCCTCTAGATGAAGCTGGTGGGGATGGCAGTGGATTTTTTTGTGCTTTAGAAGCTAAAGCACTAGGAGCTATAGGAGGGAGACCACGTCCTCTACTGGTGATAGGGGTAGGTGGTGTCACCTTCAGCTGCTGCTGCTCCTACTCCTCCTCCTCCTCCCCCTCCCCTACCTCTTGCTTTAACCAAGCAGGGGCTGACTCCATGATAGGACTCTCGACCTCAACCCTCCATGCTGTAGTGGTGTCAATCGCATCCAATGAGATGGCCTCCACATCAGGTGTCCTCTCAAGTTGCTTCACCCACATGGCCTCCACATCAGGTGTCCTCTCAAGTTGCCTCACCCACAATCTAAGATTGTAGTAGATGTAAACCATGTCATTAAGTCGTTGGGACTCCAACCTATACAAGGGTCATTAATTAATTAATTATATAATATAAATAATAGATTTAAAAATTAAAAAAAAATCAATGAATTCAAAAAATCAATTGGAATATTTTGACATGTTGCGCTTTTCGGTGTGTATTTTTTCAAATACACTTCAGTTGTGTTCGCATTCTGAGGAGCTACATGTTTCGCTGAGTATTCGAATGGAAAGCCTTTAGAGATTGAGTATTCTGAAAATTGAAAGTTGAAGCAAAGTATGAAGTTATGAACTTGAAGAAACAATGAATTTTGAAACAAACTAAATTTTACATGACATTTTAGTATTCATGTCATGAATAGCCATGTCAAAGCTAAATGTGCCACCTGAGATTCTGTATATATCCATTTCTTTGGATATTTCTGCACATTTTGTTGGAGATGACATCATCTTTTGAACACAGGTGAAGAATCCATCCATGACGTCAACATCAAATAAGAAACCACAGGGGTAAGAAAATGCGGGGTTTAGGAAGATCCCTGCGACATGAATGTGATGATGAAATGTGTTGTTCCATCGCTTATCAATCACTTCCCATAGAAGAAGTTGTTTCTTAAACTCTTCATCCCCCTTATTATCATGGTAGCTTTGAATGTATTTGGCGCTATCTATGGCCTCATACAAGTAGCCCATTGTGGGCTTCTCTCCATCAACTAATCGAAGAACCTTTACCAAAGGTTCAGTAATGCTACACACCTCCTGCACTTCCGCCCAAAAGTTTTCCTGGTATGAAACTAACCAGCATATGACCTTTCGCTTTGGTTTGCGGCTATATGTCAAAGCATGCTACTCCTCTGAAAGAAACATTCTCTTCACATCCCACATAGAATTCAGGAGGGATTGAAGAGATATGAAACTAGGGCAAACCGTGTAATGGCAGGGTGCACCAACTCCTTGTTGTTAGTGAATGTTCTCATCAAATGAAGCACAAATGTATGATTATATATAAATTTTCTAATTCTTTTTGATGATTTAACAATATTTTTGACAAAAGGAAATTTTCCTGTCCTACATCAAATCAATGCAGTGTGTAGCACAAGGTGTTCAAAATAAGTTAGGATGCCTCTCCATAAGCATCTTGCCAGCAACAACATAATTTGTAGCATTGTCTGTTATCACTTGGACAACATTTTGTGGACCCACCTCCAGAATGAAGACATCCAATAATTCACATAATAATCGTGCATTTTTTATATGTGCAAATGTATCAACAGGTTTCATAAACATTGTCCCCTTGGGACAACTGACCAATAAGTTAATAAGGGTTCTACACTTTTGATCGGTCCACCATCTGAAATCACAGTGCATCCTGTGTGTGTCCATGATGCCCTTAACTCTTCCAATCTCTTATTTCAATCAACTTTTTCATTTTGAAGAATACGCTTTCTTTAGTCATCATATAAAGGGGCTTTGTACCGTGGACCAACAACAACAATAGCATCAACCGCGGCCTGGTAAAAGGGATTGTTCCTGGCAACACTGAAAGGAATATTACTCAAGAAAAAACTTGCCCAACAACTTGTCAGCGTCTTCCTTATCCCTTTTCTAATAATTGACGAGATAGATGGTTGTGTAGCAAGTGTGGTTCTAGGAACAAAATATGATGAAGAAACTATGAGGTTGGGTGTAGAAGAGGTTGATGGTGAAGAACCAGTACCACTCTCATGGTCACCTTCCAATCCTGACACTCCACCCCTACTATTTGACTCCTCAAAGTTGCCTTGGTAAGTTTGGTTGTTTTTATTCCTTCCAGTGATTTGAGGGCTCTTCAAATGATTTTTGGATTTGTATTTTTACAAGACCTTATCTCATGTCTAAGAATCTGTGCAAGGTGGAACTTCAATCTGTATACCCCCCTTGTCATATGGCGCCCACATAACTTGCAACTCAAATTTGATTTGTCAAACCCTTCATCAGGGTCACCAAATTCCCACATAGCATCTAATTTCCCTGGCATGTTTGTAACTTTGTCGAACTCTTGAGTTTTAATGTAAGATGAAGTTTGAAGTTTGAACCTAGGGCGCAAGAAGAATTGCAAGTTAAAAGGATAAAATTAAAATTTACATACAACATTTTTGAATTTTTGATCAAAAAAAAAATCCTCAACTTAATGCAACAATATGACAAAAAATATACATTCAAACCCAAGCAAAAATGATGGAAAAAAACTAGGGCACAAGAAGAAATGAAACAAATAAATCTAACAATCAAGTTTTTGCATTTTTTACCAAAATAAACCCTCTCCATTAAATGCAAAAAAAAAAAATCAAATCTAAACAAAAATCATGGAAAATACATGGGTGATAGACACCCAAGGAAAAACAAGAAAAAACAAAAAAAATGGCCAAATTTGATGCCCATACTTGGAAATCATGGTTTGCTGAAAAAACTTGGTCCAAACTTGAATATTTTTGGCTTGGGATGCTAAGTTCCTTCACTTTTCTCCTCTCTTGCCCTTGTTGATGATTTCTCCTCCACCTTAGCTCTCTCTCTTGCCCTCTGTCTGAAAAAAATGACAAAAAAAAAAAAAAAACCAAATTTCACCTTCAAAGTTCATTGCTTCCACCATCGACGATTTTTTACCATCAGATCGTGATTTTTTCTAGACAAAAAAACCGTTGATATTATCGATGATTATATTTTTGCGAAAAAATCGCAATTTTATCGCGATGTTAGCTTCACTGATTTCAATAATTACCCTGCACAATTTCAACCTCAACGTTGGTGCACACTTGGTCCCTCACCTTGGTCCATGCTTGTCCCCTGGCAATACGCAAGTCAGTCTATCATCCCTACTTACTAACCATTTTAAAACAAGTTTCCTCAATTGAATAATTCTACTCAAGGATTGAGACCTCCTATGACTCAACCACTAGCCATGAATACCAATTTCTATTTTGAAAACTTCACTCAAAGGATCGCCTTTCTTTACCTGGAGGCTCCTATAGGAAATCCAAGGGCAATCTTGTAAATCTATAGGAAAGTTATAGGTAATCCTGTAAGATCTACAGGACTATCTAACATCCATCAACATGCCACAAGCTTAACAACACCTGCATATTTGACCAAAAAATTTCAAGCAATCCTACAAGCAAGATCAACCATTAGCAAGAAAATAAAGTTACCATGTTTCTTCTACAGGATAGTATGTTCATCTATAGGATCCTCTATGTACAAAATTTTACAGCACCACCTTTATTCCACCATCTAAGGCATCGACAACTGGTCTAGAAGCATCGTTCAATACTCAGGTGTGAATCTCTAAGTCGTAATTCACATATGGTTTGCATGTATATTACAATTTACATAAAATCAAGGTTGGGCACCTGAGGTTCTATTAGAACAAAGTAAAATTGCATAAAAGTCCAAAATATATCACAAATTGACAGTCTTATTAGGAAGAAGTGTCTACAAATAATTTTCATATGCGCAAATGATCACAAGATAACTCAGATTCATAAGTGGCCATGTTTGAAGTAAGCGGGTGTTGTGTGCCAAACTTTGAAATGAACACCTCCACATGCTAACCTTTTATCACACTAAGAGTAAATCGATGGAGAGGCGTCATAATCCATATGGAATGAGAAAGATTCAAACAATTGTGCACTACCACTCTGCTATAGTGTTTTCACTCTACTATAGGGTTTCTATAGGAGTTGCACCAATTGCTACATGAAAAGTGCATCTACTACAGGGAACAACACAAAAATAAATAGTACAAGTAAAATTATAGAAAAAGGAACCATAGATGTTTAAGGTGCGTCAAGCCCAACAAGGATAAGCTCTTCATCCACATCCTCAACAAGTTGAAGAGACCAAAACTAAAGGGCAACGATCACAACCTATAGAGAGGGATGTGCCTTCTACAAGAAGGTGGATGCAATCGAAATTCTTGAGACTCCATCCTAAGGGACAACTAAGACTACATCACCTCCTACCCCATGCCATGGTAGGGCTTGAAAGGGAAAATATACAAACACGCAGGTGGAAGAGAACATCAACAGAGAAAGGGGTTGCAAATGTGGGGAAGCAGGAAAATCAGGTTTTCCAACTTAGGGAAGAAATGGCACTCCTCAAACACCACAAAGACTACAAAAGGGAAAAATTAGAAAAAAAAAAAAAACAACTGAGGCAACAACTACAACAATTTGAATAAACCATAATAATTGGTAGTGGTTAGTTAACAAAAATGGAGACCTGTTAATTTTTCAATATTTTTCTATGTTGTATCAATTACTTTAGCCCAATTAACTTTTCATTAACAGTGCATCCAAATATAAGCAGTGTAAATAACCATAAACAATAACTGAAGATAGAACAATGCATGCAGTGAAAAAGAAGGTAACAACACAACCATAAGAGAAAGCAAATTGGTCCAAGACCAGGGAAAAACCCCACTGCGGGGGAAACCCTTTCAAATCTTCTTCTTCAATAGATCGTCATAAAAAGTTTTCAGCAGAGAGTACAATGTGCCCAATACATATCTGCAGCGGAAATAAACAGATCAAATCTATAGATCTGCAGATCTACAATATCAAAAGCACGAATTCGATATATCACCAAAATCAAGAGATCTCAGCTGCCCAGTTCTAGATCTAGATCCAGAACGCTGTCAATCACTGTGTTTTGAAGCGACTATGACTGCGTAACGGATGAATGATGACTCTGCACAAGTAACTTGTTATCACAAAATCTGACCCTGATAGGTTGCTCACCAAGTAGACTTCATGTAACTCTTTCAGACCAAACTTTTGGCTGAGGCTTAGCCTCCTCAACCTGAGAGGGCTCTCTCAAAGGTTTATGATTTTTGATTATTGAATAGATGGCTAACTCTAAAATAAAAGGATAAAAATGTATAACTAGTTGTATCACAGATTAGCAAACATTCATTGGGCTATGGAGTCAAGATAATCTTCAACCAAAACATTGTAATCTGTTAAGCATGGAAGTAAAGGCACTTGGAGTCTAGGGTAATGAATAAAACAATAACATAGTGAAAAACACAGTCTATTTGCATGTGAAGGAAGTTAGAGCATTGTCAAATGAATTCTAAGTAACACATACAAATACTGCTGCAAATAGATATTTGAGGAAGGCCATAGAAAGATGATACACATAAACTCCTTATGAATCTTGAGTTGTCAAAACAGATCTCTGTATTAAGTTGAAAAAGACATAGTGAACTACAATAACACAGTCAATTGCTAATGAAAATGCCCAACTCTTATGAATTTGACCTCATGCTCTGTATAGAGCATTTACAATCTAGGATTCCTTGATCCTCCATTAGAGAATTCGAATTCACTTATTTTGACACCTTTCCTAATCTTAAACATGCCATTAATTACAAAGTGACAGCTTTACTGCCTTTGAAAAGTCCTAGTTCTAATAGGAGTGAAACTCCTAAATATGCTTGCAACAACCTTATCTAAACTTTAATACTTCCTTTGACAGCTGCAATCCCATGTATTCAAACTTTGATGATGCTTCCACCTTTGAGGTAATCCTGTTGATGATGCCAAAAACTGTCCTAAAAATCAAGAGACAGGTTTCCTGCTTTTTAGCCCTTAACTTCCATTTTCATCTTCGAGCACTTGTTAACATTGATAGCTTAGTTTCATATGTGTCACATGTGTCAATCATTGCCTTGAAACCTTTAATCTTCTACCTGTGCAAAGAAAAATCTCTGAAATAGTGTAGAAGGTTATGAAATATGTCTGCGCTACGAAAGTACCCTGTTTTCGTAGCGCAAATTGTAGGTAACTGTAAAAACTTTCCTTTAACCATTTTTTTCTCCTGTTTTACAATTTGAACCTTCACCTGTAATCTCCATGCTTCCACCAACAACATTTAAACTCAAAACCCATCAATCTTATTTCCAAAATTCATATGTAAAAGTGCAAAAGGTCATCTTTAGCAGTTTCGTAGCGCGCTACGAAATTGCTGTGTAGGCTTATTTCAAAACAGTCTTCAGAAATTTTTAAGTCGAGGATATTTGCACTTCACAAGGACTGATATTTTTATCAAAAAACATAGTAACTTAACCTCAAAAAGATGATTGTCATCAAAATTGGTCTTCACCTTAATGAGAAACTGATTTAAAATTTATCATTTTTCTGCACTGCTCCATTACACTGTTTCACTGTTGCTTTAGCTTTTCTTGAGATCTTGTTAGCTGGATTTCTAAGTCTTCAGCCTGTCTCCTTAGTCTCCTGTTGCTGGTCCTCAAATGAGTATTCATAACCCTCACAAATCTTGCTTCTTTTATGGCTGGCACAGTCCAAGTGAAATATTGTGCTTCACTGCTAATTATTTCTGGTTTAGAAACCTTATCACCTTCCAAGAGGGCTTTCATCCTCTTGAAACTTGTTTTTTCAATAGCATGCTTTCTAGCTCTCTTCTTTAATCTGACAATTTCATGATTGGCTGATTTCAACATTTCTTCCATCTCTTCATAACTGATTTTTTTCTGTTTGTGTGGAGAATACTCTGTTTTTGGCCTTTTCTGGTATAGGTGAAGAAAGATCTATAAATTTTTCATGAACAGTAGATGTTTCCTTTGTTTTCTCTAGCTCAGCATTAAGCTCTTGCAATTTCTTTAACTGTCAGGGTACAGGCTTCCTAGCCTTGAAGACAAATGCTGCATCCTCATCATTGAACTCCAACTTTTTAGATGACTTCATCTTTTTCTTTTTATCTTCATCAATTCTTATGAAGTCAACTTGTACCAAAGGGGACTCTTCTATGTCTATGGCTTGCATTATATCATCTAAATTTTCCTTTAAACCTGGACTGTCACTTGTTCCCGAAAACATTGCTTTCCCCTTTGCTTTTGCAACTTGATTCCTAGTCAGTCTCTGTTGAACTTGTTTATTAGCTGACTGTTTCTGTGCAATTTCTTCAATTTCATCTAACCTTTGTTTTGCAGATTGAGGAGTTTCTTTAATGACAACTGATGTCTTTCCTGCTTGTTCTTTCACCTGTTTCCTAGGTTTTAACTTCACAAACCTTTTTCTCCTTGTCACTACAGGCTTGCTGGATTCTGCTGGTGGAGTTTTTTTTGCCTTAGGGTTACTGCCTGTAGTTTGAGCTTCTACTCCAAATCCACATAAAAATAAAAATGATAACCATTCTCTTTTAATCTTTTGGAGTTCATTTAAGACCATCAGTTTGATTAGACCATGGTGAAATAGAGAAGTTTCACACCCTTCAGATTTCATTTGAACTTTGTCTGCCATCTTAGCTATGCTTCTATATAGGAAAAATGGCAAGTCTAAAGATATCATGCCTGTAAAGTGTAATAGAAGTTTAAAATGGTATGAATAAACATTATGATACCTGCCCTCGCATGTAAAATACCTCTGGATATAGAAGAGTAGATTTGCATAGTTATCTTTGATGCAGCTCCTAGGAATTGCATTGTTTAAATCCATCTCTGTGAATTCTGGCTTTAGAAACACCTTGCATGCCTCCATGTCAAATCTGAAACCCTTAAACCATGTTTTTTGCCCTCTAGGAATCTCAGTTACCAAGGCTATGGTCTCAGGAGTTACTGACAAATTTAATATTCCAATCTTTGTGTTTGAACCACTGAAATGAAAGGCAAATTCCTTTGTTACTTGACTGTGTCCTCCTTGCAACTTTTCACAAAAATTCAAACACCATGCCTTTCTGAAAGCCTCTAACATTGTTTTGTCTTTAGCTAGGGCTCCTGTGCTTTTAGGTTCTGACCTTAAGCAATGCCCTGACTTGTGATTTTTCTTTTCTTTTGTCATTCTTGCATTCATAAATTTCTGTCTGCTTCCTGTAGAATCTGATTATTAGCCTCGCTTGATAGAACAGTCAGCCTCGCTTGATAGAACAGTCAGCCTCGCTTGATAATAGATGAGGAAAGCTTTGGTGTAAGATGACCATAAGCTTAACACTTGAAAAATATATGTTGAAGTGTTTTGCATGAAAACTGGAATAAGTAATTGGCCTTTTCAAATTTGAACTTGCCTTTCATAAATAAGACCTCTACGATTGCAATGATGATTTTGAATGGCTACACGTTTTGGAAATGACCCCTAATTGACTCCTAATGATGAAAACCTAACAGATTCTGACTGATTTTATGATTTGGTATGACTTCCCTACAAATCCGTGCTTTCGTAGCGCGCTTAGTGCATTTTCGGGGATATGCGCTACAAAAGTAGTAGCGCTTTCGTAGCGCAAAACTGGTTTTTTCAACTGGTTGCGCTACGAAAGTGCGGTTTCATGGCTTATTGCAAAAAAAAAACCTTTTTCAAAGGTTAGAAAACATGACTTCTAAATGGATGATGGGACCTTTAAACTATGAAATGAGACTTTTAAGCTTTATTTGGAAATGAAAATGACACTTTGAAGACTTCAAACCCTATCACTTACCCCTTTAAGAATGAAATGACTCAAAACCCTTTTAACACCATAACTAGAAACAAGGTAAACTTTCAAAGTTTAGAATTTTTTTTTTTTTTTTTTTTATGGTGATAACACAACTGACTGTGATCCAAATCAGATCTACCCAGGAAATATCTAAACCGCGGCCTTAAGACTGTTTGTTTGCGGCTAAAGCACCCATAGCTGCGACCTAAGCGTTTTGTGTCCACGACTGAGGGTTTGATCAACCCTAAACCCTAGCCGCGCCTTGAATACTGACTGCCCGCAGCTTCACCAGCTCAATCGTGGCCTTGACATGACTTCCTTGTGGTTATGGCCTAGAACACCTAGATCGGATGCGAGACCTTGACTGTGATCCCGATCCTTCGCGTAAGCTCCTTCTGACGTACTTGTGCGAGCCAAAAACAAAACATACAAACCAATACCAAGAGAGCATGAAGATGATCTCATGAGCGAATGTGTGCAAATGAACTTGGGGTCGCTTCTATTTATAACTTTGTCAGGGACTGCTTAGGGCTTTAACTAAATCCACATGCGATTAGGCTGACCCATAAAATAATAAAATAATTTGTAACTTAACTTTTGCTTAACTGATTGGGGTGATCTATAGGTCAATTTTGGTCCTCTCGAAAAGAGGAATCTAATGAAATAATAATCTTAACCATTTGGGTTGGCTAATGTTGAATTTCATTCTAGTTGCTAAAAATTAACAAGACTGATTTGGGAATCATGGCCCACTTAGAGATGGCTCTTTGCAAACAACCAACTAAGCTCTACAATCTGTTTTGAAGGAGCAATAGTGTAAATTTTATACCCCTTTTCAACACATTGAGGGGAGTTTCAGCTATGGGAACCCATGGAATTCATCAGGATCAGGAGGAAAAAGTCAGACTCTGTGAGTTTTACTTCGATAATATGGTATTGCATGACTCCCCAAAATGTTACCCAAACCCCCATGTGGGGGATGTCTAGCTTCTAGCCTTTACCTCCTAGCGAAGGCATGAAGAAATGAGGGTTGAGGAAGTAAAGAAAACATTGAAAGAGGAGATGAACACATTGTTGTGGATAAGAGTAGAAGTACCTAACTAGTCGACCATCATTATAGCCCACAACGTACTAAAAAAATACCAGTGAATGGCCCCAATTTGGAAATAAGGACAAGAGGAGGCTATCCTCTACTTTGAAGACATGGTCAAACTACAAGGTGATGAAGCCATACAAACATGCCAGAAGAGATGGCAGTTTCTACCATACAATTTGCAATTGGGGGAAGTCTACACACCCACCAGGTTTCAAGATGCTTTAGCTAGAACCCTACTTTATAAGAGGATAATCTAGAGAATAGGGATACAATGGATTGGATTGAAGTTCGACCCCTCATTGCTTCAGAGGATGACTAAACACACTAGTAAGGAAGAAAAATCAAGGGAATGGAAGGAAATAGAGAATATTGTTGGGTTCTATCTACTGGGAGAACTACCAAAGTTTGTAGCATAAAATGCTAGACAAATTTCTAAGGAGATAAGGGTGCAACAACTCAAGGATCAAGAAGATTGAAAAAGGTAAATTTTCCTAAGGATGGGCAAACATCTAAGTAGGGGGGGAATGATGGGCCCTTGAATTTTACATTTAAATGCCCACATATAACCTCTGTCACCTAGGAATGCATGTACTTTTAACCTTGATTATTGTGCATTTTGGTAGTTTATATGTCATTCTTTATGTTAAAATGTGTGCCTAAAGGATTTAGCCATATTGTTGATTTTTGTGACCTTTGGAAACGTTAACATCCTAATGTGGATAGGGTTTTGAAGGGCAACAAGTTCCTCCAACAACCCACTAGTAGCCTACCATGAAGATAGGCCCTTGTCCCCTTGGTTGTCAATATGTACCTAGAGGACCAATAGAAAATTGAGGCTATTAGTAGTTAAAGGCAAGGTGGATGTACAGTAAGTCCTAGGGGGACAATCACCATAATTCTAGAGAGTTTTGGAGGGAAACACAACCTTCCTATTGAGGAGGATGTTCCCTCACATATTGTATAAAAAGTGGAACTTGAGCAGGGAGAAGCGACAATTGACGTATGGAGAAAAGAATATCGGTACTTTGCGTATTTTCCAACTTATACATTCCCATTTTTTGTAATGATAGTTTTCTATTAATGAAAAGGCAAATCTTTTTGCAAGTTTCCTTTGTTGATTTTGCTTGAGGTTCCTAACCACCGTGATGAGAGCCCACTCGCATGCAATTTGGAACCCTTAGTGTACTTTCTATATCTTATTTCCACATGTCTCTTCAAGTTATAATTTTTGTTCGTTGTGTGGTGATATTGACATAATTTCATGTTCTTATAAATGCTTCTAGAAAGCATTTTGTTATTTGCGAAGTGTTAATCTTAGTTTCCAAAAGCTATTTTGGTGTCACATGTCTAGTTTCACCTTTCTTTACTTATTTGTTGCATTTATATCATCTTTGGTGTTTCCCATATAACATACTCAAGAGCACTTTTTTTGCTCGACTCTTCAGGATGTCATATGGGTCATTTGCAAAACATATCAGTGAGTCAGTTTAGTATGATTATGTGAGTGATGAAGGATTGAGAAAGAAGTTGTTACAACTATAGGAAGGATTTTGGATTGTCTTATTTCATTTTTGTTGATTGGATTGCTTTACTTTATTTAAAATATTAGTGTAGCATTGTTTTCTTTGCAACATAGTGTTGGGAGTCATAGTTGTCGTTAGACCAAAACTCGCAGGTGTTAGTCAACGATCGCATTGCCAAAGATCATGATCCACAAGAGGTGGTTAGTTCATGTCACGAAACACACGGGGAGCATTGGTTTATCCAATGTCCAACCATCACCCCCCCAACGCGAGTCGGGTGTGTATTGAATTCGTAACCTACACTCTGATACCACTTGTTGGAAATCACAATTGCTGTTACCAAAAACTGCAGGTGTTAGTCAACGATCGGATCGCCAGAGATAAGGATCCACGAGAGGCGGTTAGTCCATGTTGCGAACCACACGGGAGCATTGGTTTATCCAATGTCCAACACGTAGAGTAGTTTCTTGAACACCATTAGTGTAGTTTGAATTCTTGCAACTTTAATTTCTAGTACCTATATTTTTGTGGTTTTGTTTCTTTGATTACTGCAACTTTCATTTATATGCTTAGGTGCTTGAATCTTCACCTCTCGCTAAGATAGATCATATAAAGTGACGATTAATTAACATTACTATTGTTAACCTGATCAAAAAATTCATAGACTCCATAGATTTGTGTGCATTAAAAGAAAGGAGAAAAACTGTAAATTGCATATATAATGTGCAATACCTCTTAAGTTAGTACGAACATCGGGTATATATATTAAAGCTAAGACCCTCAGAGCTGCAACATTATTGCTCAAACATTGAGGACCATCAATAAATTTAGCGTGATGCGTATTCTCATGCCTTGAAAAAAGACCATCAAAGGACTAGAAGCAACAAACATGTTCTTTGAACAAGTTTTAGTGCTCTTTGCGCAATGAGAAAGATCTTTGACAAGGATACTAGATTTCTTAGTGCATTTTGGAGTACCTTGTGGGAGAAAACGGACATGAAGTTGAAAAGGTCTACAACATTCCATACACAGACAGATGGGCAGTTAGAAGTCAATAAGATTAGGGTGCAACTCTTGAGGGGTTACAATTAGAAGTATTTGAAGACTTGCGATGAGAATTTGATCTATATACAACAATTTCATAATAGAGTTTTCCATGCTTCTACTGGTAAGTCATTTTTATAACTTGTTTTGGATATTTGCCACCTTGGCACTTAGATATTGTATATGTGCATCTAGAAGGAAGGGGGTGGGTCTTACTTTCCAAAGAGGACTTAGCACCAATGTTAAAAAAAATTGGCAGAGGACATAGATTTGTAGAAAAGATCTATAACTACAAGGTAAGTTTAGAATGGCCATTGGCATATTGGGTTGAAAGGACTATTTCTAGGCAAAGCTAAGTGGTAATTCAAAGACAAGGTAGAGGAAATTTTTCTTGATCACTTTCAGTTAAACTTTTGGGGATCAAAAGGCTCCCTAAATGGGGAGGTATAATCTAGATTAGATCATTATATTATTTGACATCTGTCTAAATGCTTTTAGAGCAGAAAAAAATGGGGGAATCAATGTGCAAGGTCATTTTGAAGGTGGGTCCCAGTTTGAAGAATTAGGGTCTGAAACCTTTCAAAACTATTTTGAGGCTTTAAACGACATTTTTTGGGGTCAAAAACTCACTTGAATGAAATCCTTTGGTGTGTTTTACTTAGATACCTTTCTAAAAGTGCAAGAATCACGTCAAATGGAGTTCGTATGCAAAAGTTATGCCTCCTACAAGTTGACTTACTGTGTTGACCATTGTGGTACAAGAGGATACCACGTCAGCCCCATTACCCATGCATATGAAACTATCCATGTGTGGCCTTTCAAGAAAACTCTAAAATGTCCAAAACTTTAACTATAGTTGAAGGTTGAGGGAGCAAATTTTACCCCTAGTTGGCTATCGAGATATGTCAGATACTAGGCCACTAGGAGTAGTGATTCCATTTTATGTTATTGTATTTGTTTCATGATTGATAAGATCAATTGGGTATGGAGAGTTAGAGAGTCAAATAGAGAGGGTTACATTTTCATAACAATCTTACAAGCCACTGGTCTAAGGTAGGTCTATAGAAAGTATCCCATTTTGTTTTGCATATTACCATATTGTAGAAAAGAGAGTTAAGCGACCTCACTTTCTCATTGGGTTTTCTCCTGTAAGGGTTTCCTAGTAGAAAATTGTGTTTATCGTTTATGCGTGTGTGTGTATTTAGGTTAAACTTGATGTAATGATAGAGTCATTTTGATATGCCAATTAATGGGTTTGGCATTGGTAGTTTATGGGCCCAAATTTTTAGTAACCCAAGGTTTTTCACATGGTATTTGATGTAACATAGCTTGAAGACTCCATAGTAAGATGCCCTTTGGCCAAGAGTAATAGATCTATTACAAGCTCATTTTCTCGATTTAAGGTTTTTGAGATAATCATGGTTTTTTGTTGCTATATGTTTTATTATTGTTGGTTATTGATCGTTTTATCATGAATTTTTAATTGTATCAAAATTCACACAAAGAAAACCACCTTCAAGCATGATGAAACAACTACAACATACAACAAATTACACAAGCAACAATTAAAACACCAACATCACATACAGGATAATTTTTTTTAATAAAACTTGTTCAAAAAGGCTTAAATTGATTTACGAAATTTACAAATATAGATAAATAGAACCTTTGTGGGCTTTTTCATCTTCTTAAATTAGATCTAGGTGCACAACCATACGAATAGAGGAGAGAAAAAATAAACTTAAGGCGAAGGAAGAAGATAACATCAAAGAGAAGATAGCACAAAGTATTAAAGGAGAATAAGAGTAGAAAGAAGCTTACTTGATTTTTACATTAAGAGCATGAATAATTGAAGGGAGATATGGGAAGGAGATTCAAAAGATATAGGAAATTGAAGAAGTGCAAAGGAGAATAGCATAGAGAAGAGAAAAAATTTGAAGAAGAGAGCAACATAGAGAGGTAGAAATAGGAAGAAAAAAAGAGCAAAACAGGGTAGATGAAGACAACTAGACTAACAACCATGGATAATAACCTTGTTAGTAAAGGTTATTAAATTAGTAATGTAAATAGAAAATACTTTGTCTACTGTTGATGTTTATATAATCTGTTGTTTATTTGTAATTTCCGAAGTGTTAGAGTAGTTGCTTGATTGTGCTTGAAGGTTGTTGTCCTTATGTTAAGTTGAGAGGTTGTTGTGCTATTTTGGATTTAAATCTATTAAATGGAAGTGCGAATCCAAGACCTATGGGGCCCATGTTGTGGGTGAAGTTCTTGTGCACTTTGAAAAGTGAAACGCCTTGTGGATCCTTAAATTTAAAGGAAGGGTTATAGGAATCTTGCTGGTCAAAGTGCTAAAACTTTGCACGTGTGTGAAAATGGTTGTGGTGAAAGTTGTTTGTAAGGGATTTAAAGTCCTATGTTTTTACATTAGAACTCACTTACTTTGTATTCAAGAGTGTAGAGTTTTGAGTTTTATTGATGTTCCCATAAACTAATCGATGAAAACTTGATTAGTGAACAAAAGTGTGATTTTTTGTAGCCTAGCATATTGAATGTTTTAAGTTTGGGGTATTTTTCTATATATTTTGCAGATTTTGACTTGTCATTGGTTGTCTCTCTTCAGAGAATCTGCAACCATTATCCTAAAGGTTATGCTTTCATCTTCCTAAGCCATATGCTTTCATCTTCCTAAGCCACACTCACTCACTTCCTAGGACCATCTTCATTAAGGGCAGTGACAAAAAAGCTTGACCTATAGGAATAGTGCTTGACCCACATGGGAATATGAGCTAGATTCTTATCTTTAAAGAAAACATCTTTTCAAACAAACACCCACCTTTTTTAGGCAATGAATAGGGAAACATATGGAGTTGTCATGGCTAGTAGGGTTTTAAAACCCTAGCCATATGCAAATGTGACTAGAATTGTATTCAATTGGTGATTATCATCAACTAATCATTGTTTGTACCAAATTATCTACCATGCTTTTCGTTCATATTTGATTTCGTTATTCCATATTGTATCTATATCCATCCAACCTCTATTCTCACAAAAAAATTGTTAACAATGATAAACAATGAAGTGGTGAAGTTCACTGGCCATTTTCATGGGGCATTTTTTGATAGGAATTTATGTTGAGACATACCTCTACAGCTCTAATCCATAATTTGACCTAATCAAGGTATTTTCATGGGACATTTTTATTGCGACATTTTCATGGAACATTTTTACAAAGACTTTTTCTTTGAATAATACATGTGCAACTCTAATCTATGAGTTTGGCTTCACTGGATGAAGAAGTTCCTTGTCCCACTTTTGTTTATAATTTACTTCCTCTCTATTATTGTGTTTCGTAATGACCAATTCATTGTGTTTGTTGAGAAAAATGTTACAAATGAAGTGTTTCCTAAGCGTTTATCCTTTTAGCCAAGAAATACACATTAATATCCTTTCGTCTAGTGACATTATGTGTTTTATTAATGTGAGGGAGCTAAAGTACTTTTTATGATTTATGTACCATATATTTTTCATTCATTAAAATCACGTGTATTAAAGTGGCTTTATGTGTAAAGTACTAGGTTCACTTTATGTTATTAAAGTGACTTTTATATTTTAAAAGTCACTTTATGAGAGAAAAATCGGCCAGGGTGCTATAACAGTAAATATTAGGAGTGTTTTTAAGTGAGGGGGTCAACATGAGAAAGGGGTCCAGTGAGGGCTTGATCTCAACCATTGATCTTATGGGCTAAGATTTAATCTCAACCTTTGCTCATTAGGTTTAGCTTTCCTTCACTTATGAATGACAAAAGGGAAAAGGAAAACATGATTCTTATTCATTTCTTCTCTCCAGGAAATGAGAAGAGTGTGGGAGAGCAAGGAGCAACGTACAACAATAGGAGGCAACAAAAGAATGAGCACGAGCTGGCCTAGGAAAGGAGCTGGTCAAAGAAGATCGAGACTGCTAGAGGAGGAATACAGTGTAGCAAGGAGAACTCGAGTTAGAGATAGGAGGAAGACATTGTTTGCAAGGAAAAGGAGGTAGCCACTTTAGCACACAAGTGTTATGCAACCAGTTCACAAAATGGAGAAAAGATAGATCAACAACTTGAGAAAGAGCCTCTTCGTGGGGGAAACCTCCTTTACATTACATAAATGAACAATTATTGGATGATACAAATGACAAGCCTTCCTTTGTATATATAGGAGTCTAAGGGGTCGCAATATAATCAGAGACTACATAACAATAATAATGTAAGGGCACAACAATAACAATAGTGGGATTCTATGGGGCACAACAATAACAATAAGGGGGCTACACTAGTATTATAGGGACTTAACATGCCCCTCCAAAAAAGTGTTGTCCTCAACAGTTGAGTAGTTTTGGATGCTTCTGTATAAAATTCTCATCCTCCCCTCCCATGTGGAAACTTCAGCGGTAAGTTTTTCAACTTAATGAGATACTCTAAAATTGATCGATTCTGTAGGGGTCGGGTTCTTGTTTCCGTGACTGCTTCAGGCTCAAATATGATTTTTTTCTTCTTCGTCAAGTTTTAACAACATTGTTTGAACTGGAAGCTTGTCACCGATAACCTTCTTTAAGCATGAAACATGGAAAACTGGGTGTACTCGAGAAGATGCAGATAACTCCAATTTGTATGTCATACTACCAATATTTTGCAACGCCTTGTAAGGACTGTAGTACTTGAGTGATAATTTATTATCCTTCTTAGCTTGCTTGAGGGACATTTGTTTGTATGGTTGTAGCCGTAAAAATACCCAGTCGCCTACATCAAAACTTCTTTCACTGCGATGTTGATTTGCCTGTTGTTTTATTCGATTATTTGTCAGAGTGAGGTTTTCCTGTAAGAGTTGGAGAACTTCTTGTTGATGCTCGATGTGATCTTCCACTGCTTGAAGCTTAGAATTTTCTCTTAAATATGATGTGATGGATGGTGGATGATATCCATAAAGTGCCATAAATGGGTCATTTTTGCTGCAGTATGGAGGGAAGTATTATACCACCATTTAGCTAGAGGTAACCACTTGGCCCATTGTGTTTGTTTATCAGATACAAAGCAACGAATATATCCTTCCAAACATTTGTTCACTATCTTAGTTTGCCCATTAAATTGAAGATGATAAGATGAACAATGAGCTAACTGAGCACTAAGACAAGAAAATATTTTCGTCCAAAAATTTCCTGTGAAAATGGGATCTTTGTCATTTACTATAATCTTTTGGTTTCCTTGAAGCTTTTGAATTGTTTGCATAAATGCAATAGCAACTGTATTGGCTTTAAAAGGATGAGATATTGCACAAAAGTGTGCATACTTGGTAAGTCTATCAACTACCACGATGATGACACTCTTTCCTTTAGATTTGGATAAACTTGTGATAAAATCCATTGAGACCTCCTCCCAATGCTGACTTGGAATGGCTAAAGATTGTGACAAACCTGGGGTCTTAATCATCACAACTTTATTTTGTTGGCAAACCAAACTTTTTGCCACAAACTTTTGAATATCAGATTTAAGGCCATCCCAAAAAAAATTCTTCTTGACCCTGTGGTAAGTTTTTAAAAATCTTGAGTGCCCTCCTAAGGGAGAGGTGTCCAATTCGAAAATAATTTTTTGATTGAGTTGGGAATTCTTACAAAGATATAAGCGATCTTTGTACCATAATGAATCATTTTTCCAGCTAAATGTATCAGATGTACTAGGATCTTGCTGCAACTTTTGGATGAGTGTCAACACCTCTTCATCATTCTTCCATTCATCCCTTGCTCTAGTTATCCAATCAAATTGGATAATAGAAATGACACAAAGCAATGCTTCCATGTCCTCATCTTTTCTTTAGAGTGCATCTGCAACAACATTTTACTTCCCTTTTTTGTAGATGATTTCAAAGTCATAACCCAACATCTTTGTGACCCATTTTTGCTGCTCTTTTGAAGATAATCTTTGTTCCAAAAAGTATCTGAGACTATCATGATCTGTTTTTACCTTGAACTGTCTTCCCATTAGGTAAGGTTGTGATTGCTTTAGTGCATGTAGTATTGCCAACATTTCCTTCTCATAAATAGTTTTGTGTAAATACTTTCCTCTGATTGGATGACTTTCAAAAGTAATGGGTCTTCCTTCTTGCATTAAAACTGCACCAATTCCATTTCCCGAGGCATCACATTCCACTATAAAGGTTTTTTTGAAGTTTGGCGTAGCTAAGACTGGTGCTTGGCACATTGCCTCTTTAAGATGTTCAAAGGCTTTAGTTGCTTCTGGAGTCTAAGAAAATGCATCTTTCTTCAGTAATGATGTTAGAGGTGGCACTATTCCCCCATAATTCTGAACAAGCTTGTGAAAATACCATTTCAACTTGAGAAATCCTCGAAGATGCTTTATGGTTGTGGGGATTTTCCATTCTTTAATGGCTTTAAATTTGTTAGGGCCTACCTTGACACCCTCATGGGATACAATATGACCCAAATATTCACCTCCTGTACTCCAAAGAAACATTTGGAGGTTTTTGCATATAATTGTTTCTCCTCCAATAGTTTGAGCACCTTGTCAACATGTTGAACATGATCTTTCCAAGACTTGTTGTAGATTAGTATATCAACAAAAAATACTAACACAAATTTTCTAAAAAATGGTTTGAAAATGGAATTCATCAAACGTTGAAATGTGGAAGATGCATTAGTAAGGCCAAAAGGCATGACCAAAAATTCATAATGACCCTCATGAGTTTTGAATGTTGTTTTCAGAATGTTTTAGTCTTCATTCTAATTTGATGATATCCTGAATGAAGATCCAACTTGGTGAAGTAAATTGCTTGATGTAATTCATCCAACAATTCATCAATGATAGGGATGGGAAATTTATCATTAATAGGGAGCTTGTTGAGCTCCCTATAATCCAGACACATACGCCATGATCCATCCTTCTTGTGCACCAATACTACTAGAGTAGAGAAATAACTTTGACTAGGTTGAATTATATCAACCTCTTAACATTTTTGCAATTATACGTTCAATCTCTCTCTTTTGGGCATAAGGATATCTGTAAGGCTTGATGTTTGGAGGAGAACTTCTTGGAATCAAATGAATAGCATGATCATGATCACGAATAAGTAGGAGGCCTTTGGGAGTCTCAAACACCTTGGAATGATTGTCCAAGACTTTTTGGAGATCTGGAGAAATAGATGATTTCGATGTTTGAATCTCTAGTGAACATAATTGTGCAATTACGCCTCGTTGTTCTTTCTTAAGAAGCTTTGTCATGACATTATAGCTGATTATCTTTTTTGGTTTCCTTGCGATACCCCTTAATTCAACTTATTTTCTTCCCCAAAAAAATTCAAAAAAAGTTATTGAAAATTAAATTATCGTCCCCAAAGATTGTAACCATTGGACCCCTAGTACAACATCAAACACCACCCATTGGAATGGAAAGTATTGGACTATTCGATAAATATTCCCCCATGGTTAACTTGATATTATGGCACTTTCTATAACAATTTATAGTTCTTCCATTTGCAACCATCACTTGACACTTTGGTGTTGGATATAGGAACTGCTAGAATCAATCAACACTATTACCTTTTTCTTTTTGATATATCCTTCTATCTTGAGAGTTTGAAGAGTGGTAATTCTTGCTAATACATTACAATATATGGTTGGATTAATTTCTTCTTTATCTGGGGTTGGTTCCTGGTGTATATCCTCCTCTTTTGATGTTTCTTATCCCTTTTCTTCGTCCTCTTCACAATCTATGTAAAATAATTTCTTCTCAGCGCACTTATGACCTTTAGTGTATTTGCTATCACAACCATAACAAATACCTTTTGCTCTTTTTTCCTCCAATTGTTGTGGTGTCAACCTTGTATGTTGTGGAAGGCTAAGAGCAACAACACTTCCATCTTTATAGTGGTGAGTGGTAGACTTCCTTGTTTCCATACTTTTGCTTTCAACTTTTCTTGCCACCTTGAATGTCTTCTCTAATGAATCAAGTTCCCAAAGGCGAACCTCATGTTGGATGTTATCCTTTAAAGTCCCTATGAATACATCGATCCTATGCTCCTCTGGAATATTTGTTACCCTGATATTATTTTTGGAAGTCCTCAATGTGCTTTGCCATTGAACTCTTTTGTTTGATATTTATCAATTGGTTAAAGAAGGTGTTGCTCTTTGTATCCTCATAATGTGCTATCATTTGCTTTGTAAAAATTGACCAAGTGACAAGTGGTTTACGAGAACAGAGCCATTGATACCATACAAACTAATTGGGTTCTAAATATAAAGTTGCAATGTGTACCTTTTGTGAGTGTTGCACATCATGGAGATCAAAATATTTCTTCATCTGTAGTATCCATCTTACTGGATCCTTGCCATCAAACTTCCTCAAATCGATCTTTGGAATGTGGTTGTTCTCAAACCCAACATTGGAGTTTTTAAAATCATAATTCATATTCCTTTTGTCCTCATCATGATTTTCATGGATTACCTTGTCACCACTGAGAAGCCTTTCTTGCAACAACTTTGTCAAACCTTCCTTCAAACCTTCCATGTTTGCTTTCAAACCATCCATCTTAACTTCCATGCCATCCTTCAAACCTTCCATGTTATCTTTAATTGCTATTTGTAAGAGGGAAATTTGTTGCACTTGGTCTCGTAATTTTGATATATCATGTTGCAATTCTTCCTCTTCATGCGTCATAGTAGAGCTCTCTGAGGGCTTAATGGGTGTAGAATTATTTTGCTTTGGAGGCTTTTTAGAATCAAATATTGATATCTATGCTTCAGTATGCCCTTTGAATTACTTCAAACTGATTTTTCAAACAAAAGTTATGCAAAATATAAAAATTACACATTTTTCTTAGTTTTTTGGAGCTCAATATTGAAACTGTTTTATCTCTGTAATTTTCGATTTCCAAGATCTGAAATTAGGTCCTGTGGTAGCCCTTTGAATCTTCTTTCCAATTCCGCAAGTCAAGCCAATATTAGATTCTTCAATAAAGAGTTATGTCAAATCTCCCACGATGGCCTGATTATGGACAGGTTCAGTAGAGAGAAGTTGCACGGGATGCCATGTGTCATTGTTTCAACATTCGGCCCTGCAATTTCTACAAGACAAACTATAGTTCATATAATTTCTGCCTTTTTTACAAAATTCAATTATGATGCCTGAAACGAAAGTTATGACAATTTCCCCTAGGTCACCTATTTGAGATGGAATTTTGGATCTTGCAAAAACCCTATCTTCCTCGGATCATATCTCCAAAAATATAGCAAACCAAGATCTGAAATTCATACAAAACGTTCATCAATATCTCGAATCCATGTGGTTGAAATTTCAGCTTTTGAAGACTTGTAGAAAAAAAAGTTATAGCGAAAATTTCATGATGACCTGTTTGAAGTAGCGAAACCCTAGAATCCAAAACTCCGATACCAAATGTTAAGCAACAACTCACAAAATAGAGAGAAGATAGATCAATGACTTGAGAAATAGCCTCTTCGAGGGGGCAACCTTCTTTACATTACATAAATGAATAATTCTTGGATGATACAAATGACAAGACCTCCTTTGTATATATAGGAGTCTTAAGGGATCACAATATAATCAGAGCCTACATAACAATAATAATGTAAGGGCACAACAATAACAATAGTGGGCTTCTATGGGGCACAACAATAACAATAAGGGCGCTACACTAGTATTATAGGGACCTAACAACAACTAAAAAGGTACGAGGTCGAGTTTGAGAGGAAGGAGGCCAAGTTAAAGCCTTGAGGATAGATCAAATTTTAAAGAGGTCAAGATTAAACCTACAAGAGAGGTCAAAGCCTATGGAGTCTGCTACAACAATTGCAGGAGGAGAGAAACTACAACACATGGAACTTGAATCTCAAGGGACGCTGCTTGCACGAATTCCTACATAGCTTGAGTTTCGAGGCAGAGAAATTGGACTACTTGTTTAGAATTCAAAGGATCTTCATGAGTATATCTGACTCAAAATTTGAGGGCACACTCAACAGTTAGGTGTTGCAGAACTAGGGAGGAACATTGGCTCAAATTCTGAGGTCTGCTATGGCAATTAATTTCTGGTCCTATAGCACAAATTTTGCACCGTTTCAGTGATAATCCTGAGGCAGTTTAGTCAAATCTGAGGCTCAAAATTTATGGGAGGTACCTGTTGGGTTTGGCACGAGATTCAAGGCTTCTTTAGAGTGAAGAACAGGGAAGAACTAGTGATTGATTTTGTCAGCAGTGTGGCTAGAGGAATGTCTATCTCATCATCAAAAGGGGAGATAAGTTTGATGAATTTTTTCCTTGTAATTTTTTTTCCTAAGAAGCAATTAAAATCCTCCTAAAAGAGCTGGGTTTCCCCTTGTCGGTTTTTCTAGTGTCAGTAGACCAAAAATAATTATTTCACCGTGTGTATTTTTAGTGTGCTTGCCTATATTTATTTTTTATATCAGCTAGAAAGTTAAATGGTAGAGGTAGTCCTAAATGTTCAAGAAAAAATTGCATTTAAAAGTGTTATATTAGATTTCTAGTTTGGGGTTGTGGGAGAGAATCTAATGCAAAATAACTTGAATCTGAGTGGGCTGCCAGTAAAATAATTTTTTCTACATGGTTTCAGAGCTTTTCAAGCTCTAGATCTAAGAAAGGAACCTTAAGCTTTTAGGAGAAGCTTTAACTGATATAAAAGACAAGCAAGCACCTTCTACTAAACCAGTGAGTAGGCCAGTCTAAAACCATCTTCAAAAACCCAAAGGACTGTTGGTTGAGAGAGAGGAAGGCTCCATAGTGACAAATTTGTGATAGATATGACTTTTGGTGTTGGTTGGAAAGGGTCATGGCAACTGGTATAAAGGTGGAGGACGGACTAGTAGGGGTAGAAAATTTTGGCCCCTGGAAGGTGAGGATGACTCTTTTGTTTGAGAAGTTGGAGGTATGGGACATTGTGGAGAGTCTTGTGCAACTTCCTACGGATCCTATTAAGTTTACTGAGTTCAAGAAGAAGAATGTAAAAGCGAAGAGAATCATTCTCGATGCCATAAGAGACCACCTATTCCCTCATGTGACCGGGATGAGATTTGCGTACGAGATGTGGGAGTCTCTTCTCACCAGAGTGCCAATGAGAACAGGTAAATGGTGTTGAGGTAGAAGCCAAGAATCACTTAGATGACCAAGACCGATAGTGTGACCTCATACATCACTAGGATCTCAAAGGTGAAGGAGGAGTTCTCTGTCGTGGGAGAGGCTATAACTGAGGACCAGTTGGTCAGGATTGCACTAGATGGTTTCTCAGAGAAGTGGGATGGATTCATACATGGCATTGTGGTTAGAGAGCACTTTCCATATTGGAGGAGGTTGTGGTATGATTCCACCCGGGAGGAGACTAGGAGGAGTGCCAAGGCAGGCAGCCAGAGTGGTGGGGGAGGTGAGGAGGAGAATGTCACCCTTGTGATTAAGGGCAAGAAGAAAAAGCAGGGGTCCACGAGTGGGGCCAAGCAGCAGATGGAGGAAGGTAAGTCTGAGAGAGAAGTACATGAGCAAAGTGAAATGCTTTGCTTGTGGGGAGATGGGTCACCATGCTTCTAAGTGTCCCGAGAAAAAGGGGAAGAAGAAGGATGTGGCAGCATCAGCCGAGGTGGAGGAGTTTCCCTCGAGGTTTGATACAGAGTTTGTGTTGGTGGTGACCTTAGGCAATAGTATTATATCCATGAGTGTTTGAGTTATAGATAATGGAGTATCTAGCCATATGACTGGAGTGAGGGAGCACTTTATGCCTCTTACAGAGCGTATAGACTCGGAGGTGGTGCTTGAAGATGGCACTAGGTTCTGAGCGACTGGAGTTGGGACTGTATCCTTTTTAGAGGGCGTCATTGCCACCTCTGAATGTGATTGAGGTCCTTTATGTACCGGGGCTAAGGAGGAACTTAATATCGATTTCCTGTATTGAGGACAGGGGTTACGTTGTATTGTTCTGGGATGGACAGGTGTTGATGTATCTTGTGGGATCTAGCATAACATATGCTAGAGTGATTAGTGCCCGTGAGGTGAGACTCTACAGGTTCATGTTTCAACCTTCTAGGACTGTGAGGACGTCACAGGAGGGTGATCGTGTAGAGCAACAAGCTCTTGGGAAGGGGAGTGCGCTACAGGTTTCAAGATCCACTAGTAAAGGTTCACAGAGATTAGGAGGACTATTGGTTTCTGGGGTGGCAAGTTCTCAAAGTGCAAGATCACTACAGGCCACACGAGCATCTTCATCAAGGCCATAGGTGTCAGGGGATGGAGATGAGGCTCCCACACTTGTACATGAGACCAAGATTACTTAGGAGCGGGAGTGAAAACGGGGAGTAAGAGCGACATTTTCAGAAGCTCTTGGTTTGGTAGCAAATTTTTATATAATATATATTTTTTATATTTTGATGCAAATATGTCAAGAAAAGCATGTAAAATGGTGAATTAGATATAAAAAAACATAAAAACAAAGATTGATCATTGAACCATATAACATCAATCATCTAGAAGTTATAATCTTCATCAACCACGTCCACAAGTTAGTAACATACAACATATTAAGTCTCATGATTCATCAATCTTAAAGTTTCAAGTTTTCAAAATTCAATATATAACATTTATCATCATTGATCACCAAAGTTGGACTTGTAAGCAAAGTGTAACCATTACAACAAAGAATATCTAACATGAAATGAAATGTTATAAAATCAAATGAAATGAAACAACTTTCAACTTTCACAAAGCACCATATCCATAATTCATTACCAATAAGTTATAATTGCCAACTTCAAACTTCAAACTTAAATTGCCATATATTGTTTACAAAAAATATCATAATAAATATGAAAGAGTCAACAACTATAAAAACTACTAGAAACTAGAAAAGTCAAGTAAATCTATTATCTATTGCTAATGCTTGGGGCCCTTGCTGCCATGAGAAATGTCTAATATTTGAGTCTTGTTGGGAAATCAAGATCTCTGTCATTAATATCACCCTCTAAACATTAATATCCAGAGGTATCTTTGTCATTACCTCTGGATCTGTATAGGGATATTTGTTATTAATATCACCCTCTAAGCATTAACATAAGATGGAAAAAACATAGCATGTCAAGTCAAGATTTTGTTTGAGTGATGGGTACATTTTTAGTAGGTCATGGGAGAGGAATTCGACAACCAATGTCACTAACATCAAGGTACATAGAGGGATTGGTGCTCTTGATTAAATACAAGTTCCATACCCTAATACATGAAAAAATCTAATGGAAGCATTGCAATTCCCCCAATTCTGAAATCTTGAAAAAATGATAAGTTTGTTGGATTTTGAATGAGATCTAAAATTCTACTTTTTCCATATGAAATCCAATGAGGTCGGAACCACTCTCAGACATCCTGAGTCATTTCACGGTAATGTTAAAAATTTAAGTAAGAGGATGAAAATGAAGATTTTCATCCTTTTACTTTAAGAATTTAACATTACCATGAATCACATATCAATACTAGGGCCATATGCTTGATCATTAGACTGCCCCATTCAAAAATTATTGTTTCTTTGAAAAAAAAATTGCATTTGAAATGTTTTTAGAATTTTTTTTTTGCAAAAAAGGTTAGGGAGCTATTTCGGGAGCGGGTTCGAGGGGGGGGAGCCGCTCCCCCACAACCTTGCATGAGACTTTTTCAGGTAGGAGGAAGCCGGGAAGGCTTTATGGTACCTTGAAGGAAGTGCATGAGTCAGTAAGGGGGAGCAAATCACCAGAGAGGTTGGGTGGTGATGTGGCGAGAGTAGTGGGTGACAGGATGGTACCAAGGAGTGAGAATATCCACTTCAAAGATAAAGATGGAGTGGTGGGAAACAACTTCTTTAGTAAGAGGAAGTGTTGAGAAAAATGGTACCAAGGAAGTGTTTCCTAGGCACTTATCCTTTTGGCCTAGGAATACACATTAATATCCTTTGTGTAGTGACATTATGTGTTTTATTAATGTCAAGGAGCTAAAGTATTTTTTACGAGTTGTGTACCATATACTTTTCATTTATTAAAGCCATGTGTGTATTAAAGTGACTTTATGTGTAATGTACTAAGTTCACTTTATGTTATGAAGGTTATTTTAAAAGTCACTTTATGACAGAAAAAGTGACCACCATGGTACTGTAACATTAAAATGTACTAGGAGTGTTTAAGGTCAGGGGGTCAACATGAGAAAGAGTCAAGTGAGGGCTTGATCTCATGGGTTGAGATTTAATATCAACTCTTGATCAGTAGGTTTAGGTTTCCTTCACTTATGAAAGACAAAAGGGAAACGGAAAACATGATTCTCATTCATTTCTTCTCTGAAGGAAATGAGAAGAGTGCAAGAGAGCAAGGAGCAGAGTACAACAAGAGGAGGCAGCAAAAGGAGCTCGATCCAGCCTAGGAAAGGAGCTGGTCAAAGAAGATCGAGACTGCTAGAGGAGGAATATGCTGTTTAGCAAGGAGAGCTAGAGTTACAGCTAGGAGGAAGACATTCTTTGCAAGGAAAGGAGACAACGACTGTAGAACACGAGTGAAAAGGTATGAGGCTGAGTTTGAGAGGAAGGAGGATGAGGTAAAACCTTGAGGATAGATCGAATCTCAAAAAGGCTGAGATTAAGCCTACAGGAGAGGTTGAACTTGGAAGTCTGTGGAGTCTGCTACAGGATTTGCAGGAGGAGAAAAACAATAGCATAGGGAGTTCGAATCTCAAGGGAAGCTGTTGGCATGAATTCCTACAACGCCTGAGTTTCTAGGTAGAGAAATTGTACTGCGTGTTCAGATTTCGAAGGAGATTCAAGAGTATATTCGACTCGAATTTCAAGGGCACTCTCAGCAGTTAGAGGTTGCAGAACCAGGGTGGAGTTCTAGCTCGAATTCCGAGGTACTCTATGACAATTAATTTCTAGTCCTGTAGCAAGAATTTTGGGACTGTTTCAGTGAGAATCTTGAGGCAATTCAGTCAGATTTGAGGCTCAAAAATTCTGGGAAGTTTTTGCTGGGTTTGGCATGAGATTCAAGGCTTCTTTAGAGTGAAGAACAAGACAGAGCTAGTGATTGAGTTTTTCAGTAGTGTGGTAGAGTTTTCCATGTTAGAGGAATGTCTATCGTGTCATCAAAAGGGGAGATAAGTCTGATAAATTTTTTCCTTGTAATTTTTTTTTTCCTAAGAAGCAATTAAAATCCTCCTAGAAGAACTAGTTTTCCCCTTGTGGGTTTTTTCAGGTTAGCTGACCAAAAATAAATGTGTCACTGTTTGTATTTTTTGTGTGGTTGCTTATATTTATTTTGTATATCAGGTGGAAAGTTAAATGGTAGAAGTAGTCCTAAATGTTCAATAATAAATTGCATTTAAAAGTGTTATATTAGATTTCAAGTTTAGAAATGTGGGAGAAAATCTGATGCAAAATAACTTGAATCTAAGTGGGCTGCCAGTAAACTAAATTTTTCTACATGTTATCAGAGCTCTTCACGCCCTAGATCTAAGAAAGGAACCTTCAGGTCTCAAGAGAAGCTTCAACTGATATAAAAGACCAGCAAACACCTTCTGCTAAAACAGTGAGTAAGCCAATATAAAACCATCTTCAGAAATCCAAAGGACTGTTGGTTGAGAGGGACGAAGGCTGCCTAGTGACGGATCTGTGATAGATATGACTTTTGGTGTTGGTTGGAAAGGGTCATGGTGACTGGTATAAAGGTGGAGGACATACTCTTAGGGGCAAATAATTTTGGCCCCTGGAAGGAGAGGATGACATGTTTGTTTGAGGAGTTGGAGCTATGGGACATTGTGGAGAGTCCTATGCAACCTCGTACAGATCTTGTTCAGTTGACCGATTTCAACAAGAAGAATGTAAAAGCAAAAAGAATCATTATTGATGCCATAAGAGACCACTTATCCCCTCATGTGACCGGGATGAGATTTCCCTACGACATGTGGGAGTCTCTTGTCACATTACACCAGAGTTCCAATGAGAACAGGTAAATGGTATTGAGGCAGAAGCTAAAAATTAATTAGATAACCAAGACCGATAGTGTGACCTCATACCTCAGCAGGATCTCATAGGTGAAGGAGGAGTTGGATGCCGCGGGAGAGGCCATTCCTAAGGACGTGTGTATTAAAGTGACTTGATGTGTAAAGTTCTAAGTTCACTTTATGTTATTAAATTGACTTTTATATTTTAAAAGTCACTTTAAGAGAGAAAAAATGACCACCATGGTATTATAACATTAAAATGTACTAGAATTGTTTTTAAGTGAGGGGGTCAACATGGGAAAGGGGTCACGTGGAGGCTTGATCTCAACCATTCATTTCATGGGCTGAGATTTAATCTCAACCCTTGATTATTAGGTTTAGGTTTCCTTCACCTATGAAAGAGAAAAGGGAAAAGGAAAACACGATTCTCATTCATTTCCTCTCAAGCAAATGAAAAGAGTCTAGGAGAGCAAGGAGCATCGTATAACAAGAGAAGACAGCAAAAGGAGGAGCTCGAGCCAGCTTAGGAAAGGAGTTGGTCAAAGAAGCTCGAGATTGCTATAGGAGGAATACACTGTGTAGCAAGGAGAGCTCGAGTTAGAGAAAGGAGGCAACTACTATAGCACACGAGTCAAAAGGTACTAGACCAAGTTTGAGAGGAAGGAGGTTGAGTAAAACCTTGAGGACAAATCAAATCTCAAAGCGGCTGAGATTAAGCCTACAAAAGAGGTTGAAGTTTGTGGAGTCTGCTACAACAATTATAGGAGGAGAAAAACTACAACATAGGGAGCTCAAATCTCAAGGGAAGCTTCTGGCACAAATTCCTAGACAACTTGAGTTTCTAGGCAGAGAAATCAGTTTGCCTGTTTAGATTTCGAAGGAGCTTCAAGAGTATATCTGACTCAAAATTCGAGGGAACTCTTAGCAATTTAAGGTTGCAAAACCAAGGACGAATTTTGGCTCGAATTCTGAGGTTTGCTACAACAATTAATTTCTGGTCGTGTAGCACGAATTTTGCGATTGTTTCAATGAGACTCCTGAGGTAGTGTTACCCACCACCTGTGGGTAGTATGCATAGAAGAATTTTTTTCTCTTAGATGGTCCTCAACTGACAGCTAGCAACCCCTTGCAGCCACCAGATAGCTCAATGTGCCATTATCTTCGCCACCTGAGCCAGTCATATGGTCCCTCGCCTATTTGTTATGATTGTATGTTTGAAGGTGGGCGTCCCGACCTCGAAGGTATGGATTTTTATTGGTATAGTTGAGTAATTTTCCTTACTTATCATGAGCATTTTTGGGCATAGATTGGTGGGGGGATTTGACGCAAAGTGTGGGCTAGGTCTGTATTGTTGTCTCCTCTGCCTGATTTGGTGATTAGCCTCGTATCATAGTTCCATGGGATCTCCTTTACTGGCCATTAGCTTCAGGGCTGACACTACATGGGAAATCTCGATTTAGGGTGCGTGGTCCCGCTTTCCGACACCATATACATCACTCCATTCCACTCATTTTCACCCCATTCATCATTTTTCCCATCTGCATCCACATGTGTCCACTGGGTCCACATATAGTTATCCTTACCCCTCCCCTTGTCCACACTTTGGGTTAGGCTTGGAACAATACCTGAAGGTTGATGCAGCTAAAAAGAAAAGCTATGTTGCCAGGAAACGTGGGTGCGGGGATGGGGACGGGGACGACACTTTTTGAAACAGGGTGCGTGGGTTCGTCTGGGTATTTTTATATTAATATATAATATATATTATAAATTTATAATTTATATATCATAAATAAATTATAATTACTAATAATTTATAAACTTTAAACTTTAAATATTTAAACATGCACATCATTCAACCCTTTGGACCAGTCGCACAAGGATGAATAAACACCCATATAAGAGATCACACATACATAGATAACTTTAAACATAATATTTAAACATGCACATATTTTTACTAATGGATGCAACCCATATTATGACGGCCAGCACAAGGATGAATAAACACCCATATAAGAGATCACACATACATATGTGTGCGTAGCACCTTAAGGATTTTCAGGATTTCATGTTTTTGAACATCGATAAGGTTGGTTAACATTTTTTAGCTGTAACATATAGAAAACCAATTAGAAGCAAGTTATCTACCAAATTTCAAGCCTACTTCAACCCTTTTATAGCTAGTAGTTGTTTAGAATCTAGATATGTTTGTTTCATTCTTGGTAACATGTATGACCCCTGTTATTTAAATTTAAAATGTCTTAGGCGCTGTTATGCTATAATGAACTTTATGTGGTTTTCAGACTCGTTTACTAGTTTGCCTGCTTGTGCTTATCGATGTAGTTTGCCCCCTTAATGGTCCTCAATTCCATTTTTTGGGAGGGTTGTGGCACGTCAAAGTCACACAACTTGAACAAAACAATGACTTGGCAAATGTAAGGTGGAAAAGGAAAAGTCTACTTCTTAATTAGCGATTACTAGGCTTGTTAAAATCAAGGAACATACAACCAAAAAAATCAGAAAACATAAACTCGCCAAAACTTATTGATCAAAACTGTATCTATATGGCATGCACATTTTTGTTGGACAACTCTTTATGGCAAACTCAGCAATAAATCACCAGCTTATTAAATAATCAGGGAATATGCTCTAAAAAATCATAAAACATAAACTTAGCAAAACTAATTGAACAAAACAATGTGCGACTGGTCCAAAGGGTTGCATCCATTAGTAAAAATATGTGCATGTTTAAATATTATGTTCCATCATAAAAATTTAATTGTATTATGTTTTAAAAAAATAGTTTAGATTTTTAATTTATTTTTAATATTTATTAAAATTTAATTTAAATTTTAATCATTTAAAAAAATATATATATTTGAGAAAATTATTTATGAAGAACCCGAGAACCCGAAAATCGGGTTCTAAGTACCCAAACGATGGGTTCTCCAAACCAAAAGAACCCGAAGAACCCGATTTTTATTTTTGAAGAACTCGGTTCTTCACAGAAGAACCTGGTTCGTTTGGGTTCTTCTGAGAAGAACTCGTACCTGAATCGGGTACTTGGGTGCGGGAACCCGGTGCGGGTTCAAGAACCCCACCCCCGAGTGTGGGAACCCGGTGCGGGTTCAAGAACCCCACCCCCGAGTGTGGGAACCCGTGCAACATAGAAGAAAAGAAAAAGCATAACTTGACCTCTCCACAGGAAATGTATCAAAAAATTCAAAAGATGGTCGGGACATACAAATTTAGCACGTGAGAAAAAGCCAAGCATGAGCTCTACCTGTTATCTATGGCCATCACCTCGGTTCCTATGGGCCCTAGATGAGCCCCCTCCGCATTAAGGAACCCATGACCGTCCCAACCCCTGGTGGGCAATGAAATGCCCCCCTTAAAAGGGGGTACTTATTGCTATATCCTACACATCATTCTCTCATCCCCTGGAGCCCCAAACAATTATAGAGAAAAACCAATAAAAATCAAAAGGAATATGAAGAGGGCTAAAAAAACAAAGTTCGAGGAAACTCATGTACCACGATTTGCTCCCTCCTATACTCGTATACCCAAGTGTGGGCTTCCTTCATCAAAGCTACCCTTGTACCATGACATATGGCATGGGGCATTCCCATGATCCCCACTTTGTTCCATCAGTATACCACATGCCAACTACCACTTGATGGGTGTACCATGGACATATCACCCCATTTAAAGGCTAAAACCACCTAATAGGGTCCCTGATTAACCCCTTATTGAGCTTGGAGACACTTGTACATGCCAAAGCCCACTATGGAAGGGCATGCCACCATGAAATGCCCTATTGATTCCATGACTTGTAGGCTCTTTTACTTGATTATTCTAATGATTTGTTGTATTGGAGGGAAAGGGGACGCATTGGATCTTATGTAGGATTGCAGGTGGGTCTCCATTTGGTGTTTGGTCTCCCTATACGGGGTCCAAGCACTCCAGAGGGTCACATTGGCATTTGTAGTGTGTGTTGAGAGCCATGAGCCTCCACTATAGTGGAGAATGCTTCATGGTTCGCCAATGCCTCTTAGTGATTGCTCGTGTTCCTCCTTTTGAATTAGGATGATGCACCTGGTTCACCATGCCCAATCGGCTCCACACTTGCACCATACACTTGGTAGATGTTCCAGGGTGTAGATGAGGATGTGTCTCACTGCAGGAGACAAAGGGAAGACTTATGTCATCATCCTAGCCCTTATAGATGGTTTATAGGCATTATCGATCCGCTTAGAGACCCATGAGGATGTCCTTGTTCCCCCACACCCACTTGGGAGCACCATAGTGACTTTCTTGGAAAACAAGGGGCCAACTCCTTGTCCACTATGTTTGGAGTCCATTCTCTCACCATGACACACTTTGGACTTCATTAGGCCTTCTCAATGGCCCAATGACTCATCATATTGATCATTCTGCCCTCTTGAGAGGTTTATCTTTATGTTAGTGAGCTATCTTGGTGGGATTGTCACCAAGGGATGTTATTATTGCACATTATTTTATTGTTTGGAACTTAATTAGGCCAATTAGGCAAATCGAACTCATTAGAGATGGTATAAATTGGTGAGAGGTGATTCATTTCTCTCATTATCACTTGGATTGGATTAGTATCTCTTGAGAGACTTTCACACTTTTTGGAGCTTTCTTGATGCACTATGATGTTTTTATTTTTGCTATTGTCTTTGGAGCTTCTTTCTAATGTGAAATTGATGAATGTATATACTCTCTCTCTCATGTAAGTCAAATATTGATGATATTCTTGTTATCTTACTTATCAAATGCATTTATCTTGTTATCATTATTATTGTATAGGTTAATGTCATTCTAAATTCTTTTGGTACCTTGAATAAGTGATTAAATGCATGCATTGATTTTTGAGGGATTGGGTGAATGTTCCTAGAGGCAACTCTTAGGTCGAAGAGCTCGAAAATTTGTCTCTTTCACAAATTTGAAGTATAAATCCTTATTGACCTAGTTGTTGCCCTTGCAGAGGCTAGCAAAGATCAATTAGGGCTCCTTAGCTCACGAGAATTCTCGATCTATGTGTATCTTGACTCCATTAAGCCCAAGCAACAAGGCACTGATCCTCGTATCCCTTTGGTGGTCAAATTTACCTCTCTTTTCTTTACTTTTCCAAATTCCAGGCCTAACCCTAGAAGGTCACCTAGGGCATCAAGCGAAATTCATTCTAGCCATTCAAAACCCTTGAATTGTGGTCCACTATTACATTGTGGTTATCTCTAGAGGTCATCCAAATTTCAAGCGATTCCGACGGTGGAATCTAGAGATATAGCAAGCCCTAGCCCAAAGGCTAACTCTTGCTTTAGGTTGATTTTGGGTTAGTGCCCTCATTCAGATTATTGCATTCAAATCTCAAAAGAAAATTAGTCCTTTGATCCTATTCTCTGCCCTAATTAGGTCAAGCCCCTCATTGGGTGATCAACTCCATACCCTTGACCTGGTTTTGGGTCCACTTGGCTCTGTGTGGTCTTGTAACTTTGTAACTCCAATTTCACAAGGATTACAAAGAAGCCTCTTATCCATAAGGATCCTTAGGTCTAGGAAGCACCTTGTTAAGGCACATCCTCCAAACCTAGGCTCAAGAATCCTCTTGGCCCTTCATAGAGAACCCATCACCTTTCTTTTGAAGCAAACAAACTATCTAATTGAGCCTCTCTTTTGAATAGGCTTTAGGGATCACCCCATATCCTCTTATTGATGCATTCATCTAGTGATTCCCTTTATACCGAGTCTCCTCCCCTCAGTGAAAGTCCATAAAGAGTAGGGAGCCTTAGCTGAGGTGACAATGGGCTATCGCTCCATTGTTGCCCCTTGAACTAGTAGTTGCTCTATAGGATCCCCTCCTAGGACCCCTGCTAGTTTGAGTGGTAACAGAAAGTTCAGTCAGATCTAATGCTAAAAAATTCTAAGACATTCTGGCTAGGTTTGGCACAAGATTCAAGGCTTCTTTAGAGTGTGGAACAAGGCAGAACTAGTGATTGAGTTTGTCAACAGTGTGGCAGAGTTTTCCATGCTAGAGAATTTTCTATCTCATCATCAAAAGGGGAGATAAGTGTGATAATTTTTTGCCTTGTAATTTTTTTTTTACTAAGAGACAACTAAAATCCTCCTAGAAAAACCTATTTTCCCCTTGTGGGTTTTCCCAAGTTTAGTTGACCAAAACAATTGTCACTGTGTATTTTCAGTGTGGTTGCTTGTATTTATTTTTTATATCTGCTGGAAAGTTAAATGGTAGAGGTAGTGCCAAATGTTCAAGAAAAAATTGCATTTAAAAGTGTTATATCAGATTTCTAATTTGGGATTGTGGGAGCAAATATGATGCAAAATAACTTGAATTTGAGTGGGGTGCAAGTAAACTAATTTTTTCTACAGTGTTTACCAAAACCTCTTAAGGGGAGGCCTAGCAAAGTAACTCTAGATAGTCTTTTCGAATATATAGAATCATTAGATAAACAAAGAGAAGAGAGAGAAGAGACCTGATTCAAAATCAGATAGACAATAAAATATTAGAGTTGAAAACTAAGTTGAAGAAAATGGAGATTAGATTACAATAATTAAAATGGTAGAGCTTACAATAGAAACAATCAATCCAAGGAGAGGTCAATAATTTAGAAAATTGTGATTTAATGAACAAGATTTAAGAGCTAGAACAAAAATAAAATAATAATTTGGCCTTAAATAGTTTGGAAGGTAAATTGGGTATCAAATCCATTAAAAAGAATTTATTTAGCTTATACGGTTAGACCGTGAGCATAACAAAAGAACCTTGAACCTCATAATTTTTGAAAAAGAAGAAAGTCAGTGGCAAGCTAACACTAGTTAGTAGTCAAGTAAGAACTACAAAATAAATTACAAATAGGAACTTGTTTCATAGAATAAAAAATGCAAGTGCAAAATAATTTAGCATAAAGATAAGTTAATTCATGTTAAGAAGCTCTAATAAACATCTATATGGCATACTAATTAAAACTCCAAATTTAAAATGTTTTAGAATATTTATAAATGAAGGTCTCATTTTAGAAGACCAAGCTAAATTAATGAAGTTTAAAACGTAAAAGAAGATAGAAAGGAAGGAAAATGGACAATAATTAGAGATATAAAAGATATTATTAGGGATAGAGACCAAATAGATGATAATAAATAGGAATCTGGGACACTTTGGATCGTCTTTTGGAACTGTTGTTGCTTTCTCTGGAGCAAAAGGTCTATGTCACGCTGGATTATGAGTGGAATTGATATTATATTGCCTGTTGAAACTTGGAAGCATGAAGATTATAAGGTCCCTAACTTAAAAGGATTTGTCTTGTGGTTGATATGGAACAAGAGAGAGACATTAGAGTAGTAGCTTGTTACATGTATATATATATTTTTTAAACATTCGGGTTCACAAGAAACACTGTTTTAACCAATACATGTCGATGGAGATTTCATATATTAATGCTAAAAAGATTTATACAACTATTGAAAATTACAGCAAGAAATTTTCAATTTGATTTTGCCTTGATTAAATTGAGAAAATTCGAATTTCCACATCAGCAAACAACTTGGATGATGTTAACTTGAGTGACATGCCTTGTGTCACCTAGTTTACTCAAGAAATTCGAGTTGGAGGAGATAGAATTCAATTTAGCATGTATGATTGCTAATTTTTAGCAATCAAGGTCAATTATCTAAGATTTTTTTCAATTAAACTAGTTCCAACTGTTGGAAGAACTAGTGGAGGGTCAAGTTGTGCAGTGAGACTTCAATTAAACTTAGTGATCATCCAATCAACCCAAAATAGCTAGTGCATGCAAAAAATTCGAGTTATTCAGTTGAGATGGAGATTCCAAGGCAGTGTAACATAAATTGTAGACTAGTTCTGAGTGTACAGATGTTGCATGTAGTTAGAGGAAAGACCTAGAGGAATTGCGCAATTCAGTGGAGGGAATTTCCTTCGAAATAGGGGCTAATTCCACTAGGAACAACACAAGGAAATAGGAGCTCAAGCCAAGGCAAAAATTGACTAAGTATAGGTCAAAGGCATTCAATGAGCCGTGAAATAGGTTGAGCATTTGCAAGGTGAGCTCAGTTGAGCAAAGCAATTGTAATCCATCTCTATTCTTCTGATTAATGCAAGAGACATTGGGGTTTTTAATAGAGTGCTTTCCCCAGATAAAAATACTTGTTGCATGTGTTTGATTTCTTATTGCATGTCTGAAATTTTTGTTCTATATCGTGAATTTATGTCTGCAAAATAGTAGAGTAGGTTTGTGTCTTATGATTTTGGTTAAAACTTCATGAGAAGTTGGAAATCTACAACATAATTTCTTCATGGTATCAGAGTTGGATTCATAGCAGAGTAGAAATTCAAAGTTGTTTCTCAGAGGCTCGAATTTGGAGATCAATGTTGCAGATTTTCTTCATAATTGAGTAGATGGCTTTCAATGGACTAAGGCTAGAGTATGGCCTTGAAGGCACCTCTAATTTTGTTGCATGGAAGGACTACATGGAGGTAGTATTGGATGACAATGGCTTGCTAGAATACATCAAGTTGGATGTGGCAAAACCACAAGCATTTGATGTTCAAAACCTTACTTAGTGGAAGAAAGATGTAGCCAAAGCATGGAAAATCTTGTTGGAGGGAGTACGGGATCATATTGTCTCAAATATCCATGGAAAGGAAATTTCATTCGCGATGTGGAAAGCCCTGTTAGAATTGTTCGAGAACAATAGTGACCACAGGAAGTTGGTGCTCAGGTATAAACTTCGAAGTATCAAGGTGTAGAAAAATAATTGAATTCTGCAGTATTTGAGCAGGTTCACACAGTGTTGTGATGAACTTGGAGGAGTCGGGGTCAATGTCCCTGAAGAAGACTTGGTAAGACTAGCCCTTCTGGGCCTTCCCAAGAGCTGGCACAGTGATCAAGATTCCGAGAATGGGAGGGAGAAACCGAATTGGGAGTGTTTATGGTCCAATTTGGTACAAGAGGAAATACAGTGAAATACCAAAGACAAGACTTCATCCAAGGGCGAGGATGAAGAGAAATTTGCATTGGGTGGAAAGGCAAAGAAGGAGAAAGGGAAGAAATTCCAATCAAAATCATAATCCAGTCAAGTTGTCAAGAAGAAAGGTTTGTCAAAAATTAAATGCTTCCATTGTCATGAGTTCGGGCACTATGCCACAAAGTGTCCACACAAGAAGACAAACAAGAAGGCCTCGGGAGGAGCAGCAAGTGACGCCTTGGCTTCACGGTTCGAGCTTGACTTTACCTTCATTGCATGCGTGGCCAACACAATGAGGGGTAGCGTGTGGTACTTGGATTTAGGTGCTTCATTCCATATGATGGGGAACAAAGATTTTTTCAGTTACTTGGAAGAAAAGGATTTGCAGATGCACATTGAGATGGGGAATGGCGAAAGGTTCAATGCGAACGGGGTCGGTATAGTGACCTTTCAGAGGGAGTTAGGTTCCCCCCTCAGGCTCAAGGATGTCATGTTCGTACCAGGCTTAAAGAAAAATCTCGTTTTTGTTGCAGTTTTGGGAGACCGTGGATATGATGTGATCTTCAATGAAGGAAAGACATTCCTGAGACACATAGCCACAGGACAAGTGAAACAGATCGGGATTCGGGTGAAGAACCTGTACAAGCTAGATGTGCAGGATTGTGTTGCATTGAGCACAAAAGTAGAGAAGGTGCAAAGCCGCGATGTCGCTGAACTTTAGCAGAGAAGACTTGCCCAATTGCATCATGGGTCTTTGAAGATCATGCAACATATCACCACAAGCCTTCCCAAATAAGCACTTGAGCAACCTGATGTATGCAAAGGATGTACTTTGGGGAAGTACACAAAATCCACTTTTCATGAGCTGGACAACAAGGCGCATGTAGTCTTAGAAATTATCCACTCTGATGTTTGTGGACCTTTCTCGACAACCTCCACTACCAGGCACAGATATTTTGTCATATTTATTGATGACTACTCACAAAAGTGCTGGATTTTCTTCATGTGGAAGGAGGAGGAAACTTTCTCCAAGTTTGTTGAGTTCAAAACATTGGTGGAGAAAGAAACATGCAATAAGGTGAAAGTTCTCAGGAGCGATAATTGAGGTGAGTATGTGTCAAATGACTTCAAATTTTTTTGTGCAAACGAAGACATTCGATGAGAGTTGACAACACCCCACAACCCACAACAGAACGAGGTGGTTGAGAGGAAGAACCACAACATTATGGGAGCAACAAGGGCGGTGTTGCATGACTAGGGCCTACCTCTGCACTTATGGGTTGAAGCATGCAACACATCGGTCTATTTTTAGAACCAAAGTCCTCATCAGATTTTGGGCATGATTACATCGAAGGAGGATTTCTCAGGGAGGAAGCTGGATGTGTTACACTCCAGGATCTTTCGAGCTTTTGTCTACTGCCATGTCTCCAAAGATGCCAGGGAGAAACTAGAGTTGATAGCAGACTTGGGGATATTTGTGGGATACATAGAAACTACACACAACTACCGCGTGTACTTGCCATCCCTCATAATAACACTTGTGCGAAGGGATGTGAAATTTGATGAGGAGAAAGCCATGTGGTGCGCTCTTGAGAGGGAGCTTTAGATCCCACCATAAGAGGGGTTTTTAGTTCCAAATGAGGAACCTCACGAAGTTGTGGAGCAACCACAAATCGAGGAGTAGAGAGTGGAGACAACCAGTCAAGCAAAACCATGCAAAGAGGGCAAGAAAGGGACCCAAGAAGTTGAGAGACTTGTGCAAGATGTGAGGAAGAATGTGGGTGCTCCTTCAAATCAATGCAGACAGAGAAGGTCATCAGATCGATACACTGGCTACATGGCTCTAATGACAGAGCTTGTAGAGACTGAGCCATCCTCATTCAAGGAAACAATAGAGCAGCCTATATGGGTTGATGCAGTGGTGAAGTAGTACGAATCCATTGCAAAGAGCAATGTTTGGGAAGTGGTCCCAAGACTAGCAGGCAAATCAGTGGTTGGGTCACGATGGGGTTGCGATGGATCTTTAAGGTAAAGAAAGCAGCAGATAGAAGCATTGAAAAGTACAAGGCCAAATTTGTGGCCAAAATGGTACTCTCAGGTTGAAGGGATTGACTATGGGGAGACCTTTGCTCCTGTAGCAAGGTACTCATCCATTAGATCAATTCTTGCTCTGGTTGCACAGATGGGGTGGAAGATCCACCAGATGGATACGAAGACAACATTTCTCAATGGAGTTATTGAGGAGGAGGTGTATATAGAACAACCAAAAGGCTTGGAGAATTTTGATCGAGAGTCTCATGTGTGTAGACTCAAGCGAGCATTGTATGGTTTCAAGCAAGCACCCCGTGCTTGGTACACCAAGATCGAAAACTATGTCACTGGTCTGGGCTTCATCAAAAGTGAAGTGGATGCAAACCTTTATCATATTTTGATAGAAGGTAAATTGTTGATTATTGTCTTATATGTTGATGATTTGATTCTAATTAGTGATGAACAACTAATCAGTTCTTGCAATGAGGACCTTGCAAGAGATTTTGAGATGAATGACATGGTCCTCATGCACTACTTCCTAGGATTTGAAGTATGGCAAGGAGATGGGGAATTGTTTATCTCTCAGGGCAAGTATGCCAATGAGATACTTAAGAAGTTCTGCATGGACAGATGCAAACCCATGGAGACTCCTCTAACGACTAATTGGAGGAAAGAGGATGGCCACTTGAGGTGAGGAACTCGATGCCACTGTTTACCAATAGTTGGTGGGTTCACTCATGTACCTTGTGAACAAATGGCCAGACATGTGCTTTACAATCAATTAGTTGAGCCAAGCCATGGTTCAACTGACCAAATTATTTTGGAGGGAAGCTAAGCATGTTCTACGGTTCCTCAGAGGCACTACCTAGTTTGGACTATGGTACAGACAAACAGAGGGAGTGAAGTTGCATGGCTTCAAAGATCCAGATTGGGCGGGGAGTCCATCAGATTGGAAGAGTACATCAGGTGGAATTTTCAGTGTTGGGTTCGCAACAGTTTCTTGGTACAATAGGAAGCAAATATTTGTGGCACTCAGCTCGACAGAAGTATAATACATGGCTACTAGTCAAGTAGCTTGTGAGGTTATCTGGATGAGAATGATACTTGTTGGATTTTTTGGTCAGATGATGGATCCCACTGTGATCTACTATGATAATCATAGTTGCATCAAGCTCTCTGGAAATCCTGTTTTTCACGATCAATCCAAGCATACAGATATCCAGTATCACCATCTACGGGATTGTGTGCAGAGGTGGATCATGTTGTTACAGTACATTCTGACAGAGGAACAAGATGTAGACATTTTGACAAAGGCCTAGTCAAGAGGAAAGTTCGAGTTGCTAGGTACTTAATGTACAAGAAAATAAACAACATGGAAGCCAAGAGGCTCCTTAAGGTCATTTCAAATTCTAGATGAAATACTTTGCAAGCTAAGTCACCTGATACGGGGATTCGTGATTCAATGGATACGGGGATTCGAGATACGGTGACTCCTGGAACATGACACTTCTGGGATACGATACGTTATATATTATTTTATTATATATATATATAGATTAAAAATTAGATATATTTTACACAAATTCATACAAATTCATTGATTCAAACATAGATTTAAGATCTTAGATACTCATACATGATACATTGATGCATCATACAATTGTCAAATTTACTTAGAAAGACAAGATAATAAGATACTATAGTTTTCTCATTAAGTCATCAGAATCAAAATGTGTTACATAAGTACACTGCCAATGGCAAATAGAAATAGAAAATACAAAAAAAACTACTGTCTGCAAGACTACAAGCCTGAAGTCTCAATGAGTCAAAGTCAATGAGTCATCAATCCTCATCATTATAATCAACATCACTGTTCTCATTCTGATCATCATGCTCACCATTGCTCTCCTCTGCTACATCCTCCTCCTTTGTCATCTCTGCATCTGTTGGTGTGGAGGATGATGCCTTTACTATATCGGCATCATCAAATGTGACAGGCTCTAGCACTGACACATTCAAACCCAAGTTGGCCAATGCCAACTCAATATTGCTGTCCAGACCCATATCATCAGGAAAGACATCCCACATCTTTGTTTTTCCCTTCAACCAATCCTCCCTCTGCCTGTAGATGAGACGAAGGTTGGTGTGCACATACACCATTGTCTCTACTCTGGACTGCTCAACCCTGCTCTTCTTCACATTATACAAATTCCCATATGTGCAAATTCCTATATGTGTGCTCCAATTCCTCTCGCAACAAGAGGATGAAGTAACCTGAGAGAGGAGCCTCATGGCTAATTGCTGTAGAGGAGGGCTTGTTGCCCCATGAGTTGCCCACTAAGAATAAGGCTTCTTAGCGTCCTTGTCTCAAATCACATCATAGCCTGCAAATCGCCCAGTGCCAGTGGAAAACTTTGCAAAGGCATTATCCACCTCATTAGGGATGCCCTTTCCTGAAAAATTCTCCTCAATGCATCTTTCCTCCCTTGTGAGATTTCACCATCCATGTGAAGAGGGAATCTGCGAGAAGGTCCATCGTTCAGCCACTCATGGATGTAGTATTTTGGGCTCAAGGAGTGAGCCAAACAATGTGAAGGTGTGCAATTCTTGTCCCATCTGCTGACAAGAATATCTTGTATGTTGGTGAAGAAGGCCTCTGGTGATGTCTCATACTTCGGGCACTGAATCTATAAAACAATGGTCCTCACAGACTCAATGATGGAATCCCATCCCTCATAAACCTCTCCTAGGATGGGTTGGTCTGTATCTGCAAATCGAAACAAAGAAATGATAGGCTCCATGATCTGAATAACTAGATCTACCTTCTCCTACTTTAGATCATCCAACACTGTGTTCTTCACTTTCTTTGAGGCTGCTTGATCCATCTTTCTCCAAAAAGACCAAAAGTCTGAAATAACCATGGCCCCAAGAGCAGTTTTGACCTCTCTCAACCTCTTCAACATGATGAATGAAGAGGCAAATCATGTATCCGCAATCTTCAACAATGATAGATTGGTGTACTCTTTGTAGATAGTGAGGGCATTTGTATGGTTTTGTACAAAGTTGCGGATATGTCGTGCATCTTCAATAATGGCTCCAATCCAAAGCACATCAGAGGCAATAGATTTCAGTGCCAAGTTCAATGAATGGGCAATGCAAGGTGTCCAAAATATTTGTGGATATTTTGCTTCCACAATCATGCCAACAGCCTTGCAAACAGGTGCATTATCTATAATGATTTGCACGCAAGAATCGACACCTACATCTTCAATAATTTTAATAAATAACTCACCCATATATTGTGCATCCTTGTATTGTCCAAGTGCATCCACTGATTTCAAGAAAACTGGACCATTCAAGGATGACACCATGAAGTTGATGAATGGGTGGCATGTTGAATCTGTCCATCCATCAGAAACAATGCTAACCTCAGATGTTGGCCATGCTGATTTAATAAGTTCAAACATTTTGTCCACCTATTTCTTTGCCTTTGACAACAATGAGGTTTTGAGCTTCTCTGACCCAGGGGGCACATACCTTGATGGAGCCCCATGACTATGAGCTCGACACATCTCAATAAATAGAGGTGACCGTGCAACATTAAAAATATGAAATTCTGATAGAAAAAAAATGCAATGGTGAGATCAAGCTCTTCCCTCTTCTCTTTTTGAAAAATCTTGTCCATAGGACCAACTGTAGTTGCCTTTCTCTTTGCTGATTGTCTCCTACTAAAACTCTCAAAAGGGAACTTGTTGCTGCTTTTCCTTAAGAATGGAAGGTGGTCATCATTCTTGTTTTTTTTTATTTATTTTGATGCCACAATTGTCGCACCAACAAATTGCTCTTTCTCCAATTCCTTCCTCTGTGGCAATTCAATTGTTATACAAGATTGAATGCCACAACCCGGCAAACCCAACAAATGAGCTTTCACACGGAAATATGTGGAAGTGAAATGGCCGTTGCATATATTGCATTTCCATGAACAATTTCCTCCTCCCTTTCTCTTTTTCCCTGGCCCTGCTTCTCCTGTCACATATTTCCACAATGGGTATTTGGGGTCATGAGTTTGTTTTCCTTGCACATTTGAAGCTGCTGTTGTAGCCCCACTTCCAATAGATGGAATACTTGCAGATCCTGATGAAACAGGGACAGGAGGGGCATCTCCAATGGGTACATTCTTCCCATTTCTTTGTCCTTGTCTCGCTGCCTTTGATTGAGCCATGAATACTGTAAAAATAAACAAAAATGATCAAATATATAAAACATATGCACATGCAAACACTAACAACAAACTAAATGCAAAATATAGAGGGACTATGCACTCACTGGATGCTCGAATCTCTTTGAAAAAACTCCATTTCTCCTTGCTAACCCTTGCTCCTTGCTCATTTCACAAACAAATATTAGTGAGAAAGAATGAGAGAACTCTGACTTTCATAAGTCAAACTCGCACTTTTCGGCCGCTTGAATCCGGCTGTACGAGATTTGGACGTATCCGTATAGGGTACGATTGGGATTCGACATACCCTGTACGGATATGGCTGAATCTAGAGATTTGGGTATGAATCTCTCTGTGTCGTATTGGATACGCTGGATTCGGAATTCTTGGCCCCCCCTCCGCCTCCCCCTCCCCAAACCGACCGTAACCTGTACGGATACATCCGAATCCGGAGATTTGGGTATGAATCCTTCCGTATCATATCGGATATGCCGGATTCGAGATTCTTGGCCCCACGCCCTCCCTCCCCCAACCCAACGAATCCGGTTTCATAGTTTGCAAGTCAAGTGAGGCTGGCATATAGATGCCAAGTCTTGGCTAAATCATTAACAATAAAAGAAAAAAATCACTCTACAGAATAATATATATATATATAGAAAGAGAAATTGAGATTTTGATAAATTTATATTGATATACATAGAATCTCAAAACAAGATTACAAGAAGAAAATGGCTTTCCACTTGAGATGAACTTTCCAAGAAAGGTCATGTCTATATCTAAGTCTACGAGTGATTGATAACTTCCAATACATCAAAATATATGCCCGGCAAAATTGACAGGATAACTGATAGACTTCAAACAACATATTTGTAACAGAAATAGAAATAGTGAACTAGCTACAAACCTCCTTGCCTTTTGCTTTTGTTGCTTTGTCTGCATTTGCTTCCGATAGTGTTGCTTATCCATATCCATCAACTTGGGTTGGGTGACTTTGTGCCTCAATGTCCGATTCTGGCTGATCAGGATTCTGGCTATCGAATTAGTCGTGGCACTGTTTTCACCACGCCTATCAACTAACTGTTGGATCAAGAATTGATGCAATTCATGAATTCCTTATTCCAAGGAGGAAAAGTGTTTCTTCTACTGAAGAAGGACACCTATGATGATTTTCACATTGGGATTAGAGTTGGTGGTCAGCACTGATACCTGATTAGAGACACACTATAAGGGATTTCCCTGAGCCCTGATGGATTCCTCATGCCTTTGCAAGGCTTGTCTAGTTTCACTTAACTCTTTATAACTTCCAATACATCAAAATATATGCCCGGCAAAATTGACGGGATAACTGATAGACTTTTAACAACATATTTGTAACAAGAATAGAAAAAGTGAACTAGCTACAAATCTCCTTGCCTCTTGCTTTTGTTGCTTTGTCTGCATTTGCTTCCGATAGTGTTCACTGTTGCCTATCCATATCCATCAAACTTGGGTTGGGTGATTTTGTGCCTCAATGTCCGATTCTGGCTGATCAGGATTCTGGCTATCGAATTAGTCGTAGCACTGTTTTCACCACGCCTATCAACTAACTGTTGTATCAAGAATTGATGCAATTCATTAATTTCTTATTCCAAGGAGGAAATGTGCTTCTTCTGCTGAAGAAGGATGCCTATGATGATTTTCACTTTGGGATTAGTGTTGGTGGTCAGCACTCATACCTGATTAGAGACACACTATAAGGGATTTCCCGGAGCCCTGATGGATTCCTCATGCCTTTGCAAGGCTTGTCTAGTTTCACTTAACTCTTTATAATCCATGGCTTTAAAAGAGGAAGCCAAGACGGAACAATTAGCTGGAGTGCTTCTGGGCACAGAAGAGAAGAGCAAGAGGCTCCTGTTTAACTCCAACTCAACCAAATTCATTGTCAAGCTAGCTTGGTGGAAGCCAGAAATACCCAATTCATAGCCAAACAAATAAATTTCCAACATAAAATCCGGAAAACCAACTGGTGTACACTTGCAGAAAAGAAGTTATCGGTAATCCATCTCCATTCACGAACCCGGGTTTACATAAGGGAACACAACGCAGTAAGCCAGAGGGACCAAGGGAATTTCGGCAAAAGCCATGCTGTAAGGCTGTGCTAATCAGGAAAAGAGGGTGAGAGAAATACAGAGGAAGCTTGAGAAATTGTTACTTCAAAGTTCAAACAAGTCTTAACCATCTGCACCGAAACATATGAATAACCAGCCATATCATTTTCCCATTGTGATCACGTTGAACCAGGGCAGTGCATTGATTAAGTTGCATGGTATGAGATTCAATCGTGTGACACTGGTGGTGGTGTCTCATCGTAATAAACCTTATTTCTTGGAAGAAGCGTGCCATAATATTCTCCATATGCTGCGATAATACGAGGATATGTGGGCCATTCAGAGCATAACCAGGGGATCAATTGCACATATTGTCAACTATCGATTAGTACAACCCCTAATTATTTCTTTAGCGCAAAGTTTGCTTGATAATTAACCATTGAGTTGTTGTCCTTCAAAATATGATTGCAATGAATTATTTCCAATGATTGTTTTTGCATCCTAACAACTTTCAAGAACGAATGTCAATAGGAAATCCAGAATGGACAGTATTTATTACAATATTGACCTTCAATCTTTTACCTCATCAAAACTAAGACTGAAACTAAAACTATGAGTTATTAACGAAACTCTTAAAACTTTTTAAACACAATTAATAATCTAACGCAAACGAATTACTGCTTTATTTGAATTCCCAGGCATGGATTTGAAGTGTCGATGTTTGAAAGACTTGTGGAACATAACGAGATGCCGTTCCAATCGCTCGCTGTACAGAGCCGCATGAGAGAGGAGTTCTTGCCCATGCTTTTACCAATTTATCCTTATCTCCGGTCAAACACAAAACTGGTCACAGGGGAAAGGAATGGTGCACCCGCATGCATGATGTCTTCTATGTATTTTTGGTCTCATTCATATGATCATATCCAGACACTGGAAAACCCAGTTACGCAAATAAGGGGGAGGCGGCAATGGTGGTTGCCCTTTTGAGATGGATCATAGCAGAGGGTGAAGACCCAAATAATATAACTGTCATTGGAGCGTATCGTGGACAGGTATTCATCTATTATTTCTAAAGAAATTACTGTTGTTTCTACTGTGAGTATGATATGCCATCCTGATGAAAGTATGGTTAAGATATTGTATGATTTAGATAAGAGATTAGCAGTCCAGAACAGAGATATTTTACCTCATGTAGTAGATAGAAGTTTCACAAAACAATGAGACTGAATGCCAGAAGAAAAGTTTTTCGAAAGGCGTTTTCAAGTGAAATTTAATCTCAAGGGGTCTAAATTTTAGAGAGTCAAGTCTGAGAGTAGCAATTTGCAAATACTGTTTTCTTACGGTCGCAAATGGCCTTTGAACTTTTGCCAGGTGTCAGTGTTGAGAAAGGAGCTAGAAACATGTCAGGGTGCTAAGAACGTTCAAGTTCATACAATTGACCGATTTCAGGTAAGAGAACATGTTACCCTTTGCCAAAGCGGATATGGTGTTTCTTGTTTACTGCACAATGTTGCCATTTGTTTTGTAAGATTTAACTAATCGGTTGGGTTAATGCAGGGTTCTGAAAATAAAACTGTTGTGGTTTCGCTAGTACGATCTAATGAGGACGGAAACATTGGATTTCTGGCCAAACGAAATAGACTCTGCGTGTCCGTTTCAAGAGCAAGGGGCGCACTCTATTTTTGTGGGAGTTCTGACACTTTCGCTGCGAAGTCACCACACTGGAAAACCCTTGTCGATTACTTCCAAGATCAGAATTGTTTGGGTGAGAAAATATATATGCGTTGCCCAAGACATCCTTTCGATCCGCCTTTTACAATTTGTAGCTCAGAGGTGAATTCCTTCCACCCTATGCTATGCGAAAGGCCCTGCAGAGATATTCTTAACTGCAATCACCAATGTCAAGGCACCTGTCACCATGGAGAACACCCAAAGTGTAGGCTAACAGTCCAATTTTTGTTCAAAGATTGTGGGCATGAGGCAACAAAGCAGTGTTCACAAAAAGAGGAAACAATATTATGCAAGCAGGATATAACTTACACATTTGAGGCCTGTCAACATATAGAAGTTCTCAAGTGCTGGCGAGTCACAAAAAAGAATAATTTGAACTGTATGCAGGTATGCCCCAAGAAATTAGAGTGTGGACATCCTTGCACGCTCAAATGCTACCAAAATTGCAAAGCGAATCCCTGTTCAATATGTATTAAAATAGAAAAAGAAAAAGCGGAAAAAGAAAAGTTGCGGGAGCTAGAGGAGCTTAAACTGAAACTGAAAGAATTAGAAAATGAAATAGAGCGATTGAAAAATGCCGAGGAAGAGACATCACTGAAAGAACTTGATTCAGAGGGCGAAACTGCTGCAGAATATTTTCAGGTTTATTGCCTTATGATTCCTTCTTGGGAATATTCTGGTGCCGTAATTTTTTATTATGTGTTTTATTGTTAGTCTAATGTTGTTTGTTGACACATCTGAGGAATGTTCTGCAAATCCAGGTCAGGGATAGGACTGAAAAGTATATACAACCAAAACATGGCATTCTTCCTATTGTGACCAAGATAGAAAAGGTCCGCAACCTGAAATTACAGCTGAAGTTTGTAGAAACTCAGAGGGATCTGATTTGTCCCATGGCTCCCACTCAGCTCCTTTTCCATGGAACCAGTGATGATGGTATTCAAGGGATCGTGGAGAAAGGATTCCGACTTCCAAGTGCAGATAAAAGAAATATGTTTGGGCAGGTATGTTAGCGGCTGGCCATAATTTTTATGACGTTTTAATCGCTTTCTCTTAACAAACCACACAAGTAAAATGTTATACTTGGCAGGGGATCTATTTTTCGACGGATTCATCAAAAAGTGCACAGAAAATTTATACAAAAGGCAGCAACAAACTCTTGCTTTGCGAAGTTCTTGTCGGCAGAACTTTGACGTAAGTGTCTTTGGTTTGATGAATCTCCGCTCCTTTGAAATCAAACATGTTAATTTTAACCAACAGCACAGATCCATTATAAACATCAGATCTATTGTTCGTCTGGAGCATCAAATTCCTGAAGGTAGTTTAAATTAGTTTAGAAATAAGCAGCTTCAAGAATTTGATACTTCTCAAGGTATAATAAATTTGTACATGTTAAAGATCATACAGTCATTACCTTGAGATCATACAGTCATTAGCTTAATATCTTTTTTCGTGGATAAAAATAAAGTGATATTCAATAGAAAGAAATTGAGAAAATCATAAACTGACAAATGAGAGGATCATAAGAAAATCATAAACTGACAAATGAGAGGATCATAAACTGATTTACATGGTGCTTAATATTTTTCCTAACAATCCAGAATTAACATATATCTTCCCCATCAAAAAGATTACAATGAAAGATCAAACAAAGGATGGGTACCGGTACAATTGACATATTTCCACGGCAACGAACAGTCATTGGAATCAGTTTCCTGTCATGGATATTATGCCTGTAGCATCCTTTTTACATAGCTTCTAGATATAACACGTTTAGGCATTGAAAATACATATGATTCGAAATTTTGGGAAATTTATTTCTTTTCAGGGTTCAAAAGGCTCAAGCAGACCTGAATAAAGAGAAAATCAATAAGAGAGAATACGACTCACTGTTTTCGAAGAGAGAAGGAAATGCAACAGGAGGCACAATGTACGACGAGTTCGTGGTATACGATCCTTATCAGGCGATACCTCGATATATAGTGCATTATAAGAATCTGAGCTATGATCCAGCAGCCATGCCGCCATCTCCGATCTCCAGGGATCAGAACTTGACGCGAATCCAGTACAAAATGTCCCCTAATTTTACTGAGAATAGTCCTGCAGAATACCATTTCCGACTGGCTGAATCTCAATTTTTTAGAATGTCAAGCAGGATTGAGCACAAGGTGAATCAATTAAGTGCGAGCATGGCTTCCAATTCATTGGCTATTTGATTGTTTCTTCACATTTCGAATCGCTGACTACTCTTCCCTCTCCTAATTATATGTTTGTAATGTATTACTGCCTGGCAGGTGGTAATGGTGGAACTAATAATAAATAAAACGCTGCAAAAGCAGTTCGAGAAAGCAAAGGAGGAATTCGCGCAAAAGAAGATAAGTTTTAAAGAGAGGCTGGTCTTTCATGGAACAGACGTGGATGCGATAGAGAAGATCATTGAAGAAGGATTCAAGATTGGCGGCGAAGGTGTGGAGGTACGGAATGGGGCTGCGTATGGAAAGGGGGTATACACTGCCGTGGATCCGACTATATCATTTCGTTACAGCAAAGGAGGAAGTATGATGCTTCTGTCTATTGCTTTACTGGATGACCAGGGCAAAGAATATAGCCAGGGACATTCTTCTGATGTCGTGGTCATGAAAAGAGCGGAGCACTTGCTCCCAAAATACATAGTCCACTACAAAAAGAATGACATATTAACAGTAAAATGAGTAATACAAGAACTGCAATTTGAAGCAGAGCATGGTATAATGGTTATAATTTTCAGTGATGCCATTTTAATATTTGGCATCTAGGCATACATATATGATATATCAGAAATCATGTAATGTATTGCAAAGTTGTTTATAACGAAAGGATGGATGTGGTGTATAAAGAACCAATTCCTTTACCTTTACCAGGTAGCGGTTTGCGATTTGAGTCGAAGCCTTTCTGCTTTAAATAAATAAATAAAAAGGATTGCCTGCCTGATTTTTAGTAACACCCTATGTACATTTCCCACTCTGTTTTTGTTTCAAAAAACCACGGGCACCGAAATCTTCTGCAGAATTCGATTATGTATTTTCAAAGTTCAGGGAATTTATATTTATATATAAAAGATATCAGGATTTTTAAATTATTAATATCAGGTAGGTTTGTTTATATATATATATATATATATATATATATATATAAGTATAGTTATTTTATAGTTTTATGTTTTTTGGATTAATTATATCTGATGTTTTGAACTAATTAATGTGGTTAGTGTCTATAAATCTTAGTGATGTGATTAATTAGAAAGACATGAAACTACATTATGGATCACAAAAGTCTTAGATCTAAGAATATAGTTATTATTATATATATTAATATAGATCTATCGTAATCACTGATGTAACATGAGTTGAGAGGATCGATCTTAAGTAAGGATCTAACATGAGCAAATTTATTTTAAACTTATTTTAAAGTGCAAAAAATAATGTGTAATATTTCTTTGTTGAAATTGTATTTTAGAATGGTATCGAGATTATATAACTTAAATATGCCAGTTAAAAAAAACTTTGTTAGGTTTCCACAAAAAAAACATATACCTAAAAATGATTAGACTAGTAAATACTAAAACCATTTTAAATATTTTAACCATTAAAAATTATTTTTTCAATATATATATATATATATATATATATATATATATATATTACATAACATAACATGTATATTGAGCTATTTTATCAGCACACATTAAAACGGTTTTCTTGTAATTAATATATTTTTAAATATTAATTCATATTTTATTCATAACCCATAATGGATATTTTAACATTAAAACATTTTTTTCAACATTTTTTTGTCTATATATAGATATATATGAAGTTTCAAATAATATGATAAAAGACTATGGGTTATCAAAATCTGGAACCCAAAAATTACCAATGGTAAAACTTTATATATGTGTGTGTGTGTTAAAAAGATGTTTTAATGTTGTATATACTAAAACATTTAATGTGAGTTATGAATAAAATATTTTAATATGAATTAATAATACTAGAAAATATATTAATAATTAAAAAACATAATAATATGATTTGTGTTGGTTATAGCCCACGTTGCTTTTTTATTTAGATACTATTTTATTTTTATTTTAAGAGAGACATATGTCAACTCTAAATTGAGCACAAAAACACTTACACATAGCCTTCACACTAGGCTGTAGAATGAGCCTCTAGACTCAATAAAATTTAAATTAGCAATTGCACCAAATGTTGCAAAGGAAACAACATAAGACATAAATTCAGTGGTGAGATATATAAGATCATTGAATATAAAAATTAGTAAACAAAATGTCATTACAAGCTAGAATATAAAGAGAAATCACTTAGGTTATGCCAAATTTATAGATTCTATAACTTTTCTAACATAGATTTCCTCTCAATCTTCAAGATGCTCTGTCAAATCCTAATAGCAAATATTTAATAAAAAATGTGCTCTTTTTCGATATTGAATTGTCTCCTAGATCAAAATATTATAGTTTTTTACCACTTTCTATTAAGGTGATTAGATTTGCGTTTGCTTGTCCTTAAACTCTTTTCGGCTTTTGGATTGGTTTGTAATAGAGGAGGTTTATATTCAAAGTTTTTTTTCAAAAATGACAAATTCAAAATTTACCATTGGATGAACTAGTTAAAAGCAAGTTATGAAATAGATATATCAATAAAGATAGTCATTGACAGAACAACTTTACATTGTTTGATAGGAGACAAGTGGATCTTTTGTTGAGCATTATTTTAGCTAACATAACAAATTTAGTTCACTATTAATAAATATCATGGTGAACTCTAGCGGTATCATGCGCAAACTTTCCTTTATTCAGAATGATATTTTGTGAGACTTGGATATGTATTTGACCATGAAGGGGCTTATAAATAAATGCAAAAGGCTTTTTACGCCTTAGACAACAGACTCTATTTTGAAAAATAGTGGAAAAAGTTGTGAAGTGTACATTTGATGTTGAGATTGTTTCCTTCCACATAGGTTTGGTGCATGTTTCTTTCTCCTCTCATAGTCACTTTTGACCAATTTTCAATATTGAACTATCTCACTTGATCAAAAGCTTCTAGTCTTTTACATTCTACCTGCGTATAATTTGATCATGTACTTGCATATAAATTCAACATTTACCCATTTCATTTTTCAAGGCTTTTCTGATATCTATTTCCCCTAACTGTGTAAAATTCCTACAAGTTACAACTCAAAATTTCATACCTATTAAATTGTTTTATGTTAATTTTGATACAACTATCTTATATGCAAATTTACTGAGGAATAATTTCAAACTTAAGTGGAAATTTTCCAATCTTCCTAAAATATCCATTTTCCCTAACACTGCGAAATTTCTATCATTTACAGTGCAAGCTCATTTTTCGTCCCAAATTATTCTTGACCCATGAAATGATTGTAAGTTAATTTGGTCACAACCATCTTATATGCAATCTTTCTGAGAGCATAATTTCTGACTTAGGTTGTAGGGACTAAGCTACAATGTAGCACTTCTTTATAGTTGTTGTCAGGATTAAAGACGTTTTCCATCCTTTATTAATCATTTCTCAATGCTAGAGCTGCAATGAATCTTGTGATAAAGGTCAATCTAAGATATTTATATGAATTAAGTTCCTCTACATCGATAATTTCATACATAAAGATATTATAAATGATCTTTTAAAATCTAATTATCACAACCTTTATCTCCTCAATGTTTATTGGTAGACGTACAATAATAGGAATCTTGAAAAGTTCTTAGTTACTAATTCATGAGATAAGAGAGACACAACATCAACCCTTCATGTTACCATATTAATGTTAAATTTAATTGTATTTGTATATCAACCACTGCCCCCATCTCTAATCAACTATGAATTCTCAAAAAAATCATTTTTAGCTTGTGGATGCCAACAAGTCCAACAAAACAAAGGCTATATAATCAAATAAAAAAGACATGTTACACTTATTTTGTCTATGACAACAACTTAGAGGAAGTTAATTCCTATAAATATCTAGAAAAGCTTCAAGCTTCAACGAAATCTTAAGTGGAAATATAACAATGAGAAAATGAATAAAGAATGGAAGGCCTAATTTAGTTTTGAGAGTTGTAAATGATCAAATGTTTGCTTTCAAGAGAAAGTGAAACTCCTCTTTCACACTCATAATGCTCTAGTTATCTTATATGGATGTGAAGTGTAGGGTTGTAGCACTTCTAGAAAATTATAGAGGAATTGAAAAAAGAACAAGTGTTTTATAACTTATATTCTTGATATTAAAAGCAATATGCCATATTTCATCCCCGTCATAAAAGTTGGTATTTCTTTCATTGAGAATATGGTTGTGACTAGGAACATTATGTACACTCAAAATACAATTAACATGAGAAATGAGAGGTTTTTGAAGATTGCTTCAAAATTTAGTCAACACCGGGGTTAGCACAAAGTTACTAAGATTTTGTTAAACCATTGCGAATAAATGAGGTAGTCATTTCATAGAATAATGATGCCATTAAGAATACTCATCAAAAGTATAAAGATTGAGGAAAACTTCTCTCCAATATTTATGAGCATAGAAACAAATTGCTAAAACAAAAGAATTAATTTGTTATCATTTTCCATAAGGTTAGATAAACCAAAGTTAGTCTTTATATATGGTGGAAATCATTATCATCATCAACAACCACCTTGTTTATTCTTAGCAGTAGTAGTTACTTTCACCACTTGTTCACCATCAACTAGCCCAACCATCCAATATATACACCAATGCACATCTATCACCTTATATCAACCACCTCTTAATGACATACCTCAGGTACTATTTGGGAAGTAAAGTGAAATCTTATAGTGGATCATCAATTATTTAGAAAACAATAGTGACATCTTTTCCTAAGGAAATGATTGACATGGAAATATTTAAGAGAAAACAATGGCTTGGACAAATTATAAACTTACAAACACTAATAGATGTTGAAAAAATTTCTAACCAACTAAGAGTTTATCACCTAGAAAATATCACTTCATTTTAACTTCAATATGGAAAAAATAATACAGATGAATTTGTTGAAGAAAACTTTAATCTCAGTGAAAGCTAAAAACATAGTACAATAAAAATGAAGGATGAAGAGGACGTTGTAATAAAGATTCGTATATATACAATGAAATTAAAATACAAAAGGTCAATGCAAGGAAGAAGTTGAAAAAGGAGAAAGAATGGGTTTGGAAATTTACATATAAATTAACACTTTTTAAAAAGAAGGCCTATTTTGTCAAAAAAAAAAAAAAAAAACTTATGGTGTCGAAAATATTTTGGCATCTTATTTAAAATCATTATAAAAAATATTTTGGAATTATCAAGGGAAATATATTCTATGGGCGGAAACGTGAAGTTGGGTTACACTTTTGTGAGAATCGGGGGTCGAAAACTTTTTTCGGCAATAGTTCGGCCGAACATTTTTTAAAGTTCGGCCGAACTCGTGATTCCGTTTACATTGACGGCACACTAACATCGTGGGCAAACATAATTTTTGCCGGAGATTGGAAAACCGGCAACAAAAGTTCGGCCGAACTTTTAATTTTAAAATAGTTCGACCAAACTAATTTCTATAAATAAATCACTCGCGAAGTTGGTTTGTTTACTAGTTTCATTATTCCCGCGAATTTCTGTCACTATCGCTACTGTTCGCGCGTTTTTTCTCCTCCCGTCAGCGCTGTTGCTCCTCCTGTCCACGTTGTTGCTCCTTTCGTCAGCGTTGTTGCTCTTTTCATCGGGTATGTTCGACCTTACCGTTTCCAAATTTTTCACATATATTTGAAAAATTCTTCATTGGGATATACTGCCTCTTATGTATTTGATTATTCTTCACTATTTTCAAACTCTTTAAACTTCCTTAGACTATCCGCAATCTGCATACTTCATTTAGAAAAGCTAATCTCAACAGAAAACAGGAAACCGATGTAGAAAAGATTGAAACCGAAATTGCATATGCCTTTCTTACCTGAATTTCAATGATTTTCAAGGCAAAAAGATAGTCTAGTTAGACTACTGCCATAAATAACATCATGAATCGTGTACCTACACTGTCGTTGAGGGAATATAAGGATTTATTGTTGCTATATCTATTTCATTTCTCCTTTTTAGATATGATGATTATTTATGTATGCTTTAGTCAACACAAGTGACTCCCCTCCATAGTTGCTTAGGGCCTTGGCCTCTTGGCACTCTCCCTTGAGACTCGGCCCCACCGGCCTCACCCGCACATTTCTCCTTATGACTACCACTTAACGTGATGCGCAACACCCTTACTACCAGTTATATTGATACTTCCGCTCTTTGTGGCTCTCCCAGTCCCATAACACTCCTCCGCACAATCGACTCCACTGTTAGACTCCCCTCACAAAGCTCCCACAACACTCCTCCATATCAAACATGATGATTTAAAACATATTTTAGAATTTCGTAGACTTGTTAATGCACAATATTCATCATACACAATATTCATGACATGGAAATCACCTGGGATATACCATTGTGGGTATCTATTTGCTCATTACCTTATTTTCATGAAAAGGCACAAAGTCGAGGTCGACCATGGGGGAAATATATCACCAAATACATGTTTGTTAGTTTTCTGTGTTGTTGTAAGTTATTGTTGCAATTGGTTCCAACAAGGTGAAGTGGAGCCTGATTGGTTAGCCTCTAGAGAATGCAGATACTATAGAAACATCAGACTGCAGATTGCTCAGAAAGCTAATCTCAACAGGAAACAGGAAACTGATCCACACTATTTTCAAACTCTTTAAACTTCACACTGAAAGCCCATCAACATATTCGCACTGAATCTTACAAGAATCTGTAATCTGTTTTCAGAGATTGCCGAGTTATTCCTTATCAAAAGAGGCACAGACAAGGTATATAAATATAGATAGAATTACTTCCTTTTAGGCCGACCAACACTTTGGCATGTAGGCTGACTTGTAACACATCATAATAGCTCGATTTTTCAACGTTGATGTAGAGCTGAAATAAACCATTGGCTCATGTTTTCTTTGACTAGGTCTGGGTTTTTGGAGTGTAAAAGCTTTGGTAAACTTGATAAATATATATTATTGTTGATGAAAGATAAGATATATGAGATATGTATTACAATGGGGAATCACCGAGGCTTTAAATATAGCCTCATGGTGTCCCTTGGTGAAGAGGCATGATCTTTGATCATGCCCTTTCACTTAATAAACCCTAATATAACTATATCTAACTAACAATTAATAAAATATACATAACAATGCCCCTCTCTTAAAGATGCTTTGTCCTCAAAGCATATGTAACGATGGACAATGTTGACGAACGCCTGGGTTTCTTGAGCGGCGCGCTCTTGCTTCCCACATTTTAAAAAGATCATGGAGCATATTCTCGAGTTCAATCTTTTGTTGATCTGGATAGTGAAAATATCTGATATCGACAGGGTCGGATCCTGTCTTGACTTCTGGTGACTCTTCATGGCTCCCTTTTGAAGATAACATTTCTAACTGATGACATTGTACTGTAGATGTTGGCGCTCCTATTTGAATCATCTTCGTCATCAGAGAGGAAGATACGACTTGATCTTCTGGGGCTTGGAATCCATACAACTTGTGTTTCTGCCCTTTCCACTTAAAACTTATAAACTACTTCTGATGGTTGGCAGAATAAGTACCTAAAGTTTGTAACCATTGAATTCCTAAGACCACATCTACTCCTTGTAATGGAACGGTGTAGAATGGAGATTCTAAATGAAAGTTTTTTATCTGTAGTTTGACTTTATGGCATTTCCCTACTTTCTCAATCTTCTTACCATCGGCCACCATTACCTTCATATTAGGCATGGGGAAGGTAAATATGTTAAGTCTTTTTTCCATGGCTGAATCTAGAAAATTGTGGGTACTGCCAGTGTCGACGAGAACCATTACGTTGTTGTTCTTGATATGTCCTCTTAACCTTAGGGTTTGAGGTTGTGATATGCCTGTCATAGCTGATAATGACACTTGCGAAAAAGTTTCGCCATCCACTTCTGGAGATAATTCTAAGTTGTTTTCTAATCCTTCTATATATGAATCCTTATTGTTAGCGTCATTAGTTGCTTCACAACTGTATAGATTTTTCGCTTTTCCATTAGCACATCTGTGCTTAGGGTCCCAGTTTTCACCGCAATGCTTGCACTTGCCCTCTCTCATTCTTCTTTTTTCCACATTATATTTTTCTTTTTCACGAACATGGGGTGGGACATATTTTGTGTCATCTACATTTTCAGATTGAGGAAATCTTTGCCTCGAATATACTTTTTTTGGTTTTGATAACCTTTCAAATTTCTTTTCAGCAGCTTTTGCTTTTTGCCTTGCTACTTCTACGAATGTAATTTCATGCAGTTCGAGCTCTTCTTGTATATGGATTTTAAGTCCTGAGATGTAAGACTGAATTAGACGAGATTCCGACAATCCTGGTACTCGTGTTGCCAAGGTCTCCCATTCTCGAGTGTACTCATCCACATCTCCTTTTTGGTGTAATTTGATAAACGCTGAAAATAACTTTTCTTCTTTTATGCCTTGAAACCTTTCGAAGAATGCATCCTTAAATTTCCTCCAACTGATAGCGAGCGTCGTCTTTTTCCACCACATATACCAATTATATGCTTCTCCTTCCATTTTCATGGAAGCATGTTTAATTTTTTCGTCATCACTAGTAATGTCATAAATCTCAAAATATTCTTCCTCTTTATTAAGCCATGCAACACTATTTTTTTCATTACCATCAAATTTGGGTAGCTCGATTTTGGCTCTTCGCTGATATGCTACTGGGGGAACAAGAAGGGGATATTGATTAGCAAATGCATTCCAGAGCTGCTTATTTTGAAAATTTGCATTACTATCTTCTTGATGATGTGGGGAATCGGTCTTTTCTTGATGCTCTTCTGAGTTTCCTGAATCTGCGGAATTGTTTTGTTGATTTTGTTCCATGTTAGGAAATATTGGGGATTGTGTCTGACTTAACTTATTTATCTTATCATTTAGCTTATTGAAGAGTTCTGTCATATTGTTCATTGCTTCGCTATGCTCTGTCATCTTGTTCATTGCTTCGTTATGCTTTTTTGTGGCCTCGTGATGATTTAGCCACATTTGTCTTTCTATTCGATTTGTCGTATCATGAATCTTTTTGATGTCGTTGGAGTGCCCTGCAACTGTACCTTCCAGATCGACTAATATTTTTCCGAATTCTTTGGAATTATTATTGATTTGTTTCTCAAGATCTCCCAATTTCTTCTGGAACTCAGCCATCGACATCGATGAAGACATTGAATGTGTATGAGGTGGGGAATATTTTTTCTGCCAGTTTTTTTTTTTCCTTTTTTTTTAAAAAATTAATTAATTAATTAATATTTAATTAATGGAGTGTAAAAACTCTGTTTAGTTAAATACCCTTCTGAATCTATATGGACATTTCTGTCAAGTTAAATACCCTTCTGTTTGCAAGATTGATTTATCTTTTAAGACTTTGCATTTGTGTGTTGTATGTATCAAAGATTTCTATTCCCAGTTTTTTTATGCACTTCAATTCAACTGCACAAACAATTAAATCTAATTTAATATTATTGTCTATTAGAAGTTAGTTTATGTTTTAAAAATGTGCAGTGTTGTATGTAGCAAAATATTCTGTTACAGGTTTTGTTTTACATATGCATTCAGGTGTTTTGAGATATCCTTGTGTGTTAGGTTATTTATGTTTTTAAATTTTGCAATGATATGTTGTAATCTTTTTATTACAGTTTTTGGTTTGCATGTTCATTTTGGTTGCAGAAATATTCTCTCCATCATAATATCATTGTGTTTGATATCTCGATTTATGTTTTAAATTTTGCACTCACATGTTTTATCATTTTGTAGCAAAGTATTTTTATGCCCGCTATATTAGGCTCTCTCTTTTCATTGAGCTGTGTGTATGGTATGGTTTCATTTAGACCATTTTCAACCACAATAGTGTTCTCTGTCATTACTGCAGAAATAAAAAGCACATGTTAGACATTGATGCAGGAGCATCGGAACTGACCAGCAATGTGGAAAATTGTCCACATGTTGTGGTTTGACAGGGTGAATTTTATTACTGTTTGTTCAATTTCAGTTTTACTGAGGAGGTCGATCCTTCATATAGTTTGGTATTATTGTGATAAATGCAACTGTTTTATTTGAGATTTTCTTTAATAATAGGAGATTATGTTAGCTGTTTGTTAGAGCAATTAGTGGAGGAAATACATAAAAAATGTAATAAGCAAAGAGATTTGGGAGGCAGAGAAGTGTGGTGTGGTTGTTTGTATGGGCGAAAAGCTCCGATTAATAAAGAGGAAGACTGTGTTTTGAAATGCTGAGATCGTTCTTTGTGAAAAGGGGGATCAAGACAATCTCTGCTTTACTACTGTTTATGAATAAAAAAATAGTGTTTGCGCCCAATGTATGATGATTGATCTGTGTTATAAATGGAATAGACGTGGTCCGTGTTAATGGTATGCAGATTAATACGTTGACAATTCTCTGAATTGGTTCGAACTGTGGTTTCAATTTAAACTTGATAGAATATCTGTGTTATGACCAATGATATGTGTTAAATTTTGTGAGTGGAATCTTCCCACAGAGTATAACCAAAAACAGACTGCGCGGATTTTTGGGACAACGCCGGATTTTGGAAATTGTGATTCCTAAAATCTCGCCTCAAAATCCCGGATATTGTTGATTGTCAGTTGTAATCTTAATTAAGTGATTCGAACTGCTGTTCAGAACAGGAGAGATCTGTGGTAACAAAATATATTGGATATTCACTAGTTTGCGCCCAGCAATTCCAGCAGTTGCATAATGGAGCACAGAAAACGCCAATTTACTTTGCCATATCCAAAAAAAAAGTAGTTGATTTCAATGGACAGGAGATCTGATTGAAGAAAAGCGCATGCAGAGTTTATGTGAAATTCTGAGGACCACGCTGGTGTTTTGGAACAATGTCATGTTTATGAATACGTAGCGCTTCTGCATGTTTATGTTTGTATTGCTAATACGTTATTGCTTGCAGTCTAAGTGAATTGAGCACAGAAGTTTTGGTACATCGCGTTCAAGGTTAGTAAAAAGAAAAACGCAGATCTACAGAAATTCTACAGGTTGCAATTAATGTCACGACAAATTTTCTGGGCGTTGATATATGGTATAAGAGCGTTTTTAACGCAGATATAAAAAGATTTGGTATTATTTACATTGTGGCCAAATGCAAATAGATTGCATCGGATTGGTTCAATCGGTAAATGGTGGATTTTATTTGTTAATTGCAACTAATAAAACGCAGATAGGGCGCAAACGTTTTGTTTCAAACCCGTGGTTGGTATCTGGTATATGACATAAAAATAATTATATGGCTGCGCTCTGTATGAATCAAGAAAGGAATCCAGTTTCTATGTTTAAGTTGAAACAGAGTTTCTATTTTGGTATTTCGGCATTTTAGAAGTCAATAAGATTGATTTGTATGTATACTGAAAGCTATTGCTTGTAATACAAGTGGAGTGCGCTCAGAGTTTCAGGTACATTATTTTTGGTATCAGAGCCAAAAGTTACAGGTGTTTGCAGCAAAGATGCCGCCAAGGAGAGGAGTTGGTCGAGGGAGACCAGAACAAAATGCAGTCCTGATAGAAGAAGTGCGAAGACTGCGTGAACGAATGGAGACAATGGAAACAGCCCAGAGAAGAGCGCCTGATGAGGGAGCTGCAATTTCTTCAGAAGAATCTGAGGAAGATGTGGAAGCAGAAGAAGAGAATGAAAATGTTAAATTCATGAAGATGCTGGCGAAGGTTGGAAGCAAACCCAAAATGGAGATTCCCATGTATGAAGGGAGTCTGAATGCCAAGGAGCTCATGGATTGGATCAGATCCATAGATCAATACTTCGATTATGAAGAGATTGAAGAAAATAAAAGGGTAAAATTTGCAGTCACTAGATTGAAAGGTCATGCAGCCATCTGGTGGGACGAGTTACAGACATCAAGAACGAGAAAAGGGAAATCTAAGATCAAGCAGTGGGATAAAATGGTAAGCAAACTGAAAGCCAAGTTTTTGCCTAAAGACTATCATTTGAATCTTTTTAAGCAGATGCAAAATCTGAAGCATAAAGGAATGTTTGTTAAAGAATATACCGAAGAATTTTACAGGTTAAGCATCAGAACAGGGCATGTAGAAGATGATTTGGAGAAAGTAGCCAGATATGTTAATGGGCTAAGGTATGAGATCCAAGATGAGATTAGCCTGTTAAGTTTGAAAACTGTTGAAGATGCCTATCAAGCAAGTTTGAAAGAAGAGGAGAAAATACTGCGGAAACAGAGTCAAAGAAACATAGGAAAGAGCTCAGCAAGAGGTAGAGGATCAGCCAGATCCAGAGGAACACAACATCAGTTTGAAGCAGGAAGTTCAAGCAGCAAATCACCACAGATGGGTGAATCTAGTAGAGGGAGATTCACGCCCAGAGGAAGAGGGCGAGGAAGAGATGTTAGGTGTTATACCTGTGGAGAATGGGGACATATGTCGCGGGACTGTCCTCATAACAAATCAGCAAGCCAGAGGGGTGCAAATGTGGCTGAGGCAGAGCCGGAACCACCTCGACTTGTAGAGAAAGAAGAACCGCCGGAAGAAGGTGAATCATTGCTGCTTAGAAGAACTTTGCTGAGATCAGAAAAAGAGATTGGAGAACCTGCGCAAAGGAAGAACTTGTTTAGAACTACATGCAAATCAAAGGGTAAGTGTTGTAAGGTTATAATTGATAGCGGGAGTACTGACAATCTTGTGTCTACAGAGATGGTGGAAAAGCTTGGGTTAACAAGGAAAGCGCATCCTGCACCTTACAAAGTATCTTGGCTTCAGAAGGGTCATCAAGTCATCGTGACAGAACAGTGTCATGTGGAAATGCAGATTGGTACATATAGAGATGTGATTTTATGTGACATAATGCCCATGGATGTATGTCACGTGTTATTGGGGAGACCATGGCAATTTGACCGAAAGGCGATTCATGATGGAAGAAGAAATACATACACCATAGAAAAGGATGGAGTTAAACATACGTTGCTGCCAGTAAAGAATGATGCTGATAAAGAGCTGCCTGAAAATAGTATTATGTTGATGAGTGGTAAGGAACTGCTACAGGAGGTTGATAAAAGCGAAGAGGTGCATTTCGCTATCGTGGGGAGGCCAAAGGTAATTTTAACCTCCACAAATTTAAATGATTTGCCTGAAGAAATTCAATCTGTGTTAAATAGTTACATGGATATCATTGTGGATGAATTGCCGAATGAATTACCACCGATTAGAAGTATAAGTCACCATATCGACTTAATACCAGGAGCAAGCTTACCTAATAAAGCTGCATATAGATTAACTCCTCAGGAAAACGCAGAAGTTGCAAGACAGGTCCAAGAGCTGATGGACAAGGGGCTGATTCGAGAAAGTCTGAGTCCGTGTGCTGTGCCAACGGTGCTTAGTCCGAAAAAGGGAGGAGAATGGCGCATGTGCACCGATTCTAGAGCTATCAACAAGATAACAGTCAGGTATAGATTTCCTTTGCCTAGGATGGATGATTTAATGGATTGTTTAAGTGGATCCAGGTACTTTACTAAGATAGATCTGAAAAGAGGGTATCATCAGATCAGAATTCGGGAAGGCGATGAGTGGAAAACAACTTTCAAAACCAACAGTGGACTGTATGAGTGGTTAGTGATGCCTTTTGGGCTCACTAATGCGCCCAGCACATTCATGAGACTAATGAACGAGGTTCTGAAAGAATATATAGGTAAATTTGTTGTTGTTTACCTTGATGATATTCTAGTTTTCAGCAAAAGTAAAGAGGAGAATTTGGAACACTTGAAGTTAGTTTTGAAAACTCTGCAGAAAGAGAAACTACTAATCAATCTGAAGAAATGTAGTTTCATGAAAGAGGAGCTGGTATATTTGGGATTTGTGATTTCCAGAGACGGTTTGAAAATGGATCCGGAGAAGGTACAAGCAATCAGAAACTGGCCTACTCCCAGGAGTGTATTAGAGGTAAGAAGTTTCCATGGACTTGCTAGTTTCTACCGAAAATTTATAAAGGGATTTAGTCAAGTTTGTGCACCAATCCTTGAGACAATCAAGGAGGTCAATCAGCCATTTCGATGGACAGAAGCAACTGATAGGAATTTTAATTTGCTGAAAAAGAAGATAACAGAAAAGCCTATTTTGGCATTGCCAAATTTCGAGAAAGTCTTTCAAGTGGAAACTGATGCAAGTGGAGAAGCAGTTGGTGCGGTGCTAAGCCAAGAGCAAAGGCCGATAGCATATTTCAGCGAGAAGTTAAATGATGCAAAGAAAAAATATTCTTCTTATGATAAATAATTTTACGCTATTGTGCAGGCGTTGAAAAAGTGGAGGCATTACTTGCTGCCGAAGGAGTTCATCTTATATTCAGACAACCACACTTTGCAGTTTATTAATAATCATCCAAAGCTAAGTCAGAAGCACGCCAAGTGGGTGGAATTTCTGCAAAGTTTCACTTTTGTAATAAAGCATAAAAGTGGTAAGTCTAATAAAGTGGCGGATGCATTAAGCAGGGTAAGTTTTCTTTTGCAGGAATTTAAAGTGGGTGTTGTAGGTTTTGATGAAATGATAGAAATGTATAAGGATGATGAGGATTTTAAAGACATCTACACAACAGTGCAGAATCCGATGAGCCATAACATAAGTCAATGGATGGATTACCTTATTCAAGGAGGCCTGTTATTTAAAAGCAACAAATTATGCATTCCTAAATGTTCCATGAGAGAGAACATCATTAAAGAGAAGCATAGTGGAGGATTGTCTGGTCATTTTGGACAAGACAAAACTTTCGCTCAGGTGAATGCTTTTTATTATTGGCCTAAAATGCAAACTGATATTAAAAAGTTTGTTGAGAAATGCAGGGTATGTCAGTATGCCAAAGGAAGGAGTCAGAATACCGGTCTATATCAGCCATTGCCTATACCAGATCGACCATGGGATGCAATGAGTATGGACTTTGTTCTGGGTTTACCAAAAACTCAGAGAGGAAACGATTCTATTTATGTTGTTGTAGACAGATTTTCTAAAATGGCTCATTTTATTGCTTGTAAGAAGACTAATGATGCCACACACATAGCAAATTTATTCTTTTCAGAGATTGTAAGATTGCATGGTTTGCCTGTAAGTATTGTATTAGATCGAGACACTAAATTTGTAGGGAATTTCTGGAGGACACTTTGGAAGAAACTGGGAACTAAACTCAGTTTTAGTTCAGCTTACCATCCTCAGACGGATGGACAAACTGAAGTTGTAAACAGAAGCTTGGGGAATATATTAAGAAGTTTGGTACATCAGAATCCCAAACAGTGGGATTTGGCATTAGCCCAAGCTGAATTTGCTTACAATGACACACCAAACCGAAGCACTGGAATGAGTCCATTTCAGATTGTCTTTGGAATGCATCCGAGAGGAGTATATGAGCTAAGAGACTTGGGGAAACAAGAAGCCAGAAGTGCAAGTGCTGAAGATTTTGTTGAACAAATGCAGAAGCTACAGGAAGAAGTTAAAGGTAAACTACAGGAAAGCAGCAAGAAATACAAGCAGAAGGCAGATCTGAAAAGAAGAGAAAAAGAATTTCAAGTGGGAGATTTGTTCATGGCATATTTGAGGAAAGAGAGATTTCCTACAAAGACTTATAATAAGCTGAAACTGAAGAAGATAGGACCCTGTAAAATTAAAAGGAAATTTTCAGCCAATGCATATGAAATTGAGTTGCCGGAAGGGATCGGAATATCCCCCATTTTTAATATTGCAGATTTGTATCAATTCAGAGAGGGCGAAACAGAGTTGCAGACTGAAGCTACAAGTGATGAAGTTCAAACTGTGGATTGGGAAGAACAGGTACCAAAAACATCTAAGAAAGAAGTTGAAGCTATTTTAGATCAAAGGATATCCAAGAAAACTCGAGGGCAGACATATTTTCAGTATCTTGTCAAGTGGAAAGAGCAACCAATGGAAGATTCCAGTTGGTTGACAACAACTGAATTGCAGAAATAGGGCATAAATCGTGAAAGTTTAAAGAACCAATCTTTTCTTCTCCGGGAGTCTGATGCAGGAGCATCGGAACTGACCAGCAATGTGGAAAATTGTCCACATGTTGTGGTTTGACAGGGTGAATTTTATTACTGTTTGTTCAATTTCAGTTTTACTGAGGAGGTCGATCCTTCATATAGTTTGTTATTATTGTGATAAATGCAACTGTTTTATTTGAGATTTTCTTTAATAATAGGAGATTATGTTAGTTGTTTGTTAGAGCAATTAGTGGAGGAAATACATAAAAAATGTAATAAGCAAAGAGATTTGGGAGGCAGAGAAGTGTGGTGTGGTTGTTTGTATGGGCGAAAAGCTCCGATTAATAAAGAGGAAGACTGTGTTTTGAAATGCTGAGATCGTTCTTTGTGAAAAGGGGGATCAAGACAATCTCTGCTTTACTACTGTTTATGAATAAAAAAATAGTGTTTGCGCCCAATGTATGATGATTGATCTGTGTTATAAATGGAATAGACGTGGTCCGTGTTAATGGTATGCAGATTAATATGTTGACAATTCTCTGAATTGGTTCGAACTGTGGTTTCAATTTAAACTTGATAGAATATCTGTGTTATGACCAATGATATGTGTTAAATTTTGTGAGTGGAATCTTCCCACAGTATAATAAAAGCAGCGGATATTTGGGACAAGATTGTGGGAATTGGAAATTGTAAATGCCCTAAATCTAAGCCTCAAAATCCCGGATATTGTTCATTGTCAGTTGTAATCTTAATTAAGTGATTCGAACTACTGTTCAGAACAAGAGAGATCTGTGGTAACAGAATAGATTGGATATTCACTAGTTTGCGCCCAACAATTCCAGCAGTTGCGTAATGGAGCACAAAAAACGCCAATTTACTTTGCCATATCCAGAAAAAAAAGTAGTTGATTTCGATGGACAGGAGATCTGATTGAAGAAAAGCGCATGCAGAGTTTATGTGAAATTAGGACCCTTATTTGTAGAATGGAACAATGTCATGTTTATGAATCGCATTAGCGCTTAAATGACATGTTTGTATTGCTAATACATTATTGCTATGATCTATAGTGAATTGAGCAGTTTTTGGTATCAGCGTTCAAGGTCGATAAAATGAAAAACCGCAGTCTATAGAAATTCTAGGTTGCAATTAATGTCGAAAAATTTCTGAAATGAATTGATATATAGTATAAGGCGTTTTAACCTTGAATATAAAAGATTTGGTATTATTTACATTGTGGCCAAATGCAAATAGATTGCATCGGATTGGTTCAATCGGTAAATGGTTGATTTTATTTGTTAATTGCAACTAATGCGACGCAGATAGGGCGCAAATGTTTTGTTTCAAACCCGTGGCTGGTATCTGATATATGACATAAAAATAATTATATGGCTGCGCCCTGTATGAATCAAGAAAGGAATCCAGTTTCTATGTTTAAGTTGAAACAGAGTTTCTATTTTGGTATTTTGCATTTTAGAAGTCAATAAGATTGATTTGTATGTATACTGAAAGCTATTGCTTGTAATACAAGTGGAGTGCGCTCAGAGTTTCAGGTACATTAGACATTATCATATTCACATAGGCAAAAAAGGGTTTTCCTTAATTTTACATATTAAAATGTCTTTGAAAAGTTATTTCTATTTAAAATAAAAAGGTAAAAGATTAGTTTCAGCAATTACTAGAACGAATAGATGGTACGGCCCATAGCAACAACTGCAAAAGCAATGCAATATAACCAATCAACCTACATCAACAAAACATATGGTCTTGAATGAGCTTTTGGACTCTTTAGATGTAAATTTACACCGTGGCAATATATCTTATATAGAACTTTAATCCATGTGCTTAACCTTAACATTGACACAAATGGAATACAATTTTACTCACTGCTTTATGATAGAAAAATGTGTGGATGAGTATTGCCCACATATCCGAAGTCAAAAGGGATAGATTAAAAAGGGATGCTCCGGTCATGTCTGTAAAAGATAAATTAAAGAAGCATGACATATTAGTAATGCAAATTATATATGCGTGTACCAATTATGTTCATATAACACAACAAATAGATGATTCAATACAAATGTCACATAGAAGTCATATTTATGTCATGGGACTTCAACTTAAATTATATATCTAACATTACATTAAGCTATAGGAGATAAATCAAAAAGGCATTTGAATGTAAATTAAACATGTGTAATAATTATGTCCTTTAGTTCAATAAATAGATAATAATTTGCAAATGCCATATCTAAGCTATATTTCATCTAAGTAGCTTTCAATTTAAACTTATATCTAATGTTAAATTGTATAAAAGAATAACAGTAATCCAAACTTCAAAATAATATTTAGAGTTAGTATAAAAAGTGACATAATTTTCCTGCGTGGAAAAACATAGTTACCGAGAGTTCAAAACTCATGCATTTGAATACAAAGTGGGTATACGAATGAGCAAGTAGATTTTTTCTAGAAATGAGGAAGTGAAGGTTGATAGAGAGCCACACAAAATTGAAAATTCATACCTTAACAAAATTGTTAGATCCTTTTAAAGAAAACGTGTCATATAATCAACTTTCATCGAAATATATGATAAACTCAACACAATTTTATGAAAAATAGTATACCATTTTTTACATTTCACATAATACAAATAGATGAATATTACTTAAGTATTGTTATAAATATTTAACTACCCATCAAGAGATGGCCAAGTGATTGAGACAGGGCATCATCACAATAAAAAACCAAGTACAAATTGTAGTAATCCTAGAATCATGCTTTACATAAGGTAAAATTGGGGAACTCATGACTTACTATAGATCAAAAAACATTTGTACCCTTATCAAAAAATATATGATAAAAATTGACAAACTACATAAGCTTAAGCTTAAAGGGATATAATCCTTTTTGCCTTCCATATAGATAATGAAAATGATTGTTCCAAGTCTCATGTTGCTTCTCATGTTACTTTATAAACCTTGATTGGAAAGAAAAATAGGAGGGCAGAAATGTAAGAAATATAAAACATAATGAAACACAACGTAAGAAATAGAGAACATAATGAAACAAACACATACATATATCTCTAGACAATCAATACAATTATTTTCCTATGAATCCTTAAGAGAGACAAGCAACCCTAAAAAGTAATGATGCTCTAGACTCCTTTTTCCCTAGGAAATCCTTATGGGAGAAAAACAACACTAAAATGTAAACATGCTCTACTCTCTCTTTTCTGGTATGGAAAATATGTAAGTACAAAGAAAGAGGTAATATCTCTAGAGTTAGCTAAGACTTTTGGTATGTAAGGTTGCTATAAAAACTTAACTTCATACATTTTTCTCTCTAACTTCACACTTCTAGTTGTATTTTCAACAATGGAACAAAATACAATAACACAAAATGGAACTCTTATTCCTCCTAGTGGCCAAGTATTTAACATAGCATGATAGCCAACTAGGTGTAAGATTTGACTCCGTCAACCATTAACGAGGTTTGTGATTTTAGACCTTTTAGAGTCTTTCTAAAATTCCACATGTAGCTAGCTTGCTATGCATGAGTAATGGGGCTAAAATGACATTCTCTCGTACCATGGTGGTCAACATGATAGGTCAACTTACTAAAGGCATAATTTTTGAATGAACTTAATTTGATGTTTTTCTTGCACCATTGGATATGTCTTTAAGTGTAGAATAATGGTCAAGATTTCGGCACAAGGGATAATCGTTTGAACCCCAGAAATGTCATTTAATACCTCAAAATGACTCTAAAAGGTTTTAGACCCCAATTCTCCACCCACCATTAAAATAACCCTACAATTTGATTCTTTCAGTTTTTTCACTCTATAAGCATCAAAATATATGACAAATAATATAATTATCCAATCTAGATCATTTTTTAATAATTTGTTAAAATTATGAGTAAGATATACATCATGGAATTTAAATAAATAGCGTTAATTCATTGAACACCCTTGTACATTCTTTGTTGATACTTTGAAAGTAATATGTTTTGAAAAATAATTTGTTTTTTGGATTCTTAAGATTATGTAACTTTCGAACCATAATTACAAATTTATTTATTTTTTTACTTTATCATTTAGCTGCTAAAAGTTGAAGAATTTATGTTGGTAAATAATTAATTAATTCTATTTAAATCATTTACCACTTTTGGGATTTTTGTTTTCGTGGTTTCATTCATAATTTCACTTTTTTGCAAATTATCAATTTCAATTTTTCACACCACGTGCACAATCAAAGGACCTAAGGTCTTTCCCCTACCAAAGTATGTTATTTTAAAACATGTTTTCTTGGTGATATGGGTGATTTAGAAATGATTGGGAGAGTGAAATTCCTCATTTAATACACAATATTTTTGGTTCATGCCATTTTATTCTCATGATTAGGTTGTAATCATGAGGCTCTCGCTCAAGAGTGGACCTTCTCAAAATCTTGTGACGTCTTGTCACAAACAAAACCATCAAACTAAAAAACACATCATGCAAGAAACATAGCTCGCTGACATATCATTTTTCTCCTTCAAAGTAAAAAAATTCACATCATGTGAATATCTCCATGTACTCTTACATATTGGTGTACAAAACCATCAACCAAACACAAGTGACAAAACATGCCTCTTCAAACAATCGACTCTCAAGTCAAATAATAGCTCATGTACAAATTTCCATATTTGTTGCATTTAAGTGTGTCAACATAACTCTACCTTCAACATCTTGCTTCATGCAACATGCACCATTCTTTGAATTTGCAAAGAAATTCATGAAACATCAAAATACATGCAAGGCCTTAATTGGATAAGAAATCTAACCATCCGTTACCAAACCATTTCAATGGCGCTTCTTTTAGCTGCACTTCATCATCATGTGAATCATCCTGACCCTCATTGATTATGGAATCCTCTTTTCCATTCTTGTCATTATCTCTTTCCACCTTCTTCAAATGTTGTGGATGACTTGTTGGATACAAAGTCCAACAATTGTCTACAAGGTGACCTTTCTTATGGCAATGAGTAATAAACAATTGCATCTTATTTTCAACATCATTTTCCTTGTCCAATGGGCCTTTGATTTTTTTCCTCATTTATTTAGAAAGTTTCAATGTGCATGGATATCTTCTTCCAACATGTATAAACATTATGGTTATTCAAACCACAAAAGGAACATGTGCAAGTTCTTTTCTATATCTTATGTGAATATTTACCATGTTTATCATAATCAAAAGCAATTTGATTAAAGGAAAATTTATACCTTGAACATTCACCGTTGTCACCTTCTTGAGGAGGTGAATTTGATGAGGTAGTGGCTCTCCTCTGAATACTAGCAATGAATTCAATGACTCTAGAGCTTTCAACATCCTCTTCTTTTACATTCTCATTAGCTGCATGATTATTAACATCTTCTTGCAAAGTGGGTGTCAAACTTTTCCATTCATCATGAATACAAACTTCACAAGCTTGAGGTAATGAAAACGAAATAAAATTCCTTCTTGGAATAGCTTCATGTGCCTCCTTGGCTTTGGAGCATTCTCCATCATGTTTTCCATAACCAAGACCCAAATAATTAGGCCCTTCCTCAACAACATTTGGCTCAACTATGCCTTGTACATGTTTGCATTTAACCCTTTACTTTCATAGCACATTTTCATAAAAAATTTGGACCTTATTCCTCTAGTGTGTATCTCAAAAGCACATTCATTTTGATTAAAATAGTTCGGCCGAACTAATTTCTATAAATAAATCGCCCGCGAAGTTGTTTTGTTTACCGGTTTCATTATTCCTGCGAATTTTTGTCACTGTCGCTGCTGTTCGCGTGTTTTCACTCCTCCCGTCAGCGCTGTTGCTCCTCCCGTCCGCGCTGTTGCTCCTTTCGTCGGCGCTGTTGCTCCTTTCGTCGGGTATGTTCGACCTTACCGTTTTCAAAATTTTCACATGTATTTGAAAAATTCTTCACTGGGATATACTGCCTCTTATGCATTTGATTATTCTTCACTATTTTCAAACTCTTTAAACTTCCTTAGACTATCCGCAATCTGCATACTTCATTTAGAAAAGTTAATCTCAACAGAAAACAGGAAACTGATGTAGAAAAGATGCGAAACCGAAATTGCATAGGCCCAAAGTAAGAATGAATATATGATCAAACATTGTATAAAAAGATTACCTGTGCCGGGAGTGGCCTTTTACAACTCCGGAAAGCATCTGGTTCCACATTCATTCCTCCGGCAGACGCTGCCTTGTAGATACCATACATCTGTCTAAGGTTAAAATCATACAAGAAGAGCTTCACTTCGGGCTTCACCTTTTCTACAAGCTCCTTTTTGGTTGGTGGCAACCCAAACACTTTGTATCGGAAACACTCTTGCTTTGTTTGAGAATTACACATAAAAATCAAGCCGGAAAACTTATCTTTGTCACTGCCATCTTCATTGTTTGCTTCCTTGCCGCCTTGTTTTTTCTTCTTATTTTGATCAACCTTTGACACAGTAGGGTCAGATAAACCCTTGGGTTTGTTCTCTGTCTCTATTTTAATAGTCTTATCCACAACATTAACCTTTGACACAACAGGGTTAGATAAACCCTTGGGTTCGTTCTCTGTCTCTATTTTAACAGTCTTATCAACAACATTAGTTGGTGCTGCATCCTGCCACATATATCCACATATTTGTTTCAGGCATTTGTAATCTTCCTTAGACTATCCGCAATCTGCTTCACACTATACACAATCTATACTATCCGCAATCTGCTTCAAAGATGACCGAACAATAGATCCACACTATTTTCAAACTCTTTAAACTTCACACTGAAATCCCATCAACATATTCGTACTGAATCTTACAAGAATTTGTAAATTGTTTTAAGAGATTGCCGAGTTATTCCTTATGAAAAGAGCCACAGACAAGGTATATAAATATAGATAGAATTACTTCCTTTTAGGCCAACCAACACTTTGGCATGTAGGCTGACTTGTAACACATCATAATAGCTCGATTTTTCAACGTTGATGTAGAGCTGAAATAAACCATTGGTTCATGTTTTCTTTGACTAGGTCTGGGTTTCTGACTGAATCTATATGGACATTTCTGTCTAGTTAAATACCCTTCTGTTTTCAAGATTGATTTATCTTTTAAGATTTTGCATTTGTGTGTTGTATGTATCAAAGATTTCTATTCCCAGTTTTTCTATGCACATCAATTCAACTGCACAAACAATTAAATCTAATTTAATATTATTGTCTGCTAGAAGTTAGTTTATGTTTTAAAAATGTGCAGTGTTGTATGTAGCAAAATATTCTACAAGGTGACCTTTCTTATGGAAATGAGTAATAAACAATTGTAACTTATTTTCAACATCATTTTCCTTGTCCAATGGGCCTTTGAATTTTTGCCTCATTTATTTAGAAAGTTTCATGTGCATGGATATCTTCTTCCAACATCTATAAACATTATGATTATTCAAACCACAAAAGGAACATGCAAGTTCCTTTCCAAATCTTATGTGAATATTTACCATGTTTATCATAATCAAAAGCAATTTGATTAGAGGCAAATTTATACCTTGAACATTCACCGTTGTCGCCTTCTTGAGGAGGTGAATTTGATGAGGTAGTGCCTCTCCTCTGAATACTAGCAATGAATTCAATGACTCTAGAGCTTTCAACATCCTCTTCTTTTACATTCTCATTAGCTGCATTGATTATTAACATCTTCTTGCAAAGTGGGTGTTAAACTTTTCCATTCATCATGAACACAAACTTCACAAGCTTGAGGTAATGAACACGAAATAAAATTCCTTCTTGGAATAGCTTTATGTGCCTCCTTGGATTTGGATCATTCTCCATCATGTTTTCCATAACCATGACCCAAATAATTAGGCCCTTCCTCAACAACATTTGGCTCAACTATGCCTTGTACATGTTTGCCTTTAACCCTTTACTTTCATAGCACATTTTCATAAAAAATTTGGACCTTTTTCCTCTAGTGTGTCTCTCAAAAGCACGTACACATTCATTTTGAGAGGAAATTGAAGACATAAACCAATAGCTAATTCTTCTAACTAACCTTGACTAAAATGAGCTAAATTGTACTTTGATACCAACTTGATTTGAATATGTACAAACTAGTTTTGTTGGGCTATCTCTCTCATTAGTTAAATAAAAATGTGTTTAGGATCGTCTAAAGTTAGCCAATTGGGAAGGGGTTTATGTGTCAAGCTTTAAGTGTATTTTGTGAGAGATTTATGAGTTAATTATCTTTTAAAAAATCATGTGTACAACAAATAAAATGCAAAATTTTTATTTTGGAAAAATTTTCCCCTCAATCCAGATTCCGATCATTGGACATGTAAGAGGAAGAAAGAGGGAATTCACTTTTCAAATTCTAGACCTTGTCTAAACCAAAATAAACTAGAGGTTTGGTTTTCAAATACATTCACTTATTTGGAAAAGTTCTAGCTACCAAAAGTCCATATGCCAATCCACCTCCCAAGAAATCCATTTATTACACCACTGGTTAGTTTTTTGTCTTCCTATATTCTTTATCAACCTCTTCTAGTGATTCTTGAAAGGTGGATACTTAAATCCTTCCCAAAAATTTGAGCTCTAAAACGAGAAGACATACAAGGTCATTTTAAGTCATTCCTCTATCCAATTATAAAAACCAAGTGAATATTTCTACATATTGATTTCTGTCCCATAAAATATACAATGTATGTGGAGTTGCCTCACCCTAAGCGAGATGTTTAACAAACATAATAATAGAGAAACAACTAGTGACGTCACAAAAAGATGTAGCCTCTTCAAGGTATCACATCCTCTCATCAAGTTCAAGAATCTATTCACCAAAAATGTCCTACGGAAATGATGGTTTAAGAAACAAAACTAGACAAAAACCTTCAGTGAGAACAACAAAATCTAAAACCTCTTCAAGGTCTTCAATCTGCTCGTAAAGTTAAATTGTGTCTTGATCAAGTCAAACAACAAAGAAACATTCAGTGACAACACCAAAATCTACAACTTCTTCAACGTCTTCTAAACCATCTTCAAAGTCAATATTGTGTGCATCAAATTCCTCATCAAGGTCATCAATGGAGTCATCAAAACTACTATTTCAAACTTCAATGCCAAAAATAAGTCAAAAGAATTCAATTTCTCCTCCAAAACCTTCTTCTTTGAGCAAAGCTAGCATGATGTCGTCGAGAAATTCAGTAATTCCACGAGGAAATTCTATCAAAGTTAAAACAAATCCTTTTCATCCATATTTAATGCCTACTTTTTCAGGTGGAACACCTCCAAATTTAAGGACCACAATGCCATAAAATACAACTTTACCTAATAGGTGTAGACCTATAACCCCCAACTTTGCGTGACATGTACAATTGAAGATCTTATGGTAAGCAGTGTGAGAAGAGAGTCATGGTCACTGAGTTGAGCAAGAGAAATAGTTTGGTATGACAACCTTACTTGTGATAGGTCTAGCTAGTAGACTACAAAATTACATGGTAATGGCATTCAAAATGTGAAAATTCCCATTTCACTTGGAAATAAGATGGTAGAGAAAGGTATAGATGAAAGGAGATATCCATCTATGGTAAAGAAATCAAATAGTTCTATCAATTCCACCTTGCAACTCTAAGAGACATTGAATTAAATTTCATCTCAAGACATGGCTTTGAGAGGACACTCTCAAAGCCAACCTTCGTTATGGCTTTGAAACACATGGTAAGTATCAAGACTTAGCAACCTTATTTGCATATTTTTTTCTAGCATGGACCTTAATGTCATAGCCTTCTTTTGCCTAAAATGAATGCAAATTTCCTTGCAATTTGGCTTGCAACATTCATAATTCATGCTCATGGAACATGATTATGTTGCAATTGTGATAACATCTGCTGTATGCAGAAGATAATAAAAAATGATCGAAAATGACATTTTTGCTTTGTTTTTTTGAAGATTTAAGGAAAATTACACCAAGTAGCTTCCAGCCTCATATGACCATCATGTCAAACTCATCTCAAGATATTATCCAAGTAAGAGCCACTTAAGCAAGCAATCTAGTATACATGACTCTCTAATTTCAATTAGCAGCAATGACAGTTCTAAGTATGGTGCAAACATTGCTCCAGATCCTCAATGGGGCATGTTTGATGACAATAATTTGGGGAGTGAGAGAGGGAGATGGTAGGAGAAAAAATTCAAGGAATCCACGGGAAATTGAAAAATATATAAATAATAAGGTGAAGACACTTTGTAACCTAAGAGAGAAACCTGTTAGGAAATGGGTGAAGTTGGTATTACACTCCCAATTGGATAACCTCGAGGAGAAAACATTTCTCCCACTTTATTTGTTGGCATAACCTAGTAAGTGTTATTCACTAGCATGTATTTTGTAAAGGCCTTGACCTAGTTCCCATTCAACTCCATCCACCAGGTTGTAGAGGATTCCAAGCCTAATTTCATAAAAAGTAAGTTGGGGATGATCACATTGACCTGCTTGATGACGTGTCTATGAAGATTAACTACCTTGAACTATTTTTTTGCGTAGGGAAAGAGACACATTCCCATGTGTGAGCATGAAAACGTTCTTTGATATTGTTAAAGCCTCTAGTGTTTACTTCTAAAAGTTCTATAGGAAGAGTCTGTAAAGGGCCAGGTAGCCTCTGGATCTCATCTTTTATGAAATGTGACATATCTAGTAAATGCCCCTACAGTCAATCTTTGGAATGGATCTAAATAGAAGTTCTTCATTTTAATATCCATAAAACACAACAACTTTAAGGTAAACTATGTACATGTGTCATTTCTCCCACAAACTAAAGTGTATAAGTGGTAAATTTTATACCAAGTGTGCTCCCACCATGTAAAGCGCAATTTGGTAAACTTATCATTTTTATAATTTTTTTTTTCGATTAAATTTAGTTTAACACATCAATTATTGCTTTGAAAGTTGTGTTTTACATAATTTGTGTACACTAAATTACAAATTGATTTTTTGAAATCTATTTTGTGTAAATGCCGACCAATAGATATATATCATGGAGGATGAACGACGAAGATCAACCGAATCCCATATGGAGGTTCAGGGATCGAGGGATGTTCACGGTATTTAAATATAATCTTAAATCTCCATACATGTGTGTACATATGGAATTGATTTTTTATTAAATTTGTGAGTTAAATTAGTTGTTAATAAGTTTCATATTTTAATTTTTAGGAGGTAAGAGGAGAAGGGTTTCTACTCCATCCATGGAGCGTGGCCATGGTTCAACTGATCGAGGTATGAGTGGTAGCAAGTTGCGTTAAGGGGGTGATATTTATTCCCCCAAAGGCCAATCAATGACTGCTAGTTCTCAACAGGATCATTTTGGGTCTGGTTCTCAGCAGCGTCATTCTGGGTCTAGTTCTCAGCAGGGTCATGCTGGAGAAGATGCTAACCAACAACATCAAGGTTGCCATCAATTTCAATATTTTTTCATTAAATTTGTACAACTTTTTTTACACGTGTTTTTTCTAATATACGAAATTATATATATATTGATGCAGAGGCCGAAAATGTTCGAACTAGTGGTCAAAATAGACACAGGGCAGCCCATTACATTCAAAAAGAAGGTTGTCAACCCAGCACAACTTATCCGGCCAAGATTACTGATATACCATGGGAAACCAACATGGCGGAATGCACCTTACAAAGGTGTGAAAGACTTCATGCAAAATTGCAAAGAGATCTCGTGGCTTTGTCTCTACCTACTGAGAGTCGACAAAGCCTTGAAATAGTTACACATTCATTGGGTGAAATGGTAAATGTGTACAGAAATCTTGGGCCAACGACTGATTCATTTGTATAAATGATGAGAAAGAGAAAAGAAACAGTGATGGGTCCCGATAAATGGGAGGACGTAAAACAAAAAGTTACAAAAGAAGTGGCCAAGTCAATGTTTAATTACAAAGAAGGGCCAAAAAGAAAAATGTTGAAGGTGCAGTATTTCAAGCACCCAGAGATAGCTCGTTATTTGTATGATAGGCACCTTGTGGCCTATGGAAGGCTTCCATGGAATGATGAGGTTCCTGTTCATTTTGCACAAATGTTTTATGCAGAATTTTTTTTGGGTATGAAACCCAATTACAATGACCTTCTGTCAGAATTTTTTGGCCCGAGGAAAGGTCGATTATATGACCGTAAGGGCGCTAAGCGAGATGTGGAGTTGCCTCGCCCTGAGTCGCCATTGGTGAGTCGACCGTTTCGAGTCGAAACTCTGCGATCAGAGATGGATGCGACTTCTCAAATAAGTCGAGAAGCAAGGGATGTTATGATCGACAATGTTCATAGCGGATTGGGTGGAGTCGATCTTTGTTTAAATCGACAAAGAGCACGTCAAAATGCACGTGCCAATTTTGTTTATTGTACAGATGAGGAGATTGACAACATGAATGTTGAAGATCTCCGAACATATGCAAAAAATTATCGCAATGGTTTGCAAGACTTAATTTTTCATGAGAAAGAGGGCACCGGAACGGTATGTGTTAGTGACCTTAGGGTTTGAAATTATTTTCACATATGCACGTGTACAATTTGTAATAAATACATGTGTATGTACATGTATACATTTATTTGTATGTGTACATTAATATAAAAAAAATGTATGATTATATGTTAAAACACCATTTGCAGTTCTCACACATGATGCGTGACAAAAATGTTAATATCACGTTCGAGACCTCTGGTTCAAACAATGCAGATGGGTCTGACCATCAAGATATGTTGGCAAATGTTAGTGTTTTTTAAGTGACTTTAAAATAAGTAATTGTTGCCACACATGTACATGTATGTATATATATAATCTGATAAAATGTTTTAACAGGTACCAATTCCGTCTGATGTTTTTGGGATGGTGGTACCTTCTTCTTCCTTGGGAGATGTACCTTCTACTTCCTTGGGAGATGAGCCACAAGTATGGACAATTTTTCACAAGTTTAAAATTTATGTTTAAAAGTTATATATATATATATATATATATATATATATATATATTCTACCTCAAAAAGTTCCATTAAAAATTGAGATATATATATATATATAGAGAGAGAGAGAGATCTATATTTTGAGTTATTTAAAATTTTTTGAATTTAGGTTCCTATAGAAGATTTCTTTAATCCGGGGACTCTAGCGACGAAGATAGGAACATCCACAACATTTGAACAAGTTGTCTTTAGTTCCTTTTTTTAATATTATTGAAAATAAGTTTATATATGTACACATGCATTTTCATTTGAAAGTTTTTAATATATATATATATATATATATATATATATATATATATATATATATTGTAAAGTTTACCGCTGCAGATGTTCCTATGGGAGAACTTGTTCATCAAATGGAGAGGGAACCTCATGAGGTATTGCATGATTTTTTTGTTATATTTTGTTTTTTACATGAAGTTCTAGATATATATATATTCTCATTCATTTTTAAAACATCAAATTTTAATGTTCAAGTACATGTGCATTGTGTATGTAGGTTTCCCATGATGCTTCACATGATAGGACGCGGATTGAGACCTTGATAGGAAAGACGCTAGATCCGTCTCTATTTGATGGACATGATTTGTAGATTTGATTTCAAGATTTAGATGGTCTTAAAATTTGTTAAACTTGATACAGTTTGATACTTGTGAGATCTACAATTTTTGGACATATTTTATTACATTGTTAATATAATTTGTTTTATTTAATTTTTGGATGGTTTTAGTACTTTTGGCATGTGAATGTGAAGTAATGTTGTCATTTATAAATTAATGTTGTCATCTGAACTACATTTGGCATGTTATGTAATGACGTGTTATAATTTGTTTTCTTTTTAAAATTTAAGTTTTGGATGCTTGGAGTACATTTGGCATGTGAAGTAATGTTGTGATCTATATTTTTTTGTTAAATTAAAAGTTAAAAGTTTTGGATGGTTTCAATCTACATTTGGCATGTGATATTTAATGTTAAATGTTTTTATTGGATAGTTGAATTATAATTGGCATGGCATGTGAAGTTTTTAAAACTCAAGTTTTGGATGGTTTCAATCTACATTTTGCATGTGATATTTAATGAAATTTAAATGTTTAATGTTTTAATGTTGCACGATATATAATCAAAAGGTTTTTAAAACTTAAAGTTTTGGATGGTTTCAATCCACATTTGGCACATGTGGTATATAATGTTAAATGTTTCTATTGGATCTAGTTGAACTATAATTGGCATGGCATGTGAAGTAACGATCTATATATAATCAAAAAGTTTTTTAAACTCAAGTTTTGAATGGTTTCAATCTACATTTCGCATGTGATGTTTAATGTTTTAATGTTGCACGATATATTATCAAAAGTTTTTAAAATTTTAAAGTTTTGGATGGTTTCAATCTACAGTTGGCACATGTGGTATATAATGTTAAATGTTTCTATTAGATAGTTGTTCACTATAATTGGCATGGCATGTCAAGTAATGTTGCACAAATCCCTTTTGGATGGTTTAAGTACATTTGGAATTTTAAGATTGCTTTTGATCTCTCCATGTAGTCTTGTTTGAATGAAATTTTTTTGATTGGAAATATAAGTCTAGTACATATATATGTTTGTTGAATTTGGGTCAATGTCGTTAATGCACTCAAATAGGTAGCCTTGTCGATTTATTTACATTGTGGAAACTTTTTACCAGAAAATCCAAGTATTTTTTCATCAATGCACATAGAAAAACTGCTTGGAACAATTAATTGTGCATTCTAGAACATATCTATCCAAGACAAGTAACATTTTTCATCAATGCACATTGAACATATCCGACCATTGGACAAGCAAATTTTGTACTAGATTTTCAATCAGGATTAGAGATGTGGGTCAAATCCCACCAAAATTCGGAGAAGTGCTCCGAGTCTCTTGTTAAAAGGAATTTTCGTACAAAAATATACTGCAGATGATTTATTTACATTGTGTCCATACTTTTTACCAGAAAATCCAACTAGTTTTTCATCAATGCACATAGAAAAACTAGTTCCAGTTAATTGCATTTTAGAACATATATATTGAGTACGTAAATAATTTTTCATCAATGCACATAGTAAAACTAGAACAATTAATTTCATTCTAGAACACACACACACACACACACACACACACACACACACACACACATATATATATCCAATACATATAACATTTTTCATCAATGCACATGTATAGAAAAACTACTTTCAGTTGATACTAGAGCACGTGCTTGTCCCTAAAAAATTTGTACATGTGAAAACACTTGCACAAATAACATAAGAAACTCAATTTTTAGTTGAGTACTGGAAGTTCTAAAACATATTTAATCCAAAGATAATAAATTGTTGGACAATTCACTCAAAAAAATTCTAATGGAATTCCATCTTCAATAATCCGTTCATGATCGGATTTTGACAATTTCCATCTCTTAATTTTTGATTTTTTCTTTGATTGAACTTCTATCAACTTTATGCGTGCTGCACACACCAAGTGACTATATTGACAACTTATGGAATCAGGTTCATAGTCTTCAAAGTAAACAAAGTCTCCACTTTGATGGGTTTGTCTGAAAAAATAACCTTTCAGTATAATAGACCCTCTGTCATATTGAAATCTGTGATCATTATAGTTTTGTAATAATTTCATTTTTCATTCAGTGCAACGCATCAAATAATACTTCACATTTTCATCGTTGTCAATAGGTGCAATTACAGCAAAAACATCTCCTGCACAATAAAATAAATTTAACAAAATTATGCATATTTAAATTTATTTCTAGATTTTTAAATCATTAGAAAGTAATTCAAATGTTACCTTCTCTAACAAGATCAGAAACTCGATCACCATCGGATGATATTGTAGTTTCCTCTAATTGCATTTCTTCAAACATTGCAACAGACATTTTGCCCTTTGTATTTAGCTCTGTATGTTTCCAATCGTTCACATACATTTTGTTTTCACAAACGTCATTGGATTTTGTGTTGTTTATGCAAACATCACAAAAACAAGAATATTTTCTTTTATCCAATGCAAACACATTTCTGGACAACTTTGTTTGAATTGAATGCAATTTTCGAGTCCCTTTTATTGTTTCAACGTCATTTCCAATTGATCTATTTATGTCTTCGATTCCAATATGCCAGAAAAACCTTTATATGGAAAATTAGAAGAAGAATTTGTAAATATGATATCAAAATACAATCAAAGATAATCATTGCGTGATAAATGTACAATGTTTAAAATTATATTTTCAATATAAATTAAATTGAACGTACCTTCGCACTTCTCTTGATGGGTTAGTCTCATGGCTTAGAGCAGTGATGCACCATTGAACAACTTCTTTAGCGTTCACAAGTCGGCTTGCAGAGTGGTTCATTTGATATCTTCGAAGTGATCGTTTTATGCATGCTCCTACACCGTCATGTTCTCCTTTTCCATGGCCAATCTCAAAGAAATTCCAACAATGTTTAATGTAGGTTTTCTTATGAAGACAACACAACCAAAATAATGATCGTGTAGATTTGAATTGACCTGCGCATCCGTCTGACCATATCCAATGTTCATTGAATGTTATTCCACGATTTTTCAATGAATCATAATTTTTTCCAAAACAATGTTGTACAAAACATGTATCATGTGTACGATCGTCATTGATATAAAAGTGATATTCTTTAATGATATGTCGATTTTCACTTGTGCTTTCTATATGATCGATATTTTGTTCAGCATGTCTATATAGAATATGGACGAGCATGGAGACTTGGTTAGAATGATAGTATTCACTCTGAATTTATTTTTGTGGAACAAATGTGTAGTTTTCTGGAAAATCAATCACTGACAAAATGGTCCCTGGTGGAAAAACTTCACGATATTTTTTGAATTGCAAGTCTTGCCATGGAGCTCTATGGGAATGCTTGGTGTATTTGTAAATTTCTGCCTCAAACTTTCTAAAAAATTCTATCAAAAAAATTTCGTCTTCTAGTAATTCAATTCTTTTAACACTATTTGCACCTTGAATCGATGTATCGATATATTAATATCTCTTCCATTTCACTTTCATGTTGGACAATGATTGATCATTTATATCAATACGATATTTGTTTTGAAATTTAGTCAAATTTCCACAATCATCGCATTTTTTACCACCAACACATATCTTTTTGTAAAATAGTTCATCGCTGTCTCTTTCACATAGAATTTGAGATATGAAATTACGGATAGTGGAAGGAGGAGGTGAATCCTTCCATAATGTTCTACCGAAATCAAGGAATATGTCATAATATAACTCAAATTCCACATGATAATGGCAACAACAAGTGTCGCGTACGATGATAGGTTTTACATACCATGGTTTTTGTTGAACAAAAGCACTGAGTGAAACATGAATTTGATGATTCTCTTCTTTGAACTTGTTGAATAACTCTATATGAGTGGTTTCCAAGAAATATTTTTCATGTTCTTCGTACTGATTTCGTGCTATTCTTCTTCGCATCACATGCCTTGCAGTTGGCGAAACACGCAAATTGTTATTCCAATATTCATATATTATTTTTTTAACATTTTCTCCAAGTCTATCTTTGTATGGTTGCCTACAAATAGCTCTCCAACAAGCGAGTTCATCATTTACATCTATTTGCAGCCGAAATTTCCGATGTTTGTGCAAAGTTTTTCACGAGGTTCCCAGTGCTCGTGCCATAGATGTTACCAAACGATTCTCTTGAGTACTTGATGAAACCATTGCCATCTGTATTCCTCTACGTACAATTGAAACATATTTCTCTCTAGATCTCTTAATTGACTTTATAGCACTACTCATATTTTTTATCACATCTTCCTTCATTTTTTTTAATCTTTGGTTGATTTTCGAATACCCAATAGTGTCGTAGCTTCTTTTAATTTCCTTAATGATAGGAGACCTTTCAAAATTTGAGCCTGAACTGTCACCCGCTCATTTAAGAAATACTTTTCAAAAATGCAGTTAACACAATATCGTATAACATGGTCAGGTTTTTTATCTCCATATGTGTGAGTGTCAACATTTTCTAACATCTCATTATCGATAGTGATTTCATTTGTACATATTCAAAAAAATAGTACATATTCAATAAATAACTAAATTAATAAATATATCTATAATTTCAATGATATGTGCATGTGTTTAATATATATATATATATATATATATATATCTTGTGATTCAATTTCTTTATTTGGATTTCTTTCAATATTTTCACCATCTTCAATTATTGGTTCAATATCTCTTTCAAAATTTTGTATCTCATCATCAATGTTTTGAGGAATATCTCTGTCTGTTTACATTAAACAAAATATTTTTCAAATTAGTTCATCAAATAAAAATTAAGCTTCACATTTTACATTAGGAAAATTTTAAATATATCAATAGATCATAATATTTACATTTACATACCTGCTTCAATTTCTTCTTGAGGTTGATTTTCTTCTTCAATATTTTGAGGAATATCTCTGTCTGTTTACATTAAACAAACTATTTTTCAAATTAGTTCATCAAATAAAAATTAAGCTTCACATTTTACATTAGGAAAATTTTAAATATATCAATAGATCATAATATTTACATTTACATACCTGCTTCAATTTCTTCTTGAGGTTGATTTTCCTCTTCAATATTTGAGAGGGCTTCTAACTTTCTTTTGCGAGATTGTCTTGTATCTTCTCTACGTTCCTCAGGGTCTCTTTTTTCGATCATATTTTCTCGCACAAGTTCTTCGATTTCCCATGATAATAGGGTATGAAGTTCAAAAAATTTCCTTCAAAAAATTAGACAATAACTCGATTACAAAAAATTATCACAAAATATTTAATTTAAAAAAATTCAGTTTAAATTTTTTGCAAAAAATACATACTTCAATCCAAAACACTTACTTTAAAAAATTCGAGAGAAAAATGTCTTATAAAAATGAAACAAAGCTCAAACGATTTACTTCAACTCAAAACATGTACATACCTCCAAGAAATGTCTTTTGAATGTACGTTCAATAAATTTTTTTAAGTTCAAAACAATTTTTTGCAAAATCAGGCCGCTTCCAAGAAATGTCTTCCAAAAAAATTCTTTAAACCCAAAACAATTCTTTGTAAAATCAGTTTGCTTCCAAGAAATGCTCTTAAATCCAAACTTTGAAGAAAATTTTTTAAACCCAAACCAAGATCTTTGTAAAATCAGATGAAATGTGCGAAATGTGCGAAAATTGTGAATGATTTCGCGGCAATTTATATTGCCGCAAAATGTGTTTTAGTAGGGGCTCCGCAAAACTTTCCGGCCGACGGAAAGTTATACAATAGTTCGGCCAAACTTTTAAGTCGTTAGACTTAACGAGCCGTCGGCTCAAAACATAGTTCGACCGAACTTTTAATCAAAGTTCGGCCGAACTAACGCTTCACCCGACCTCCGCCTTTTCTCCCCGAATCTCCTGCCACCGTACGTCGCCCTTCACAAATTGAAACATTTGGCTTTTACCTTTAACACTTACTGCTCGTTCCTTGCGATTGTGATATTGCGAAATCACACTTCGCACCGTTTACCTTTTACCTTTAACACTTACCGCTCGTTCTTTGTGATTGCGATATTGTGAAATCTCAAATCGCACTTCACACCATTTACCTTTTACCTTTAAATGTTTCCAGTCGTTTTTTATGATTACGATATTGCGAAATCGCAAATTGTAATTTGCATCGTTTAACTTTTCTCCCTTAACACTTACCGTCGGTCCTTGCGATTGCGATATTGCAAAATCACGCCCTGTCATCGGTCCCACTGCCACGTCACTCATCGCAAAATCGCACTTCACACATTTTAGCTTTTACCCTTAACAGTTACCGCTCTATTCTTGCGATTGCGATATTGCGAAATCACAAATCGCAAATCGCACAGTTTAACTTTTTTCATAACACTTACCACTCATTCCGCCGATGTGATAACTCCACCACATCACTCGTCGAACTTCGCACTTCACAGAATTTAGCACATTGTAGATTGCAACCCGCAACCTTTACCGCATTGAAAATCTCACTTCGCACATTTTAGTTCATTCCTGTTGATATTTACCGCTATCCATCTAAAATTGCGATATTGCGATTCACGACCCGCCACGTCACTTCGCGCTTCGCACAACTTAGTTCATTCTTGTTAATTCTTATCGCCATCCCTTTAAACTTGCGAAGTTGCGATTGCGACATCGCACATCGCAAATTTTCTCCTCCATCGCACTTTGCCATCAAATTTTTGAGTTTTGTCTGCTCCAAAGTCATTTCTCATGCTATCATAAAGTTTTATAAGGGTTTTACCCTTTCCGCTTCCGAACCTCATTTCATGTGTTAAATCCCCCATAAGCCTCTTTTAGTCCCTTTCTTCCCTCCAAGCTGCAAATTAACTCTTTTTAATTAAAGTTAAGTTATGGATAACCTTTTTGCATGGATAGAAGCATGGTAGATAGATCATAGGATAAGTAGAGTGCATTTAGTCGTTTGGCCAAGTTAAGTGTGGTTTAGAATTAGTTTCTTTTTTTCTATTTGTTTTCTTCGAATTAAATTAGTTTCATTCTTTTCATTTCCTTTCAAACAATTTAATTTAGTTTCTTACAAGTATTTCCTTCATGCACATTAAATTAGTTCCATTTCTGCCATTTCTTTTCTGAAATTTAGTGTAGTTTCATTGAAGTGTGATAGAATTCATTGAGAACCCCTAGAAGTAGCACCCTTTCGTAAAGCAGAAGATGATGACATGAACATAATGCATCTGCTGTGTATATAACACTGTCACCTCAAATTTTGTATGAACCTCGAGTTGATAAAGTAAATTAGGGCAGCCCCTGGGAGTTGCAGCATTCTTGGTGGAATACCAGGGCACACCACTTTTTGGCGCCATTACCGGGGATGTGTGTAGTAGATGTTTTGATTTTTTTTTTAGCATTATTTTCTGCTTTCCTTTCTTTTCATGTCATTTCAGAAATATTGAAAAAGTAACAAAAAGATCTAATTTTCATGCCTCGTAGGACTAGGAATACCCAAAGAAAAATCTTACCTAAAACCCCCACATCACCTCCTAGCCACCCTTCACTCATCTTCAATGGCAGTGAGATTGAACCCCCTATAGGAGAGCCTTCTGAATATTTTGAGGATCCTATTGGGGAAGAAGAAGAAAATCTTGTTTCAACCGAGGGACCTACTTCACCTATCTTAACCATGGCTGGGACTCAGAGAGCCTTTCCCATAAGAGAGGTAGATGGGGAAACTAAAATGAAAAACATTAGCCCCTCAGCTCTTCCACACTTCCATGGACTTACTTCTAAGGACCCTGACACATTCATGTTTGAATTTTCTATTGTTTTTAGGACTTATGACTACACCTTTGATGATGAGAAGTTGAATCTATTCCAATCCACCCTTAAGGATGCAACCTTGCGTTGGTTCATGGGTCTTCTTGGGGACAACATTACTACCTAGGCACAGATGGAAGAGACCTTCAAAAACAATTATAAAGACTACTGTAGGTCCAAGGAAACTAAGGATGATATATTTAGGATGAATCTAGGGCCTGATGAATCCCTAGAGGATTATGAAGAGAGGTTTCAATTTAATTATAAGAGAGCCAACTGTGCTCTTGATCCTGACTCACTTAAACTTGTAATTCTTCAAGGGACCAGTGAAGAGATGATAGAAACCTTGAACATATTATCAAGAGGAGATATCTACCAAAAACCCTATGAAACAATCAAAACTATCTTTCAGAACCATTCTAAGGCATTTAGGAAGAAGGGCAGAGCTAGCCAAAGTACATCCAATACCCCTTCCTCTTCCACCTTCATAAAACATGAGATTGGAAACATGTTAGAGGACTTCAAGAGTGACATGTTGCACACCTTTTATTTGCAACTGAACACAATGCAGGTCAAAAGGAAGCACGAGGAAGCAAGGGGAAGTAGAGAGAGCTCTGTCCATATTACGTCCTAGATGTACCAGGAAGCACCCAAGAAATGAATGTCCACTGAATGTCATAGAGGTTTGATTAGTCTGTGAAGAGAATCATTCCATAGACAAGTATCCCTCCTTACCCAGACTTAAAGTTGTATATCAAGGTGGGGAAACAATTCCAGAGCAACTATGTTTCATCAACCAGAGAAGGCCTCGAGGCACTCGGCCATATCAACAAGTAATGCAAGGTGCACCTTACTCTTAATACTACAAAAATTAGAGAGCACCCATGCAACCTTGGTACACCCCCACTCCTCCATCCTAGTATACACCTCCTACTTGGCCTTCTAACCCTTCATATCATCCTCGGCCAGTAAACCAACCATTTCAGCAGTATGTTTCACAACAAACTCAGTGGAACAATCCTTCCCAAGGGTGGAGGCCTCAAAACAATCAACTACCTGCTCTAATGCCTCCACCCCAACCTCAACCTCAACTTAATCATGCTGCTCCACCTAGGCTACCTATACCTGCACAGCCCAATCCAAACTCGAACAATAGACAAGCACAACAAGGTCCCAGTGGAGAAACATCCCATCCAGCTTATGTTGTGGAGATACTTGAGGTTAATTTCAAGTTGGGAAGAGTACTCCCAGACAACCATCCCCCATCTTCACCTGTAGAGGTTAAGGAGGAAAATTAAGAAGATAACACTAAGATCCAACAACCTCCTTTTCCAGAGCGCTTGATCCACCCTAGTCAGCACACCCAGAGGAGACTGAACTCCTGGGAGAATTGGAAAATTTGTGTGTAAAGATACCACTTCTCTAGGCCATTAAGGATGTTCCTATCTACAATGCGCTCATCAAAGAAAATTTCTTCAAGAAACCTAGGAGAAGGAAGAGAGGTACCCCCACCATCAATGTGGTAGGACAACTATCTGATTTGATGTTGGGGAAGGTGATATTTCCAAAATACCTAGACCCTGGTAGTCCAGTTGTTGATGTGCATATAGATGGTGTCATAGTATCCAACACTCTGATTGATCTAGGGGCTTCCATTAATATCATGACCAAGGAAACTATCTTGAAACTTAATCTCCAAGGGACTTTGAGGAAAACCACAATAGTTCTGCAACTTGTAGATTGGTCCACAGTAACTTGGATGTTATGGTTACCATTGACTCTTGGGAGTATCCTACCGATTTCCTGGTCCTGCAACCAAAAACAAAGTTTAATGGTTATCCTCTCATCTTAGGGAGACCTTGGTTAGCCATTACATATGCTTATATTAGTTGTCAGGCTGGAAACATGACTATTAAAAATGGGCCTTTGTCTAAACAGCTAGTGTTATATCCTCTAGCCCAACCTTCCATTGATCATGATCTCCCTATATGGTTGGAGGATGAATAAGATGAGCTATATAACACTCCCCCTATGTGTACCATAGTGTTGGCCGGATAAATTGTTCTTGCGGACAAGATCGATCTCCCTAGTGTCAGAAGACAATCGGTGTCGATCCTACCTTAGATCCAAATGCTTATTTGCGGTCATAATCCTTCTGTCGCAACAAGAGTTGTCTTTTGTCGACCTGCAATCACAAACAAGCAAATATTAAATAGCACCTGTATAACAAATAATCATAAAACATACCTATCATAGTGATCAAGGAATCTATGAAATAAACGATCAAACGACAGCTTATTGAAATAAACAATCGAACGAAAATTTATTGAGAAAAACAAAACTTTATTGTATTAATATTAAAATAGCAAAAGCACCTTACAACCTTAGCCTTGATGTTCGAAAGGCCTTCCCGGGGTCCGAAGCAGGAATCTCCTCTACTTTGATAAGTCTTTCACTCTTCCTCCAAGAGCACAAGGAGGTATGTGATATTTCCTCTCAAAAGCTCAGCAGAAAGAAGTCTAAATCTCAACAACACTTCAAATCAATCACACATAAAGCTTCAACTCTAATTCTCAATCCCCAAAAACTTCTCTTTCAAAAAATATTCACTTAACCTCGAAGCACCCAATGCCTTTTATAGAGGCAAGATGAGGAGTATAGATCATAATCTTTAAAGGGATAGAATCCTCCTTCAAAGGGATAGGCTCCTCACATCAAGGGATTAGTTCCTTAAGGTGTGGGATACATGCACCTTACTAAAGCGTACTCATCCCCAAAAAATCTCATCTAGAACCTTCTAGAATTGACCAAAATTCAACTTTTTCACTTTACTTTCTCGCCTTTTCGAGTTTTACAGGAGTCCGCACCTATAACACATAGAAAGTGCGGTTTAGGTCCGCAGGAGAGCTGAACATTAGGTGCGGGACCGCAAGAAATATATAGAGAAAGTGTGATACCAGAGTTTAGGATATTTTTAGGGTTTTTCTCCAGTTTTGAGGCTTGGAATGAGGAACAAAGGTTGTAAGACATGCAAAGGAGGCATGTATGAGTGTTAATGAGCTTATACAGTCAGCATAATGTCAAGGTGACAATTTTTAGTGTAACAGATTACCCCCTAAAGTGCGAAGTCTGGAATAGATGAAGATGAAGTCTGTCATATATGAAGAGTGAAGTACTTTATCATTCAAGGATCATCCTGTGGACACCCCAGTCGGAACCTGTAAAAACATTCAATGAAAAATATATATGTCTACATATCATCGCTGAGGTAGGCATTCCCATACTCAGATAAAAAACTAACTAAAATTGTTCTGATACAGAAATGATTTTAATATTACATCAATAGTGTAGACACAACATGGGCACAGCCATCTGTAATGAATAGTCGACAATATAATAATAAAACTCCTCGCAGCCTGGATGGTGGAAACTAGATCCAGGTTCTTGATTTCTGCTTCCCGAACTAGTACGATTCTATCTATGCGATTAAATGTGTTGAAGTCGAACATGGTAGAAACCACTTGATTACCAGTCAATGATGCGAACTGTTAACAAGTGTGAGAGTAACCACCAATAATGTCAATGGCTCTCAAATTAATCAGTACAATCCATGAAATGTGAATGAATGAACTGAAGTCGAACATGTTATGGAATCATTCGATCAAAGGTCAATGATGTAACTTGTCGTCGAAGGCGAGAAACCTGCCATTGAGGCATGCAGATTTCAAGGTACTGATGATTTCTGGATCAACTTCCTAGATAATGAGCTGTCGTCGATAGAAAGCGATCCGTCGTAGGCAAGCCCACAACACGAAATCATAGATCAAGTTTTGAAAATATATTGGCAAGGACTGACTCAGGGATGGTCAAAATGGATGACAGATATTTTGCAAATGAATGGTTTATTTGAACTGTCCTCTTGAACACATAATGACACTGCAGATGGCTTGGTAGCAATTGACCCAAAGCTAATACCCAGAAACCGGCTAAAGACTTTCAATATGGTTTGATTAATTGTTAGGCAAAGGATTTCTCAACCCAGGTGAACAAAAAATGTCGTGTTCAAGAGTGGTTAACGGTTTTCTGAATAATCAAAATGTAACAAACATGTTCGTTTTTCTCTCTTTTCTCCCACCATTTCTGGCAAGTACCTCTTTATTTTTGACAAGCTTGAGGAGGATAACATTTGCTTGTTTATAAGCTCATCCTTCGGATGAGTCCAGTTTAGTTTAAGATTCGAACCCTAATAAGGAGTGGTTCGTTCCTGTTTAAAATTGAACAGGTCCTTTACTGTTTAATTTTAACGAGTCCAGTATAGGAGAAACTCGATGTTTTTCAATTTTAGGGAGTCAGAAGAAAAAACTTAAGAAAACTCCATGGGTTTACTTTTTCGTAAATTTAGTCTCTCGAGCCCGAAAAAGGATAAAATAATGCGGGAGAGAACTCTATTGACCGTAATTAGTCAACGTATACCTTTTTCGTAAATAGTCCATTTCAGTCCGTAAAAGGGGTAAAATTACACTGAAGGGACGATCATTAATTTACTTTAACGAGTTCGAATAATCAAGTGCTAGGCAATCTTTTCATGTTTAGAGAGTCTAAAAAGGGCTTAAAAGAGAACTCAAAATTTCACTTTTTCGTAAGTTTTAACGAGTTCGAAAAAGGGATAAAAATGTACTCATGTGGCCGAATTTCAATTTAATTTACGAGCAGGAAAATATGGAAATAACTCGGCATTTTCATGTGTTTTACGAGAATGAAAAATAGCAAAATAATCTCGGGATTTTCATGAGTTTAACGAGTCTTGAAAATAACCGAAATTGACTCAAGATAGGTTTCATTTTTACAAAAGCTTGAAACAGAGAAAAACTATGCTTCAGAGTGGTTTCATTTTTACACAAGCTTGAAACAGAGAGAAAAATGTGCTTGATGCCCCCTAAGCATAACTGCTAGAGCACATGCCCCCCCAGCTTCATTTCATTCAACTAAGTACACTGCTGGTAATTAATAGCTTGATGGAATGAAGGTTCATTTACGAGATCATATGAAAGACCTGACCTAAAACTGTAAGAAAATTATGCAAAAACTGAAATAACTAACCTAAATATATGACTTAACATTTACGAGATCTAGTCAAAGACTCGACTCAATTAGGGGAGGATTTGTTTCATTTTTTAACGAGCTTGACATAGGAAAAGAAATATGCTTATATCTACTTTCTACAATCTACCTATATAACCTATTGATTCATTTTTTAATGAGGTTGACACAGTAAAAGGAACCAACCTCAGATTCACTGATTCATTTTTTAACGAGGTTGACACAGTAAAAGGAACTGTCTTCATGCCTGATTCGTTTTTTTATGAGGTTGACTCAGTAACAGGAACCAACCTCACTCACTGATTTCTAATCTATTAATCTACTCTCTACAATCTACCTACTGATTCATTTTTTACGAGGTTGACACAGTAAAAAGAACTATCCTCGGAAGCTTGTTTCATTTTTTAAACGAGCTTGACACAAGAAAAGGAACTATGCTCTCGACTAACTGATTCATTTTTTAACGAGGTTGACATAGTACAAGGAACTATCCTCACTCACTGATTCATTTTTTAACGAGGTTGACACAGTAAAAGGAACTTTCCTCATCTACATGTTTCATTTTTTAACGAGGTTGACACCGTAAAAGAAACTATCCTCGTATCTGATTCATTTTTTAATGAGGTTGACTCAGTAACAAGAACCATCCTCATAAACTATGTATTTCTAATCTATCAATCTACCTACTGATTCATTTTTTAATGAGGTTGACACAGGAAAAGAACTATCCTCATCGCCGACTGATTCATTTTTTAACGAGGTTGACACAGTAAAGAACTATCCTCTGACCAACTGATTCATTTTTAAACGAGGTTGACACAGGAAAAGATGGAAAGAACTCTCCTCAGACACCACTGATTCACTTTTTAACGAGGTTGACACAGTAAAAGGAACTGTCCTCACATCTGCTGATTCATTTTTTAATGAGGTTGACACAGGAAAAGAACTGTCCTCACACTCACTGACTATGGCTTCCAACTGGAAGAAATACATGTCAATGGACACACCTCGATCATGGATTCCAAGAGGTCTTCATCAGAAGGAAGAACAGTCCTCTGGAAGGAACACATGTCAAGGGACTCAAATTGTTGGACGGATAAATTTTTCTTGCGGACAAGACCAATCTCCCGAGTACTAAAAATATCTAGCAACAAACAACCAAATAGACTAATCTTTCTCTAAGCATGTAAGGTTTACAAAAGATCTATAGAGGTGTAAAAGACTTACCGTATGTCCAGCGCTTGTTTGAAGTCGTTGTTGTCGCTCGTGCACTTGAAGGAGTTTTCCTCGTAAACCTGCAGTCACAAACAAGAAAAATATTACATAGCACCTGTATAGACATCATCATAAACCATGCTTATCATAGTGATAAAGGAATCTATGAAATAAACCATGAACAGACAGCTTATTGAGAAAAATGAGTATATTTGTATTAATTTCAAAAGAAGGAAAACCTTACAACCTGAGCCTTGATGTTCGAAAGGCCTTCCCGGGGTCTGAAGCAGGAATCTCCTCTACTTTGATAAGTTTTGCACTCTTCCAACCAAGACAAATAGAGGTATGGAATCTCTCCTCACAAAAATCTTAGTTAACTGAGTCTGAATCTCAACAACACTTAACCTCAAATATTCTAAAGCTTCCCCTCTTCAATCCTCCATCGTTCTGTTTTTCTCAATAAATTTTCGTTCGATTGTTTATTTCAATAAGCTGTCTTTTGATCATTTATTTCATAGATTCCTTGATCACTATGATAGGTATGTTTTATGATTATTTGTTATACAGGTGCTATTTAATATTTGCTTGTTTGTGATTGTAGGTCGACAAAAGACAACTCTTGTTGTGACGGAAGGATTATGACCGCAAATAAGCATTTGGATCTAAGGTAGGATCGACACCTTCATAGCATTTATTTGTAAAACAAATATACTTAGAGAAAGACAAACTGATTTTTTTGTTTGTTGCTAGATTGTCTTCTGACACTAGGGAGATCGGTCTTGTCCGCAAGAACAATTTATCTGGCCAACAAATCTACGATCTACGATTTATGGGGTCTTGGACTCTCTAGGGGGGGCAATCTACGATCCGATTCCACGCGCAAGTGCAGAGTAACAAAGCTCAATCCCCTTGAAGGTTCCTCGAAATGGTCAATCCGAGGTTTACCAACAAGTGACCCCAGGCTCCTCGACAATGGTTAATCCGAGGTTTACCGTTTATAATGCGCACAAAATCTTCTATCTTCCCCAATGAAACAGAATTGATTGTTTCAAAGGTTCGGACATGATCTCGTGATTGACTTCTTTAAGAGAAGCTTCCCAGAATGTACAAATTACAATGGGATTTATTTCCTACCGCAAGATTTATCTACTTGTTTGTTTTAGTTGCTTTGGAAAGTTAACTACAACCTATTCCAAAGCACTAACCCTGAGCTATATTGGTGGAAAGAGCCTTAAAAATGTAAAAATTACTAGATGAATTTTAATTAAGCGCTGTGTTATTAAGGCTGTTATTACTCAAAAGGGTAAATGGATATGAAACCAATGGTGTTATGAACCGAACCAAAACTGAATGCAATCGAATATGATAATGTAATATTTTCAATTCGATGAATCCTAACTAAATTAAGGAGAGAGTTTCCATCACTTCCAACAATGCAAAAAATTGATCACTAAGAGAAAATATAACAAATTCTCTAATGCACTAATTTTATCAAGAAAAACTAATGCAAATCAATCCCAATTTTTTTTTTATATTTTTGTGTTTTTAAAACAAGCATAAAAACATCTAAATTCAAATCAAATAAAACTGATCTAAATCTACGATTGATTTTTCAGAATGTAAACTATGCAATTGTAATCTATGCACAATTCACATGAAAAATATGCAAATGTAATCTATGCACATTTTTCATTCATATTCTGAAAATGAGAATTCTAATTATGCAAATGTGATCTATGCAAGAGAATTCTCAAACACAAGATGATTCTAATGTAATCTAAGAACCAATCAAGTGCAAGTCAAGAAAATCGGGTGAGAGTTCCAAAGATCAAAAAACACTCAAAGGCGATTAACACTCAAACACAATTTAGCCCCCCCTACACAATTTGCAAAAACAAAAGCAAAAAGATGTAAAATTGTGAAAAGACTGAGACAAACCTCCAAGTAATGACCAAAGGAAATCAAATTAAGAATTTCTCAAAAAGGGAGACTCAAAACACCGAGTTAACGGAGATTGATGAGATGAAGAATTTACTGAAAGAAACTCATAAACAAGAGATTTTTGACAGAAAAATACAGATCTGGGTAGACGCTAAGAATCCTAAATCAAATAAAAAATAAACTTAAAAAATAAATCTAGAGTTTTTCCAAAATTTAACAGGGTCCGCAGGCTTCCAGAAGTAACAAGTGCGGTCCCGCACTGTTTACTTAAGGAAAGTGCGAAACTGCCCGCACTGTGTAAAAGAACAAAGTGCGGTCCCCAGAAAAGTTCAAGAAAAACGTAAAAGATTTCAAAATTTTCAAAAACAGAGAAAACCTAAGCTACCCAGGTAGATATCCATCAATAAAAAACCAGGAAAAACTTTTCCTCAAATCAAAATAAAAGAGAAACAAAAACAACAAGTTCTTTCCCCAGTGGAGTCGCCAATTTGTTGGCCGGATAAATCGTTCTTGCGGACAAGACCGATCTCCCTAGTGTCAGAAGACAATCTAGCAACAAACGAACAACTAAGTTTGTCTTTCTCTAAGTATATTCGTTTTACAAATAAATGCTATGAAGGTGTCGATCCTACCTTAGATCCAAATGCTTATTTGCGGTCATAATCCTTCCGTCGCAACAAGAGTTGTCTTTTGTCGACCTGCAATCACAAACAAGCAAATATTAAATAGCACCTGTATAACAAATAATCATAAAACATACCTATCATAGTAATCAAGGAATCTATGAAATAAACGATCAAACGACAGCTTATTGAAATAAACAATCGAACGCCAATTTATTGAGAAAAATAGATCTTGATTGTATTAATCTTAAAATAACAGAAGAACCTTAAAACCTTAGCCTTGATGTTCAAAAGGCCTTCCCGGGGTCCGAAGCAGGAATCTCCTCTACTTTGATAAGTCTTGCACTCTTCCTCCAGGAGCATAAAGAGGTATGTGATCTTTCCTCTCAAAAGCTCAACAGAAAGAAGTCTAAATCTCAACAGCACTTCAGCTCAATCACACATAAAGCTTGAACTCTAATCCTCAATCTCCAAAAACTTCTTTCAAAAATCTTCACTTAACCCTTTGAGGCTACCCAATGCCTCCTTTTATAGAGCAGATGAGGAGGTTAGGATTCCACCTTTAAAGGGATAGAATCCTCCTTCAAAGGGATAGGCTCCTCACATCAAGGGATTAGTTCCTTAAGGTGTGGGATACATGCACCTTACTAAAGTGTACTCATCCCCAAAAAATCTCATCTAGAACCTTCTAGAATTGACCAAAATTCAACTTTTTCACTTTACTTTCTCGCCTTTTCGAGTTTTACAGGAGTCCGCACCTATAACACATAGAAAGTGCGGTTTAGGTCCGCAGGAGAGATGAACATTAGGTGCGGGACCGCAAGAAATATATAGAGAAAGTGCGATACCAAAGTTTAGGAGAGTTTTAGGGTTTTTCTCCAGTTTTAAAACTTGGAATGAGGAACAAAGGTTGTAAGACTTGCAAAGGAGGCATGTATGAGTGCTAATGAGCTCATACAGTCAGTAGAATGTCAAGGTGACAATTTTTAGTGTAACACATAGATGCTATTCTTAGAGGGGGGAAACTTGATGAAGATGAATTCATCGACCATGCCATTCAAAACTAGTCCTCCACTAACACTCCTCTCGAAACCTTAGTCAAAGAGTTTGAAAGCCAACCTTGTATGGAAGTGCACTCAGTTGAGAAAAACTCTGAAACCACCAAGACTATTCTGTTTGGCCCATCCTATCTCTAAAAATCAACCCAAACCTCTCAAATGAAGAAGAGAAGCAGTTATGCCAACTTTTGAAAGAAAATCTTGAAGCATTTTCTTGGGATTGCAAGGACATGAAAGGGTGCATCCTTCAGTATGCAGGAATCACATTTACATCAAAGAAGGATGTAAGCCTGTGAGACAACCCCAAATAAGGATGAACCCGGCTCTGAAGGACATAGTCAAAGAAGAGTTGCAGAAACTATTGGATGTAGGGTTCATATATCCTATATCCGATAGTGAGTGGGTATCTCCTCTTGTCCTAGTCCCAAAGAAGAATGGGAAGTGGATAATTTGTGTTGACTATCGAGAACTTAACAAAGCCACCAAGAAAGAAAATTTCCCTCTGCCCTTTATAGACCGAGTCCTGAATGGCCTTGCAGGGAAGAAGTTCTTTTCCTTCTTAGATGGGTTCAGTGGGTACAATCAGATTCAAATTAGCCCTGAAGAGCAGGATAAGACCACTTTCACCTACCCTTGGGGTACCTTTTCTTATAGATTCCTACCCTTTGGGTTATGCAATGCCCCAACCACCTTTCAAAGGGCTGTCCTAAGCATCTTTTCTGAGTTAGTCCATGACTGTCGACATATACATGGATGATTTCACAACATATGGGGATGACTTCCAGAAAGATCTCTCTTGGGTAAAGTACTAAGAAGGTGCATTGAGACGCATCTCTCCTTGAGCCCAGAAAAGTGTGAATTTATAAAGAAGGCAGGGGTTGTATTAGGACACTACATATCCAAAGCAAGAATACAAGTAGACCCAAGAAAAATCACTATCATTGAAAGGGTACATGCTCCTTAAAAGCAGAAAGATGTGAGGAGTTTCTTAGGCTTAGCTGGTTACTATAGAAGGTTCATCAAAGATTTCAGCAAGATGGCTTCACCATTATTTGGGTTATTGGCCAAATATTTCGAGTTTATTTGGTTCGGTCCTTGTCAAGAGGCTTTCGAGCTCATTAAGAAATAATTGACTACTTCCCCCATCCTCCGAGGTCGAAATTGGATTCTGCCTTTCCACATCCAGACTGATACATCCGACAAAGCTGTAGGGGCAACATTAGGAAAATTAGAGGACAAAATCCCGTCTTCCATTTGTTTCATCAGCAAGAATTTTTCAAAGGCCGAGCTGAATTATACTGTTACTGAGAAGGAGATGTTAGCCATTGTCCATGCATTGAAAAAATTCAGGAATTATGTCACTGGATATCAGACCTTTGTCCGCACTGACCATGCAACCATCAAGTATTTAATGAAAAAACCAAATGTAAATTCTAGGATAATTAAATGGTTTTTACTTTTGAAGCAATTTGATTTGACTATTGTTGATAAACCTAGAAAGGAGAACGTTGTTGCATATTTTTTGTCCAGGTTAGTTCTCCCTGCAGGTGAAGAAGGAATGGTGGATGACTAACTGCCAGATGAACACCTCTTTTCCATATCAGCACTCTCACCATGGTTTGCTGATATAGCCAACTACTTGGTTGCTGGAAAGTTCCCTCCCAATCTTTCATTCAGGAAGAGGAGCAAAATCATGATAAAAAAACGCCCCTTTCACATGGATTGGGGGAAATATTTTCAAGCTAGGCCTTGATCAAATCCTAAGGAGATGTGTGAGGGAGGAAGAAGTTTTTGATATCCTCTCTGAATGTCATGAAAACCCATGTGGAGGCCACTTTGCTGCAAAGAGAAGTACTTACAAATTTTTGCATACTATTTGCCTACCCTTCACCAAGATTCTAGAAGATACACCAACATGTGTGACTAGTGCCAAAGGATGGGGAAACCCACACAAAGGGATGAAATGCCTTTACACCCTCAGGTGTCTCTTGAGCCATTTGATAAGTGGGCCATGGACTTTTTTGGACCTATCGATCCACCATCCGGAAAAAAGAAGTATGTCATAGTCTGGATTGATTACGTGACAAAGTGGGCTGAAGCAAAAGCAGTGAAGGTAGAAAAAGAGGAGAAAGTAGAAATTTTTTTGAGGGATAATGCGTTTTACAAATTTGGATACCCCAAAGAAATAGTCACTAATAAGGGAGTAGAATTCACCTCTCACCTCATTATGAATCTTTTGAGGAAGCACAAGTTTAAGCATAGAACTTCTACTGCCTATTTCCCTCAAAAAAATGGCAAAGTAGAAGTAACTAAAAGAGCTTTAGAGAGCATCCTCACCAATATTCTGAGCAGCAGCAGAGAAGATTGGGTAGACATATTGGTAGAAGCTACTTGGGCCTACAACACCACTTGGAAGACAACAACCAGATTCACTCCTTATGAACTAGTCTATGGTAATAAAGCTCTACTTTCAGTTGAGTTTGAATTCAATACTTTAAGAATGGAAGTTTAATTAAATATATATCTATCAAATGCCCAAAAAGAGAGGCTTTTGCAACTAAATGGATTGGATGAGTTTAGAATGCAAGCACTTGTTCACACAGAGGTAGTTCAGCTGCAAAGGAAGGTATGGCATGAGAATAACATCAAAGACAAGGCCTACAAAGAAGGAGGTTGGGCATTGTTGTATGATTCAAGGTTTAAATATTTTAAATGCAAGTTTATGACAAGATGGTTATGACCTTACACAGTGGAAAAATGTTTTGATAATTGCGCAGTTCAAATCATAACCATAGATGAGGATGGAATCCCCTTGCTTGTCAATGGTCACAGACTTAAAATTTAAAAGAAGCCTTTGTCAAAGGCAGAGTTAATAAATTCAATAAGAAGATAGGTGTATGTGATGGGAAACTCCATAGTTTCCCACATCTAAAAAAAAAAAATAAGAATAAGCTTGTGGGTTGAAAACCTCGATGGAGGCAACTCACTTGCTCAAAAAAAGAGAAAAAGAGAATAAAAATACATGGGTGAAAACCTCTTTGAGGCACCCAAGGAAAGTTTGTGGGTTAAAACCTCCATGGAGGCAACCCACTTTCTTTCAAAAAAAAAAAAAAAAAGAGAGAAAAAGAACAAAAAGAAAAGAAAAGAAAATACATCTGCATATCTGTGTTTTTTGTGTTTTCTGTTTTACAGGTTGTTAATGGTTTCTGGAAACACATGGAAGCATTCATCTTCTTTTCCCTTCTTCTATCTTACCATCCATGAGCACAGATTTCCCTCTGACTCATATGTTGTGTACCTCAAAGAACAATGGCTTCTATTTCAAATCAAAACTTTAGCCTCCCATGGATCACTACCTTTCCAAGATTGTAGGCAATTCATGAATTTCTATAAGCAAGCTAATATGGATGATCAGGAAAAGATGGTAGAGTTTTATGTGCATAAATTTGTGCTGACAAATCTGGATATTTGGGACCCCAATCCTACAATGGGGGATATGCAATTAATGGATCTAGCATCTTGGATGGTGAATGAAGACACTAGAGCAAAAGAGATATGGAAGGTCACGGGAAGAAGAAATAGAGAACCCTTATATATCAGACCATAATTTTTCAGCCCAAGAGGAGTCATCCTTAACCATTGAGAGATTGAAAGGGACCCTGAACTGGTTGAAATCTACCTTCAGACTCAAAACCAGGTGATAGGCCACTTTGACGATGTCTCTAGGCAGATAGAAGATGAGTGCATTATGGCCAGCCAGAGGAGATGGAACAACCTCCCTCATAGCCTCAAGAACAGGGAGTACCATACTCCAGAAAGACTGAGGGGTGCATTGGAAAGGGCACCATTATACAAGAGGGCCATGTAGGCCAAAAATATCCAATGGTTGGGACTAAAGCTCAGCCCACCTATGCTATTGGGGTTGAGTAATGAAAATGACACAGATGCACAAGATAGATAATAGGAGAATGCAAAAAAGAATAATGGTTTTTATCCCCTTGGGGAAACTCCCACACTTCTTCCTCAAGAAATTAGGGGGGTTGTCTTAGCCTTAAATGAAATGCAGGAGGAAGATTAGTTGCTTAGAGGATGAACAACCATTCAGTAGGGGGGTGATGATGAGCTTCATCATTAGACATATTTGGAGAGGTTAATAGTCACCTTTTTCCCTTCCTAGATATATTTCTCTTGCATTTTTATTATTATTTGGTTTTATGATGCTAGTATAGGTGGTGATTTAGGCTAACATACTCTGAGTGCATAATATAAGGTTGAGTGCAGAAAATCAAGAATTATTAATCATTTTTATAAGGATTTTATCATAAAAACTCGGAGGGGACAACAAAGAGGAATTATAGGAGGATTTTCCACCCTCAAAGGAAATCGAAGGATCCCAAAGGTTCTCTCCAGCAATTCGAATTCCAAAAAGCAGTCAAGGGATCCCCAAGGATTCTGTCCAGCAATTCAAATTACAAAGGCAGCCAAGCAACTCAAAGAAGAGTGCACCCAATCCTTGTTCACTGGGAGTCAAGTAGACTCAATCACCATTTTCTAGGGAGTTCTTGGTAGCTGCCTTGTAGAATAAATAGAGAAGAGATAGAGCTAGGAAGAGTTAGTCTATTCTGGTCTTGATTCCATTCAAAAATATTGTTGTGAGCTATTGAGCTTTTTGTTTTATTCAGGGATCAAAATTTCAGAGATGTATGCAGTTATTCTTTTATGAAATGAGCAGACTGGTTTCATTCGACTGATTTAAGTTTAAGAGGTCTAGGTTCGTGAGTTAGGTCTCAATCCATGAGCCTCAGCTTCTTTGCTGTTACTATCTTTTCCTTTCTGTCATTCAACTAGTTTTTCTTCTGCCATTTAAGTTAGATTTACTTCTGATAAGTTTCATTGTTGTTTAGTTTTTGTGTTGTTGTAGTTTTTAGTTTCTTATGCGTAGTAAATAGAGGAAAAACTCCAAAAACTGTGGTCAAGTCCCCCCTCTCATCTCTGTCAACAAATTTCGAGCAGGGTAGACTTTCCCATAGGCCAAAATTGCTTTTTGTTTGAGTTTTCGGAAGAAATTGTATTACCAAGTCTACACCTTTATTTCACTGTTTTATCATGCATTTATGTTTGTTTCCCATGCATAATCCGCATGTGTGTTTCATTTCTGAGCTATGCTCTTACGCCGCCATTCCCCTCCTTTCTTTCTCACCTTAATGTTTTACTTACCCTTGTTCCTAACACACTTAAGCCCTTCAAGCCTTACTTCTTTGTTTTTCTCCGTTCACGATTGCCTTACCTTTTTATGCAAAACAAGTGAAAAACCATTCAAAACCATCGAAATCCTGACCTCCGCCTTTGCTCCTCGAGTCTCCCGCCACCGTATGTCGCACTTCGTAAATCGAAACATTTTTCTTTTACCTTTAACACTTACCGCTCGTTCCTTGCGATTGCGATATTGCGAAATCGCAAATCGCACTTCGCACTGTTTACCTTTTACCTTTAACTCTTACTGCTCGTTCTTTGCGATTACAATTCGCACTTTGCACCGTTTACATTTTCTCCCTTAACGCTTACCGCCGGTCCTTGCGATTGTGATATTGCAAAATCGCGCCTCGCCCTCTGTCACACTGCTAGGTCGCCCATCGCAAAATCACACTTCGCACATTTTAGCTTTTACCCTTAACACTTACCGCTCGATTCTTGTGATTGCGATATTTAAAAATCACAAATCGCAAATCACATAGTTTAACTCTTTGCATAACACTTACTGCTTATTCTACCGATGTGATAACTCTGCCATGTCACTCATCACACTTCGCACTAAGCAGAACTTACCACATCGCATATCTCAACCCGCAACCTTTACCGCATCGCAAATCTCACTTCACACATTTTAGTTTATTCCCGTTGATCTTACCGCTATCCATCTAAAATTGCGATATTCCGATTCACGACCCGCCACGTCACTTCCCACTTCACACAATTTAGTTCATTCTTGTTAATCTTTATCACTATCCATTTAAACTTGTGAAGTTGCGATTGTGACATCGCACATCGCAACTTTTGTCTTCCATCGCACTCCAAAGTCATTTCTCACGCTATCATAAAGTTTTATAAGGGTTTAACCCCCTCTTTCTGCTTCCAAACCTCGTTTCATGTGTTAAACCCCCCATTAGCTTCTTTTAGCCCTTTTATTCCCTCCAAGCTGCAAATTAACTCTTTTTAATTATAATTAAGTCATGGATAGCCTAGTTGCATGGATAGAAGCATGGTATATAGATCATAGGATAAGTAGAGTGAATTTAGTCGTTTGGCCAATTTAAGTGTGGTTTAGAATTAGTTTCTTTTTTGCTATTTATTTTCTTCGAATTAAATTAGTTTCATTCTTGTCATTTCCTTCCTGCACATTAAATTAGTTCCATTTCTATCATTTCCTTTATGTAATTTAGTGTAGTTTCATTGAAGTGTGACAGACTTCACTGAGAACCCCTAGAAGTAGCACCTTTTCGTAAAGCAGAAGAGGATGACATGAACAGAATGCATCTGTTGTGTATATAGCACTATCACCTCAAAGTTTCTACGAACCCCAGGTTGATAAAGTAAAGTAGGGCAGCCCCTGGGAGTTGCCGCACTCTTGGTGCAATACCAGGGCTCACCACATGCCATGGTCTCTTTTTTCTTCATTTTATGTGTTTATGTTTCATGGTCTTAAATGCTTCGTTATATGTAATTATTTAATGCATCTATAAGGAAAAGATCTTGGATAAAATGGTATCAGAGCAAGTCTTTGTCGATGCGAATTGCATGAGTATATGCTAACCATAAACAAGTTGCAAAGAGGCGAAGGAAATCTTAACTCTTTTGATCCTGAAGCAGGATGTGCATGATGAAGAAGAAACATGGCAAATGAGGAAGCTCATTGGGAAGAAGAGCAAAATTGCCGCAAGGCATTCTACAACATGGCAGAGAAAGTAGACAAACTATTTGTAGAGTATGAGAAGACCATCAAGCCCAAGAAGAAAAACGCAGATGACCACGGATCAATAAACCATGGAGATGGTGGAGAAGAGCCCCCTCCCTCTCCATATTCTAGTGATAGTTCCTCTTCTTCTTCTTATAATTCTCACTGACGTCATAAGCATACATCTAAGAAACCTTTTCTTATACTATATGTAAAGTTTGACTTGCCTATGTATTCAGGAGAATGCAATGCGAAAAATCTCAACAATTGGATTACACAGATTGAGGTCTACTGCCAAATTCAATATATCAAGAAAGAAGCAACAAAGATCTAATTGGAATCCCTTCGACTGAGTGGCACCGCTCTCATTTGGTGGGAGAGAAAATTTCAGGGCAACAACAATCTGTGTAACCTTCTCTCCTCATGGTCAAATTTTATTTCTGCATTGAAAACTTAGTTTCACCCATTGGGATATAAGAAAAAAGCATTAATGGAGTGGCAACACCTAAAGCAAGGAAAAGGCCAAAACGTGCAAAGCTTCATTGAAGAATTTATAAAACAAGCATTGAACTTAGATATTCCGTTAAATTCACCAGAGATTGTAACTAAGTATCTAGGTTCTTTACATATTTACATAAGACATTCATTATTATTGTTTGAGTCTGCTACCATTGATGAGGCCAACATGAAGGCCATGCATCTTGAAAACAAAGAGACACATGAAAAAAATGACCACCCAAAAAGAGCAGGAACAACAAAGAGAAGAGGGGAAAATGCCTCTTGTACCCATTGTGAGAAAGGACATGACGAGAAAATTTATTGGAAACTGCACCCTGAGCGGAGACCTAAGAGGGATGACATGAAGGAGAGGAAAAAGAGAGCTGCCACCATGCAACAAGATCAAAATTATGAATCAGAGGAAGGTGAGAAGGTAACGACTGCAGGAGTTGCATGAGGTAGACCAATTGACTTGGGATCAGATTCCGGTGATGAAAGCAGGATTGCAGCAGATAGATCCATCGATTTAGCTTCATATTCAGGCAACGAAACAGAAATTTCAATACATAGTGTACCAAAGATGGAAAGGTCACCCAATGCAGCATGGCTCCAGGAATTTGAGGAGATCAACCAAATAATTCAAGCAGATAATACTGAGCTAAGGAGACTCCTATAGGAAGCAAAAAAGCAGAAACAAAGGTTGCTACGCCAGTTGCGAGCTAAGGACGAGGCCTTGGAGAAGCTGCAGCATAACCCCCTTGAGGTAAAAAAAAATTATTCGATTTCACATAATTTTCATGATGACAATTTTGCTGCTTTTGAAAAACATACTATAGGTATCGGGTCCAAACTGTTGAAGAAGATGGGTTATCAAGGAAAGGGCCTCGGCCTTAATGACCAAAGAATCATTAACCCTATCAAAGTAGAATAATTTCCCCGTCATGCAGGACTTGGGTATGTCAGGAAGGAAGTTGGGGAATGCTCCAAGATAGCCAGCGACCCACCAATGACGAATGATCAGAGCGCCTCATCACATCCTAACGACAGTGAGGGATCCATCAACACTTATCAGAGGCACATCGGGAAGAAGCGTTCTAAGACAATCCAAAAAGTCTGGAAGAGGAGGGATCATTGCCACAAGGATGAATGCCATAAATATGCATGTCAAACACTTCAGGCCCAAAAAGAACCCATGAATAATCCAGTCATCGAAGAAATTCCACAAGTAAATCCGCCACAGGGAGGTGACCCATTTAATTTATTAAGTAAAAAATGGTTTTTTTAGAGGTAGTCTCTAGTTCTGGCCACAGTTTGTAAATCATGCATAACAAATAAGTGTAAAAGTGATGTGCCTTCCATCATTTCAAAATGAAACGATGATATTTTTTTGGCCTTTTGAGTAGATGAAGTATTGGGTTTTTATTATGTAATCCTTGACCAATGAGTGTGTGCTATAGCTCTTGGCAAGTGAGGAGTTGTTTGAGTCGTGTGGTTTGTAAAAGATGCTCCAGATTTGTGTGCAAGTGATTGAAAATATGGTTCTACGAAGACAAGAAGTGTGTTGGATATGTTAATGATTTTGGTGGTCCAAAATCTCCTTAGTGGGGAGGATTGATCCAGGTGGCTCCAGACACCCTTAGGAGACTAAGGGGGCTAATGATAGGTCAAAATTCAAAGTGGTGGAAATGTGGCAAACTCAGTGTCAAGTTGAATATCTCATCGTTCTGATCGCAACGGTGCGAACGGTTCATCAATCTGAGCCCGTATGGAGAAGTTAGAGCAAGTCAAATTTTTTGGGTTGACTTGGTGATGTGGCAGGTTAAGGAGGCAGCAATTTTGCAATTTTTTGGGGCTGGAATTTGACCAATTTCTAGGAAAAATCGTGGGATGGATAAAATGTCTAATAACCCCCCAAGGTTCAAGAAATTGTCCAATGTTGGTGTATAAACAAATTTTGTATTAAAATAGGTGGTGGGGTCACCAATCCTGCCACCCAACTGTCCGCATTATTCAAATAAAAAAAAATATATATTATTTTAATGGAGGTTGGCGGCCATGACCCCGCCTCCCCCGGGAACCACCAACCAAAAGGGTTGGGGGGCGGGTTGTCACCCCCGCCGCCGTGGGGGTGAGCCACCGTGCCGGCGGACCCGCCGCCCAAAAAGGTCGACAATTTTATATTAATATACATTGGGAACTAAAATTAGAAGGGTGATATTTGATCCCCCGACTCGTCCTCAACTAATTCCTCTCTTTGCCACTACACCAACGTCCTATGTGTTGGTTAATCCACCACCACACATAAATATAAACTCGTTTGCACAGTGCGGGTTGGAGGAGAGTCGACGTGAATTTCCATAAACATTATTTTATTGCAGCTGGATCCCTGAGCCATTCGGGGGGGAAGTGGAACCATGATTTCAGCCACATTTTTAGAGGGGTCAGAATTTTCTGGTGTCCAAATTGGACAAATTTTATATGGATTGTGCACCTCTCGGTGACAGGGATCTGATGGTGCTGTCTATTTATGCAACATAGGTCTCCATTTTTCGGGCATTTTCTAGATTGGAGGTATAAGGGTGCTTTATGTAATTTTTCTTGTACTTCTTCTTCTTCTCACCACTTAATGAATGAATGCCTCCCCACTGTTTGGCAGGGCCCAGAGACGTAGTCCGAATAGGACAGACTCCGTAATCAATTTTTAGTGTCTTGGTCTCATGCGTGTTATGGTCTCTTTGTTCTTCGTTTTATGTGTTTATGTTTCATGGTTTTAAATGCTAGTTATATGCAATTCTTTAATGCATCTATAAGCAAAATATCTTTGATCATATTTAGGTAATGAAAATTCCAAAATGATCATGCTAAATGAAAGGAACAAAATACAAATTTTCTTACTAGTTCCTACTCTCAAATATAATTTCTCAATTATTTTATTTTTTATATTTATAGAGAAAGTTAATCAAAAGGCAGAAGAGAATCAGACTCTATTACGAAAAAGTGGAAAATTGTTTTGAAATATACATTTGATGTTGAGATTGTTTCCTTCCACACAGATTTGGTGCATATTTATTTCTCCTCTCATATTTGTTTCTGACCATTTTTCGATATTAAACTATCTAACTTGATCAAAATCTTGCAGTCTTTTACATTCTACCTGCACATAATTTGATCATGTACTTGCACATAAGTTCAACATGTACCAATTTCATATTTCAAGTCTTCTATGATATATACTTCCCCTAACTGTGCCAAATTCCTATGAGTTACAACTCAAGCTTGAGTACCTATTAAATGATTTTGTGTTAATTTTGATACAACCATCTTTTATGCAATTTTACTAAGGAAATAATTTCAAACTTAAGTGGAAAATTTCCAGTCATCCTCTGATATTCACTTTCCCTAAAACTTCCAAATTTCTATCAATTATAACTCAAACTCATTTTCCCTCCCAAATTATTCTTGACCCAACAAATGATTCTAAGTTAATTTGGTCACAACCATATTATATGAAAATTTTCTGAGAACATAATTTCTAACTTAGGTGGTAGGGACTAAGCTACCTTGTAACACTTGTTTATAGTTTTCAAGACCAAAGAAACTTTGCATCCTTTATTAATCATTTCTCAATGCTAGAGCTCCAATTAATCTTTTAATGAAGGCCAACTCTAAGATATTTGTATGAATTAACTTCCTCTAAATTGATAATATCATACATAAAGTTAGTGTAAATGATCTTTTAAAATCTAATTATCACAACCTTTATCTCAAGAATATCTATACATGTACAAGAATAAAAATCTTAGAGAATTCTTAGTTACTTCATGAGGTAAGAGAGACACTACATCAACCCTTCATGTTATGATATGAACCTTAAAATTAATTGTATTTAACATAAACAATATCTAACATAGCTCCTTACTATTCCATAATTACTAGATTACTTATCCTAATCTAATCCCATATCTAAGCTATGACATAGTGTTATAAATATTTTTTGATGTATAATATGATCTCCATTACTAAGCTAATGATATCGATAGGGTTATACTCTGCATGAACTATGAACAAGGGATAAAAATATGTAGCTTATATTGGTAGGTAGTTTACCCAAGGTGAGCACTCATAAGCGTAAGGTGAGGACCTTTTATTTTGATAAAATTGTAGAGTAGGTAGGGATCGATGAGACCAAACCTCTAGCTATTGTTCTTGCAATGTTGGAAAAACAGGCAGTGAAGAGCTTTTAAAGCTTGCAATAGAGAAAATAGGTTAGTGAATAGTTGATCCAAACAATCTTAGGGGGGGTTGGCTTTCACTACCAAAATGAGTAAGGTTAGGCTAGGTTTATCCATAGAATTTCTCACATTTTGGACTAGCACACTTGCACCTTTACTTACTGAATTTCCCACCTCAATCAATAGGCTTTGGAGAGGAATTGAAAAAATAATAAGTGTTTTATAGGTTATAATCTCATCCCCTTCAAATAAGTTGGCATTTCCTCCATTGAGAGTATGGTTGTGAGTAGGAAACTTATGTACAATCAAAACACAATTAACATGAGAAGTGAGAGGTTTATTAAGAAGTTGTTAAGCCTTTTCTAAACCATTGCGAATATATGAGGTAGTCATTTCACAGGATATTCATGTCATTAAGAATACTCATCAAAAGTATAAAGATATTTGAGGAAAACATCTCTCCAATATTTATGAGCATAGAAAAAAATTGCTAAAACAAAAGAATTATTTTGTTATCATTTCCCATAAGGTTATATAATCCAAAGTTAATATTTATATATTTTTCCAATCATTATGATCAACAACAAGCACCTTTTCTATTCTTAGGAATAGTAGTTACCTTCACCACTTGTTCACCACCAATTAGGCCAACCACATAATATATACACCAATACACATCTATCACCTTATATCAACCACCTCTCAATGACTTCATGAATAGCTCAAGCACTAATTGGGAAAGTATTGAAATAAAAGTGAAATCTTATAGTGGAGCATCAATTATTTAGAAAACAATGGTGACATATTTTCCCTTCAGAAGGAAATTATTGACATGGAAAAATATAAGAGGAAACAATGGTTTGGACAAATTATTAAACCTAAAAACTAATGGATGTTGAAAATTCTTCTAGCCAACCTAGGGTTTTATCATCTAGAAAATATGACATATTCTTTTAAATTCAATATGGAAACAATGATACAATTTGTTGAAAAATAATTTAATAACACTGGGAGCTAAAAACATAGTATAATAAAAGAATGATGAAGAGGATGTTGTAATAAGAATTTGTATGTATAGAATGAAATTAAAATACGAAAGGTCAATGTAAAGGAAAATATTGAAAAATTAGAAAGAATTGGTTTGGAAATTTACATATAAGTTAACTCTTTTTAAAAACAAAGCCTATTTTCTAAAAAAAAAACCTGATTTAAAATCGTTGTTGAAATATTTTGGCATCTTATTTAAAATTGTTATAAAAAAATATTTTTGAATTGACAAGGGAAATATATTCTATACAAATCAAAAGAGAAATCAAAATATCTTTTATTCCAATTAATATGGGGACTATATTATGCAATCTAACTATTAGTTTTCTCTTAACTATTAACTATTAATCCGAAGACTTAAAAATATTCAATCGTTTAACATTCCATCTCATGGTGCAAAATGGTATACACTTGCCGAGAGAGTTTTTTTGAAGGAAAAGGAAAAAGACTTAATAAAGAATTTACAAATTCTACTAAAAGTCATTATTTAACTTTTGAGTTAGCCAATATATATTTAAATAATTTAAATACCTCACATTAATCTCAAATCCTTCACCACCAATACCACCAAAAATCACGATATAAACCAGAAATAGAAATCACTATTATTAAATTAAATTGTAAGCATTGGCATCAACCATGGTGAAGAAATACAACCACATCAATCAAGCAAACTTATATATTAATCAACAAACATTTAGTGAAGGAAAATAACTACGTCAAATAAACATGTGTAGTGTAAGTTGATACAAATTGTACTAAAAGTCATTATTTAACTTTTAAGTTAGCTAATACTTATTTAGATAATTTAAATACCTCACATTAATCTCAAATCTTTCACTACCAATGCCAAGAAAATCACGATATAAACCAGAAAGAGAAATAGCTATTATTAAATTAAATTGTAAGCATCGACATCAACCATGATGAAGAAACACAACCACATCAATCAAACTTATGTATATTAATCAACAAACCTTTAGTAAAGGAAAATAACTACATCAAATAAACATGTGTAGTGTAAGTTGATGCATCTAGTATTTAAAGATGTTTTTTCTAAGTGACTGATGAGTTCATCATTTTCTAACTAGGTGATGATTTTATCTGGGCAACTAAATTTTTTAGAATTTGGTGAATTTATTTATTTATTATTATTATTTTTAATATGGTGGAAACGGATTCAGCACCCCCAATAATCTACTAGCACTAAAATCATAGAGCATGAGAGCTGTAACTTGAATTTCCAAAATTTCAACACTTGAGGCTATTCTTTTCAAGATTTAGTGATTTTGTTTCAACATTTTTTTTTCAGCATGAAAATACTTCTGGTATATATAATGTACCAGGGCAAGTGATTTTTTTAAAAAGTATTGAGACAATTCATTACATCATTTTCTTTTAAAAAACAAAAAGAGGACCAACCCCAAAGAAATACTATCTAGGAATTTTCAGCAAACAACTTTGCAAAATTTCTAAACCTCCGGCGAGAAATACTTATAGTTTAGATACATATTCAGGAAAAGTGGTGAAACATATCTGTCTTCAGACTGATTTAATAGCGCGAAGCAAAAACCTTCATATTCCAAAATAAAACAAAAAGATAGAAAGAAGCCTCATATGAAATTTACGATTCCTTCAGCTCTAGGTCCAGTGGCATTATATAATGCATAGTGAATTTCTCCAAATATACCATTCAATCATTTTTTAGAAATGCGGTCAGCTTCATTGTTTTTTTCCCTGTAGATATGACAAAAATATGTTGAGTTGAAATTCCTCTTCAAATAGTGTATTCGCTCTAGCCAATGTGAGAGATGACCCGGATTAAGATTTGTTCTTTTGTTCATATGATCTATGAGTACTTTTTAATCTCTAAAGACCCATAGATTTTCCATGTATAACTGACAAGAAAACCACAACAGTCCCCACAGTTCTAATATTTCTGCCCTCATATTTGATCCCATCCCCCCGCTCCAATATATTTTGTAATGGCAAGTTGGGGAAATCATTAGCCAAGCACCAGAGCCACATATTTGATTTTGTGAGGCTCCATCGAAGAAACCTACGGGGTAGTGAATTTCAAAAGGGCGCAATCTCTTCGATAAATCACTTGGAGGATTTTGTTTTAACTTCAGCTTTTCCCATGTGCAGATGATTTGTAGGCAAACTTTATCAGTAGAAACAGGCAACCCTTCACAAATCTTCTTGTTCCTCCCACACCATAGGTACCAATGGAATAAAAATGGAATGTTTCTAAATATTTTCCCTCTCCCATACCACCATATGATGCAATCGAAGGTTGTCCTATGCTCATGTGTTGTAAGCTGAAAATGTGGACATAAAGAATTAAGGGTTTCTTTTGCAAAAGTACAATTATAGAATAAGTGTTGATTGTCCTCTGATTCCTCCCCGCATAAAGTGAAAATCCCCGGACCATGCCATCCTTTCCATTGTAAATTTTTCCAGGTGAGGTTTTTTCTTTCCACACTAGCCATATAAAGATAATCATATTCACTTGTACATTTACCTTCCACATATCCTTAAACCAACTGTCCTGTTCATTTTCCAATTTTTTGTTTATCAACTCTTTATAGATCTCTTTTGTTTTGATTTGTTCCTCTATTGATTTTCCTTCCCAAGTGATTCTGTCTCCCTCTTCCCCCTTCCTCAAACCCAAACTTCTAATAAATTTTATATAGTTATTCCATTCCTCCATCCTGTACCTGTCTAGACCCACTTCCTGATATGACTTCCATCTTGGGACATCATTTTTCCAATATTTTATTAACTGGCTCATATAAAAATAACCCTGTCGATTAAATTTATCAATAGTCTCACTACAGAGGTATGAATTCAGATCAATTCCAAGTAATATCGGGCTTCCAATCTGGATTTTGTATCCATTACCAAAGAACCACTTCAGATTTCCTGCAAACAGATGCCATGTCTTGTTGAAACCCTTCCATATATTCGATTTGTTTTGGGCATCCACCTAGCTAGAAATGAGGATGGCCTCCATATCCCTTTGTCCCAAATATTTGTGTCGAATGAACTCACTCCATATTCCCTTTGAAGTTAAGCATCTCCAAATGGATTTGATGATGAGGGTTTTACCAAAGATTTCCACATCAAGAATACCCCATCCTCCTTTTTCCATTGGTTTTTTGATACACTCCATATGAGCTAGGTGGATAGTTCTGCACTCCTTCCCCACATTCCAGATAAATTTAGCCATCACCTTCTTGATTTCTGCCAAATTTTTTCTTGGAATAATAAATAGATGAGCCCAATAGACAATATATTGCTGTAAAACCGCTTGTGTCAATATCAGCCTCCCACCCCTTGATAACCATTTCAAGGACCAGTAATTGATCTTCTTCTAGTATTTTAAAATTAATCTCTTCCAATCCTCCGCCGTGTAATTCAAAGGTTTCAGCCTAAATCCCAAATAGGTCAAACCCTCTTTTAGTGGAGTGATGTTGTATTTGAAAGAGTTTCCCAGTTCTATGTAGGCCTCTTCATCTCCATCAACATGATATATGCATGACTTCCCCTCGCTGACCATCATTCCCGTGGCATAACAGAAGAAATTTAAGATACAATTTAATTCCTCCCAGCTTCTTCTCAGCATGATGCCAAAGATGAGGACGTCGTCGACGAACGCTATGTGATACCTCCTTCCACGACGAGATATTTATTCCTCTAAAAAGCCCCAGTTTTGAAGCCTTTTTTATCTTGATGCTTAAAGCATCCATGATCAAAATAAAGAGGAGGGGGGACAAGACACATCCTTGTCTTAGCCCCCTGCCTGGATGAAAGAAACTCGTAGTTGTCCCATTAATAATAACTGCCATAGAGGTGTGAGTAATGCAGCCCATAATCCATGCTACCACCTCTCTGTCTAGAGCAATTTTGAACAGAACCAGCCTTAGGAATCCCCAATCAACCGTCTCATAATCTTTGTTTAAATCGATCTTCATGACTGCAACTTCCAATATTTTTAACTGTATGGAATGGACAATTTCTTGAGTTAATGCCACAACATCATGTATGCTCCTATTTTTTTTAAAACCTGACTGTTCAGGCGTGATATGTTTGGACAAAACTACCTTCATTCTTTCTGCAATAACTTTTGAAATTATCTTGTATAAGGTATTACACAAAGATATAGGTCTATAGTCATTTAATGAAAGATTTTCCTTCTTTTTTTGAAGTAAAGCTAGAAATGTTGAGTTAATTGCCTCGTGGATTCTCCCAACCATCCTTGCCTCTTCCATCATGTTTGCTATCTTCGAGATGAGTTCGTCATAAAAGTGCAGAAATAAATATAGGGTCCAGCCGTCCAGACCCGAACTCTTATGTACGGCAAATGATTTGAGTACACACCTGATCTCATATGGTCCTACCCTCTCTTTCATTTTATTTAGATCTTCCTCCTCAAACATTTTAGGATAGTGATCAATGAAATCAAGTTGAGCTTCAATCCCTGATATCTCCTTCTTCTCATATATCTCCCTGAAGAAGTTCACAATAGTTTTTTTAATGTTTTCTGTGGAATGTAAAGTATTTCCATTTTCCTCAATTTTCCAAATGGAATTTTCACTTCTTCTTCCAGATGCAAATTTGTGAAAAAAAATCGTATTTTTATCACCAGTTTTTAGCCAAGTCGCTCGGCTCTTTAATCTCCAAGATTTCTCTTCAATCAATAAGTGTGTTCTATATTCTGCTTCTAATAATTTTATTCTTTCCTAGAAGTCTGCAGATGGTCTGAATTCCTCCACTTCCTTCAATATCTTAGTCCTCTCAATCTTGATTTCTTTGATCGTGTGCTTTAATTTTGATTTCTGCCTTTTTTCCCATAACTGCACCACTTTTTTCAAGTCCCTCATAGTTTTGGATAAAAAAGTCATGGTTGAAGATCCCTCCTTCCTTTTGTGACTTTTCATATAGCCCTTAATTAAAACATTGAATTCCTCATTTTCCAGCCAAACTCTATTGAATTTAAAAGGTATCCCCCTTGTCTTTTTTCAAACTCCCAATTCATAGAGATCGGCCTGTGATCCGATATGGTAATATCCTCCACTTTTACAGTGATGCGATCCATTCTTGATCTTAGGAATTTATCAATTACCACTCTGTCAATCCTCTTTCCAATAAGTTCATTTCCTTTTCTCCCATTGAACCATGTCGGACAGTTAACAGTGAAAGGCATGTCACATAGACTAGCATTAATAAAAATTCCTTTTAAAACATCTGATAAGGGAACATCCCTACCCTTCTCCCCCCATATCTCGTCATCAGATAAAGTACAATTGAAATCATTTGCATAAATAGAGTTCTACAAGAGTAGGATACCAAAGTCCTCCATTCTCTTCCAGATTGTAAGTCTATCCAAATAAGGAGCATAAATATTAATTAAATGGATTCACTCGCTAAAACCCTAAAAGAAACCCATTAGAAGGATCCCTCCAAAAAAACTGAAAGCCTTCATGGATACCCATCTGGGATCCCATAAAGATGCCAGGCTTCCAGAGTGACCAACGACATCTTTCAAGACCATATGCCACTCTGGTAGCATAGCACAAAAATAAGCAATAGTGCTGTCAGATGACTGCATCGTCTCTTGAATGAAAATAACAGAAGGATTTGATATATATAAAAAAATTTAACAGACACATAATTTTCGCGACCCCCCAAACCCATCAAATTAAAGGAAAAAAACATCATTAAGGTAACTCTGATGATGGGGTCAGCGCTCTAAGGACCCTTCCAATAGCCAAAGATACCGGGACATCCCGAAAATTTTCATCAGGGAGACCATCAAGTAAAGCTGAGACCGACAAGAAATAAAAGCTATGTGAACGGATTATGTGTCTAAATAAGAAGAGTTAATAAATTCAAATCGTTGGGTTTACACAAAAGAATAGATGATAAAATAAAAATAAAAAGAAAAAATGGAAGAAAATAAAATGACTTAATTTGGAACTTTCAATTGAAGATACTTTGAAATGAAAAGGAACACAACAGTTTTTTTAAAGAAATCTCAATAAATTGCATCTTGCGAAAGCAACCTATCACCGTTTTAGTTTTGTAATGAAGGAATTGCCTCATTTAACAATGAAATCTTACAATATTGCTACAAATGGATTTCTAAGTTACCATTTTTATTTTATTGGGGACAATTTATTATTGCAACCATTGTTGGGTCATTATTTTCATGGAAAATAAAACCCATTGAAGTTCCCTGATGAGAATAATGCCTTGAACCTCCTAAAGAGTAGATTTAATTGGGCTAGAATGTTGAATGAGAATGTTTTGAATAACCGATACCCAAGCTAAGTATCTAGTCTCAGTAACCAAGTAGATTAACTGAGTATAATGATCAAGTTTATTATCCAATCCAAGTAGAGCGGAGCATGTGTGAAAATGTATGTACTTTATTTCTTCCTTTGTTCGTTTTTTCACTATTGTGTGATTGATGCAATATTCATAAATTTCATTTTTTGCACTGTTAACTAAATATTGTTAACTAAATTGTGTTATGATTATTTATAATTTATTTAATAAGAGACTATTAGTACAACGATCACTTAGGGATAACTTAGGGATATAAAATTCACATTGTTGCAGGTAGGAAAATATTAAAATATGCTTTTCACTAAAAAGAGGAAGCGTTTAAAAGGGAAATATAATTGAAACAAACTGCCCAGGAGAAAACTCAATATAAAGCGCGTGAGTAAAATAATATATCAAACTGATCCATTAAGATATAGCCTATAATAAAAAGAGAAAAAGGGAGATTGAAAAAATGAAAAATGCGAGGAGCATAATACTCACTTGAATGAAAACAAATTTTATTTACAGAAAGCTTATATGAAAAAGCAACCTGAGGAAGTGTAGTTGTATAGAACCTGTTTCTTTTTAGCAAATAGATAAATCAAGCTTAAAATTCATTAGGTGACGGTGGAAGGAAATCGGGTTAAAAGCATATTGGTTCGAGACCAAAATTAAAGCAAAGGGGGAATCTTATAAAAAACCAACTATATGTTGTAACGATTGATACTCCTAAATAAAATAATGAGAGCGAGACATGTTGGTACCTTACGAGATAGTGTTTGATCCATGTTACATTTCCATACAAGATCTCAACTTTTCCATGTTTCGGCCAGGTTAGATAGTGATTGAGTTTAACGGATAGAGATCCGAATGCTATTGTTGGCTGTATCTGAGTGGCTAGGGGGATAGATGATGTAGCCTCGTGAGGTGAGAGCACCCATTCCCAAAAATAATCCATAGATATTAGAGTGAAAGTTGCCAACATACGACAGAGAAAGACCTATTGTGAATCAATTCAAAGTGGGCTCACATAGGACCTCAAGTTGAGGTAGATCACCAGATTTTCCAATCAGAGAGGATTTTCCAGTTATTCCATATTCGTGAGGTTGAGTCAGAGTAGTATTTTTTCATCTTCCGTTTCCCCATCTATTATGAGATCCATGGGCAGTTCCATTGACCTACTTTCGATAATTTGTTTTATATTAAGAAATTTCTCTAACTTCTTCAGATATTTGGCCCAGAGAAGCATTTTTAGGTGCATTAAGCATCAAATACTTTAGTGAGTGAAGGGGAGGAACCCTAAGCGACCAAATTTACAGAAATTTATAGTCCTGTTTTAGTGAGGAAAGTCGGTTTTGAGAGTTTATAGATCTGACAAGAAGGGTTGTATGTAGTTTTTTCTCTAACTGTTAATGTTGGCTAACTATTTTTTCTTACTAATATGATGTCACACAAATATTCAATCCTCCAATTTTCAATCCGACGTTGCAAAACTGTACACAATGACAACTGAGAGAATTGTTTGTTTTCGTAATTATTAAAATTCTCTTATTGTAATTTTTTAACTCATAAAATTTTAAATTAACAATTTTAACATACCAATTTATTTACAAAATAACTTTAAAAAAATGTTTTACCTCTAATAAATGTCATATTTCAAAATATTATAATTCTTTATTAGAAGAAAAATCTACTTGACTTATTTTAATTGACATTATAATGATTTCATAACTTTATAGTAATTTCATAAACTTTCTAATCATATTTTGTTAATACAATATAAATTATAATTAACGAAACTAAGTCTTTCAACATCATAACCATTTCCATATCTTTATAACTAGCAATTGCACCACATGTTGCAAAGGAAACGTCGTAAGGTTGTGGTATAGGAAAGAATAACATATAAGAAAGAAGAGGTAGTAGGAACCTTCTTGGCTCCAACTGATCCTCCAAAATAAGGGTTGGAGAATTATATTTACTGGACCTCAAATAAAAATATCCACATTGGGTAATTGATGTGGAACAACTTCTTTGTTTTTAATTGCATGTAAGATGTGTTTTTTCATAATGGATGAGACATTTTGGCCAAAGTACTCAAGACCTCTATATGACGAAATCTGCATGTTTATTTTATTTTCTGAATGAAGGATGCACTTGGTTTTTATGACCAAGTTGGGCAGACTTCACCCTTCCACGAAATTATTTACTTCTATCACATTCACAATGTTGAATTCCTCTAATACTACTCTTAGAACTCTGACTCTTCTCTACATCTAGAATTATTTAATGGAATAAGAACTTATGACTATGACATGTTGTACTTCATAAGAGACTACTAAGAAGCTTAAGTATGATAAATCCACCTTCACCTGTCATTTGAACATAGAGCATAGAGTTATATTAATCGTCAATTTATGGATAAGAGACATTTGGGCCCTTTTTAACCCTTGGGGATGATTAATTAATCTCAGTTCAGATAATTTATATTAATAAATGATCTACAATCATATTTCCATACTTCCTCTTTGAATGACCAATATTCCACTTCTTTGGAAATTTTCACCTTAGTCAGAATAACAAACATCATGAAGACCCAAAAGTAAGAAGAAAAAATAAACTCATAATCCGAGAATCTAGCGACTTCTTTAAGGATCATAATTCAAGACTTTAGTGCCTTTTAAAGATCATTTATTTTCCCGTCAAATAAAAATCAACAATCAAATTTTGTAGTGACAAGAATGGGAACAAATTTTACATGTAATAACTCCCTTCCCTAGTGATAGTACATTTTTGTTCTGAAATGAAATTATTTTCCTGAATTTTTAAATAATGGATTCCTACCCAAGTGACCCTTTAGAGATACCTTTTTTTCAACTAATTGCAATAGGTAAGTGTCTTTTTTATATTATTTTCCGAGTCCTCCTTACATTTGGAATGTTTCTCTTCCCATAACTGTATCTCGGGTTATAATTCTAGATTTCTCTTGTTTATGAATAAATTTTCTCTATATCACTATTGTTTGTCTCTTTTTGAGCACTTGATTGAATCAATGAGATAATGTAGCTCATATGGATTCCAAAATCCTTGAGTAACCCATTTTATGAAGAGTCCTCTTCTATTTTTAATTATGCTATTTGGTCCTCCATAGCCTTGTCAACCTCGTTTCCTTCTAAAGAATCATACATTCTTGATAAGTATCCATTGTCTTGCTTTTCTTCTTCCATATACTTCAGATCTAAATGAATGGAACATGAGATAAGCTTCGTGATATTTTCCAAATTCCAAGATTTTTCATTGCACTTCTCATGTGTAAAGGTTTGTGACATTTTCCAATTTCCAAGATTTTTCATTGCACTTCTCATGTGTATCAAGCAAAATGAATTCCATGCATTCAACGTTATGCCTTTTTAGGGGTTGTTGTAAGGTTGGAAGCTTCTCTTCACCATGTCTCCTTTCTTATGTATCCTTGACTTTGATAAAAACAATTGTTATCGACCCCTTTAAAGGTAAATTCAGTGTTATTTGAGAAATGAGAATTATGAACATTCATCATTATTGCTCAAGATAAATCATGTCCTCTGAAATAATTTGCAAATTTAAAAAAGATCACATATTTAAAAAAAATTCATTATTAATTTTATTTTATTTATATATTAAGAAATAATACTTATGAATTATAAAACAGTTGTAACATAAATAATATATAACAAAAAAGCCATGTACTTTTGGAATAATAAAATAGTTGTAGCAAAAATAATACAGAACAAGAAAAATTGTATATTTGGATGTATGAAAATTTAGATACATTTTATTAAGTAAAATTTTAAAATAATAATGGTTATAAACATTTAAAAATAATTTTTATTAAATAATTAGTTTAGATCCAGAGTTAAGATTGATTTAGGCCATCTTAGTTCCCCCTATAAAGAAACTACATTCCACATGGATACCATGGGTCAATACCATGGGCTGTATTTATAGTTTATCATTATTTTATTTTATTATTTTTATTTTTATTTTATTTTGACCTAGTTAAAATGTTCATTACATTATGTCAATATTTTTATTTATTTTTCTTTATTTATTAAAAAAATTGAGGTTAAAATCTAGCAATTTTTTAATAACAACATTTTAACTTAAAAGTCATCAAAACCTAAATTTAATCTAATTTATTAAAAAGAAAAAAACTAACATTATAAAAAAACATATATAAAAATATTTACTTGATCTAATGGCCTAAAACATTTTAATCGTCTAACATTTAATCCAATGGCTAAAACATGACACAATGGCAACTAAGGGAGTTGTTTTCAAATAGTGACGCCTTAGGGCATAAATACAATATAAATTATTATAAACTAGAAATTGCACCACATGTTGCAAAAGAAACTCCGTAAGGAAATAGCATGGGAAAGAGTAGCCTAGAAGAAATAAGATGTTGCAGAAAAGGAGCCATTGTGGAAGAATGAAAATCAAAATTTTCTTCCATGGAAGTAGGTAGTGAAATCTTAATGCAATACTGCTTCCTTGAGCTTGAAGTTAAGTTAAATAGCTTGTGAGATCATGCCAACATGAATGCCTCATGAATAAAGAAATAGATCATGATTTTCTACCTTCAAAATCAAAGTTTGTTTTGGTGCAGTTCCTCCATACTTAATCTTGATCAATTCCTATTGAGTCACCTATGTATTATTTCTTTCACGATCTTTGAAAATATTCAAAATATCACATTGCTATTTACCACTAATGTCCCTCGTGTCTGCCATGTTCTTGTTTTTTCAGTATGGCTGATATGAAGTTGGTTTTTTTTGTTCTTTGTGCATACAGTGAAAAATGTATGGAGAGGTGGCTTTCATCACTTCAAGAGCAGTTAAAATAAGGCGATTGAAAAAATAGCTCCAACAGAGAGAGAGATTTGGTAGCATTTATTTATCAAAGAGATCAATTCTCTTTTTACTGTAAAAGAGGTTTTCATATCAAGACATATGATCCCTCTTGGCTCTTGGTAAATCCAGAGTTAAGATTGATCTAGGCCATCTTAATTTCCCTCTTTAAATAAACTACTTTCCACATGAATACCATGGGCATTTTAACTTAAAAGTCACCAAAACTTAAATTCAAACTAACTTATTAAAAAGAAAAAAAAAACTAACATTATAAAAAATATATAAAAAACTATTTACTTGTGAATCTAATGGCCTAAAACATTGCAATCGTCTAACATTTGATCCAATGACTAAAAAATGGACACAGTGGCAACTAGAGGAGTTTTTTTCAAATAATAACGGGTTATGGCGTAACTAGCAATTGCACCATATGTTGCAAAAGAAACGTCGTAAGGCAATAGCATAGGAAAGAGTAGCCTATAAGAAATAAGAAGGCAATAGCATATGAAAGAGTAGCTTAGAAGAAACAAGATGTTGCAGAGAACTGAAGGAATGAAAGGAAAATTTTGCTTCCATGGAAGCAAGTCGTGGAGGTTTCAAAGATATTGATGATAAGAGTTATCAACCAAACATTTTTGTTATAGATTTTGAAATAGGCGGGTGAAAACATATATGTAAACCAACATAATATGTTCACATATATATATGTAAATTTTGTTATAGATATTGAAATAGGAAATTGGGGGTGAAAATCCTTTGCTGATTAATAATCCAACACGTAACTCAAATAAGATATTTTAAATACATTCAAGTAAAATCTATCTAGCATAGATGTCAATAAAGAGAATTTTTATTAAAAAAAATAGAGTTTACTTGAGCGGCAATTGCATGGTTATTAGAAATTGTATATGAAGAACAATAGTCTTGGTATACAAGAAAGTGAATATCATTTTAATATGGAGACGTTTTTGGAAGGAGATATTGTTCTTTATGTTATGGTTTATTTTCTTAACTCCAAACTTGGTTTATTCTTTCTCTATATACATAAGAAAAAAAATACAAAGTAAATTCACAAATTTAAGTTATAGTTTTATATTTCATAATTAAAAATCTAGTTTCTTATTAAAATATTTTACACATTCTAGGTTATTCTAAATTGATCAAGAATATAGAATTATTAGGGTGGTGTTCTATGTGCACTAAAATTCCCATGAGGTCCATCATAATGTATGGGGTTCATTGCAACCTTGGATATATTCTGTGAGTTGTTGTAATTTTTTGCTTGTGGCTACAACTTAGTTTTGGTTTTCACCTAGTTATCATGATTCAAAACTTTGTTATCATATTAGATCCTTATAGCATTATATATATTATGTGAGTTAATGTGATGTTTTGTTTATCACAATGATTCAAAAATCAATTATTATACCACACTATTGACTTTCTTGTTGTCTGTTTTATTTATCTTCTTAAAATATTTTACACATCCTAGGTTATTCTAATTGATCAAGAGTATAGAATTATTAGGGTGGTGTTATATGTACACAAAATTTCCATGAGGTCCATCACAATGTATGGGGTTCATTGCAACCTTGGATATATTCTGTGAGTTGTTGTGATTTTTTGCTTGTGGCTACAACTTAGTTTTGGTTTTCACCTAGTTATGATGATTCAAAACTTTGTTATCATCTTCGATCCTTATAGCATATATATATTATGTGAGCTAATGTGATTTTTTGTTTGTCACAATGATTTAAAAATCAGTTATTATACCACAATATTGAATTTCGTGTTGTCTGTTTTGTTTATGAACTCCTTAAAAAAACTAGAGGAAAATTTGATTTTACAGTGTGATCTCCCCGGCATGGGTGGGGGTTTCAAAAATTGGAGAGTAAATTGAGAGGTTATTGTTAGAAATTGTTGTATAAGATGGGAAATTTGGATGGTTTGTAGACAATATGGATGTCATAACATATATCTTTTTTGAATTTTTTAGTGTCTTTGGCCACCATGCATCTAATAGGATCCATTTCAACTAAGAACGTCAATACATCACTGTGCGAATGATAACTTGTGACATCCCTAGCCATTTTCTTTTATTATGGATCAAGTTATAAACTAATAACTTGTGAAATCCCTAGCCATTTTATTTGATTGTGGATCAAGTTATAAACTAAAATATACTCTCTCTTCATAAGACTCTACATTATATATTGGATGTAGGGAAAAGTTATGATAAAAATTGTACAAAAAACCCCTTAACGTTGTCTCAACTTACTCTATTGTTAATCACATAGTGTCAATTTTGTAAAAATATAATCTACAATAAGGACTGAGTGGGTTTTTTCTTTTGTAAGTTTTGTTTGGATTGAAAAAAATAAATTATAAAAGCTAAAATTATGTAGTGAGAAACATTGTTTAAAATTTCATAATAAAAATTTGAGTAAGTTTGACATCATATAATATGAAAATTATAAGAGCTAAAATTAAGCAATTAAAGATATGTATATAGTTTTTTTTGAATAGAAGAAAGAGTATGTATGTAGTTACAAACTGTTATGTAGTTACAAACTATTACAATTAAGTAATTAGGGGTAAATTTAGTGTTATTTAAGAAAAGAGAATTATGAACATTCAACATTATTTCTCAAGATAAATCATGTCATGTGAAATAATTTGGAAATTTAAAAAGATCACATATTTTAAAAATTTTCATTATTAATTTAATTTTTTTATATATTAAGAAATACTACTCATGAATAATAAAACAATTGTAACATAAATAATATATAACAAAAAAACCATGTATTTTTGGAATAATAAAATAGTTGTAATAAAAATAATATAGAACAAGAAAAACTATGTATATTTGGATGTATGAAATTTAGATACATTTTATTAAGTGAAATTTTAAAAGAATAATGGTTATAAACATTTAAAAATAATTTTATTAAATAATTAGTTAAAATCTATATTATTGATGAGATGGATCAATGAGGTTTGCATATCAAGACATTGGATCCCTCTTGGCTCTTGGTGGATCTAGAGTTAGACATCTTAATTTCCCCCTTTAGATAAACCACATTCCACATGAATACCATGAGTCAATACCATGGGTTGTTTTTATAGTTTAGTAAATAATTTTATTAAATAATTAGTTTAGATCTATATTATTGATGAGAGGGATCACCGAGGTTTGCATATCAAGACATTTGATCCCTCTTGGCTCTTGGTAGATCCAGAGTTAGGACATGTTAATTTCCCCTTTTACATAAACCACATTCCACATGCATACCATGAGTCAATACCATGGGTTGTTTTTATAGTTTAGTATTATTTTTATTTTTTATTTGACCTTGTTAAAATGTTCATTACAATATGTCAATCTTTTAATTTAATTTACTTTTATTTTTATTTTTGTGTAATTTGACAAAGTCACCAAAACTTAAATTCTAACATCACTTATTTTAAAAAAATCTAACATTATAAAAAACATATATAAAACTTTTAATTGTGAATCTAATGGCCTAAAACATTTCAATCGTCTAACATTTGATCCAATGGCTCAGAGATTGACACAGTAGCACCTAGGGGAGTTGTTTTCAAATAAGAAAGTCTTACGACGTAATTATTTTGATTATCATATTATATTTTTATAGTATTTTGATTACTATCTTTATTGATAAAATATAAAATAGCAAGTGCACCACATGTTGCAAAAGAAACGCCGTAAGACAATAGCATAGGAAAGAGTAGTCTAGAAGAAATAAGTTGTTGCAGAGAAGGAGCCATTGTGAAGGAATGAAAGGCAATTTTTGCTTCCATGGAAGCAGGTCGTAGAGGTTTCAAAGAAATTGATGATAAGAGTTGTCAACCATAAAATTTTGTTATAGATATTGAAATAGGCAATTGTAGGTGAAAACATATATATATATATATATATATATATATATATATATATATATATATATATATATATATATATATATATATATATATATATATATATATATATACCAACATAATATGTTCACATATATAAAATTTTTGTTATAGATATTGAAATAGGCAATTGTGGGTGAAAACATATATATATACCAACATAATATGTTCACATATATAAAATTTTTGTTATAGATATTGAAATAGGAAATTTGGGGTGAAAATCCTTTGGTGATTAATAATCCTATGAAACAAGCATGTAACTCAAATAAGATAATTTAAATACATTCAAGTACAATCTATCTAGCATATATGTAAATAAAGAGAATTTTTATTAACACAAATAGAGTTTACTCCAAGTTCATCTACATATTCGAGCGCTAATTTCATGCTTGTCAAAAATTTTATATTGTATATGAATAACAATAGCCTTGGTATAAAAGAAAGTGAATGTCATGTTAATATGGAGACATTTTTGGAAGGAGATATTGTTGTTTATGTTATGGTTTATTTTCTTAACTCCAAACTTGGTTTATTATTTCTCTATATACATAAGAAATAAAAAAATACAAAGTAATTTCACAATTTTAAGTTATAGTTTTATATTTTATAACTACAAATCTAGTTTCCTATTAAAATATTTTACACACATCTATTTATTCAAATAAAGTATATTGTGAATATGTTTTCTCCTATTATTTGATTACAAAATTATTGTACCCCCTACTAATTAAAACAACCTTATTAATAAAGAACTGATATTTTGATGTATAAATTATTTGTTTTATATTTTCCATTAACTATTATCTTCAAACCCCATGGGGAGGTATTTAACATGGGAGCCAACTTTAGGTAAATAAACATTCACATTGTCAACTTGGAAAAAAAAATTATAATCCTAAAATTATCTTACCTAATCATATTTTTAACTATATAATTGAGGTCCATTTATTAAAAACAAAGGCAATATTAAGAACCTCCTAGAGTTATAAAAGGTAATTGACATGAAAAATAAAAAATCTCCACATGAAAACATACAAATGTTAATATCAATTGAATAATTAAAAAACTAAAAAGGGATAATAGATAACATCACAATTTTCTTATCAGAACTAAATGCTCATATATGAAACAATGATGGCTTTCATCAGTTCAAGAGCAGTAAAAACAAGTTTACCAAGAAAACAACTCTAGCACTAAGAGATAATTAGAAGCAACTGTGGAATTGGTGAACATGTCTTGCTCTATGGTGTTGGATATTGAGCATAAGAAACTGTTGAATTGGTGAACATGTCTTGCTCTATGGTGTTGGATATTGAGCATAAGAAACTGTTGAATTGGTGAACATGTCTTGCTCTATGGTGTTGGATATTGGGAATATCTTTCTTGCTCTTGTATACAAGACTGTAAATTTTCATGTAGCTTATACTACATTAACCATGCAATTGTCAACATTTAGAGCACACTTACCATCACATTTGTAGAGAAAATTACAATAGAGTTTCACATTTTTCTTATCATATGTAAATGTTCCTATATGCAACAAATACCTTGTGCCTCATAGTTTAAACTTGTGCAGGGAGGAGGAGAGGAGTGTTAAGGTGCAAGCTAGAATAAGAAGAGAAAGAAGAATCTTGTTTGGGACTTGAGATAGATTCATTCTCTGCACATCTAGACTCAAAGCTTAATAAAACAAAACTCACCATACTTTGAACTTTTTAAATAAATATCTTAAAAATTAGAATATAGATTTAATACATTTTACTCAATTACACATTTAGCAATATTCATTTTGAAAAATACAAATATAAATTACTATTTTAAATAAAAATATTAAAACACATTTAACAATATTCATTTAAAAAAAATACAAATACAAATTACTATTTTAAATAAAAATAGTACAAAAAATCCCATTAATTACCATGGCCCTCGTGTACCTTCCTCTTATTACTTTTTAAATACCTTTTAAAATACCTAATGTTTGTATTGAACCCGGGCCTTGCTCAGGCAACTCTCACCAGTTACCGATTGTCCTAGATCTAAAAAAAAAAAAAAAAAAAAAAACCTAATGTTTGTAACTTATTCTTAATCACATAGTGTCAATTTTGTAAAACTATAATCTACAAGTCTCATTTTTTATAGCTTTGGTGGGAGGAAAGAGTATCTAAATTCCCTTAACATTTAAGAAGCATCCTAAATTATTGTACCACCCACCTCGACATCCAATCTAGACATCTTAGGTTATTCTGGATTGATCAAGTGTATATAATTTTTAGGGTGGTGTTCTATGTTCACTAAAATTCCCATGATGTCCATCACTATGTATGGGGTTTATTGAAACCTTGGATATATTCTGTGATTTCTTGTAATTTTCTCTCTTGTGGCTAAAACGTATTTTTGGTTGTCACCTAGTTATCATGATTCAAAATTTTTTTATCATCTCAGATCCTTATAGCATTAGATATATTTTGTGAGCTAATGTGATGTTTTGTTTGTCACGATGCTTCAAAAATCAGTTATTATACCACACTATTGACTTTCTCATTGTCTGTTTTGTTTATGAACCCTTTAAAAAAACCACAGGAACATTTGATTTTACACTTTGACCTCCCCAGCATGGGGGGGTTTCAAAAATTGGAGAGTAAATTGAGTGGTTATTGGATGGTTTGTAGACAATATAGATGCCATAACATATATCTATTTTGAATTTTTAGTGTCTTTGGCCACCATGCATCCATTTTGTTAGTATGAATCTTAATTCCAAGCGTATGAAAAAATACCACTTTATCCGTGCATAACAAATAACCCTAACAGCAAAGATGGCTGCCAATATCCTCAAATCTGCAGTTAGGTGATCAAGATAAATGCTGCAAAAATCTAGATCTATGCATTAGAAGACATTAAGCAGTAGAAAAAACAAGATTTACTCCATGCATCCAATAGACAAGACAAGAATATGCTGAATGAATTTTGTATTAATGGCACCTGAGAGGAAAAAACAAGAGGGTGTTCCCTGTTCTCCTCAATGGGATGGGTTCTTGTAAGTCCTCAGCACTTCAGATCTAAAATTCCTCTATCTTGATGGTGTAGAAAACCCAGACAAAAAATGGTAGCAAAATATGACTATGATGGTGGATCAATAGTCAAGCCAAAAGTATAGATCCAGAGGGATCTTTAGGCAACAAAAGGTGATAAATGAATGGGAAAACCCTTCTATTTATAACAAAATATTGAGTTAGTCTAGATATTGGTGCATAATTAAAATATTATTAACCAAATGAAGATCCAACTTTTATGGAATATTTTATTATATTTGCTGGAGGGAAAAAGAATTTGACTTGGGTCAAATCCCTTTATTTGTAAATAATAAATAAATGAATGATTTATTTATCATTTTAAGGATGTGGTTGAGTAATAATCAAATAAATAATGATTTATTTAATTATTTAAGGGTGATTTAGTCATATTCAACAAAGAATATTATTTAAATAAGGTTTAAATAATTATTCTTAGGAAATCCCCAGATGCAGGTTTCAAGGTGTAAGCATACGGTGATGGGCCTACGGGACGGCGCGTGGCAAGGCCACATGGCCACCCACAGGCCTCACTTATGGCACCTCCATGTAATTAAAACTCTAGGCCATCACCTTGTGCGACATTTATGTCGTTGCGGGTGTCGAGGCCATCAGCATTTCAAATGCTGCACTCTGGTTCTCCTCCTCAACTCCTTACCTTTGCGCTTGGGTTACAGGTATCGCCTCAGCTCCTTCTAGCTATTTCTATGCTGCCTCTGCTTTCTCTTTTACGATTTGGTTGCTCCCCGGAGGCTGAGGAGCCCAGCTCTCGCACCTCTCTCGGCCGGCGATGCAACCTAGGCTGCTGTGTTGAATTCCTCCCCGGCTTCCATTATTCTTAGAGCGCTTTTTGTTCTCTGCGATCCTCCGCCCCTTTCGAGTTCAATTCACCCTCCGCCTCTTTGTCCACCACTGCCAACTCTATCTGATCCTTCTCGCTGCGTTTTGACATGCCTCGGCTCAGGCATCGCTTGAGATGCCAGAGAGGCAGTTCTAGGGCATGCTCTTCTGACCAACGTTGCTCTTCCACTTCCAACTCCTCGTCGTCTTCTCATGAGCGTCTTCAGGGTCGCTACCCCGACACACGCAGTGGGTGTAGTCGTCCTGCCACCTCCTCCCCTTGGCGCACTGCCCCTGAACACATGGCGCCTCCTCTCTCTCGTCCTGCTGCCGCTGCCTCTGCCTCTTTGCATAGCCCGACTACTGCTCATTTCCATTTCCAGTGCAGCACCAACTTTCCTCTAGTTGTGGCGACCATGATGGTTTCTTTTCATGAAATCCCATAGGTGATACCCGACCCCTCCTCGCCCGCACGCCTGAGTAACATGCCTAGCCCCTCTGACATCGTGCAACCTCCTCAAGCTCCGGAAGGGTGTACTTCTCACAAGATGGGCGAAAGCAGCTCGAGCCACCTACAGGACAAAGGAAAACAAGAAGGTGGAAGCGGTGCAGATGCGGCAGCAACTCAACGTGGCCCTGTACCGGACAATGATGATGAGTATTAGTGTCGGATTGAAGAAGAGCCTCCTTTAGATGACTATGGTCTTTAGTTCTACAGGCCTTGATCAAGTAATCTTTTCCAGTTCTCTTGTTATTTTTGCTATTTTGGGATGTATTAGTCTATGTTATGATGTAGCTGGTTTCCTCCATAGAGGCAGCATTACAAACCTTACATGGGCTGGTTTCCCCATGCGGGCAGCTCAATTTTTGTTATTTTGCTGGACTTGTGCCACTAATGATGGCCTACACTATTGAGGCCGTGGCCTCGCTGTAACATATGTTTTACTAATATAATTACTCTTACTTAGAAAAAAAAATTATTCTTAGGAAATAATAAGATAAATAATGATTTATCTAATTAATTTCCCTGTTTTAGGTTAAATATAACCAGGAATATTAATTAAATTGCTGTTGAACTAATTATTCCTTGAGGAGAATAAAAAAAATGTAGATTTATTTAATATTTCCTCATGGGGTTTCCTGTTTAGACCATAAATAACTTAATAAAGGTGGTTTACTAATTTATTTTTCATAGTGAATGCAATTTTAGTTAGGATAAAATAGGTCTTACATGGTGTACTTGGGTCCATCTAATAACAATAGGTTAGATGACCAAAAAATGGTGTAATATATTGCCCCCCAGCGTGCGAGAGTTAGGATCTAATCGTATGACCGAAGTACATTGTAAGAACTCAATCATTAGACATCGAAGGGGAAGTCAAAGAGAGAGGAGTATAAGGTAGACCAAAGTGCTGAAAGAACTAGACGCTGAGGAGGCGAGACTTACAGGTGCAACAAGTCTCTTTGATGAGTTGAGTACCTGTGCTATAGGCAGCGGGGGAGGCATACCTATGCCCGCTGAGTCAAAGTACAAAAAATAAGGCGTCCAGTAAAGAAAGGGACTGAACAATATAGTACATGCTGGCATAAACATGAGCCAGATAAACAACACGATAATGAATCCCACATACATATTGTGCCTGGGATAATAGCCAGGACTTGTACAATAATATCTGAGTACATGAGATAAAAATACAACCCAGGTGCCCCCGAAAACAGGAAAGGGCTCTGAAAATCTGACTGATACATGCAAACAAAACAACGCTGCAAGCGGGTAAGGCCAAAATCATCAAATGTATGGAGCTGCATCAAAGGCTGTGATGAAGAGGTCATCCGGGTATGTGGGGGGCTAGTTGTATGGCCACCCCCTCATGAGGGCTGAGACATCTCACACACACCCAGGAATCACCGATATTAGCTGCTGCATCACTGAACCATCAAGTATACAGATCTCGATCATGTTGAAAGGAGCTGGAGCTGAGAAACAATCAAGTCAAAGGGAAATAAGGAGTCCCTTTGCCTGATTCGAGGCACCGAACAAGAGTGGAAGCTGGAACCAAGGTACACCGCCCTTTAGACCTGTCTTCTGGAATGAATGAGCTCATGTCGACAGAAGGAGGTCCACCATAGGTGAGGCAATAAGGGATCCTCAACTAAGGCACGAGAGAAAATAGTAGAGCAACTGACAGACTGACACCAATGATGATGATGAAATGGGGGGTACTGAGTAGCGAACGGACAACTTCCCTTGTTAGAGCATAAAGGGCATGGATGACCTGGCAGCGACTGACACAATATCATGAGGGATAGGGGACAGTGGGACTGAAATCCATAATGTGCAACAAGAGAGAGGGACCAAGCACTGAAGGATGGATGACTATAACAGGATTCAAAGGGACTCAGGATAGATTCCATGAATGCAATGATGACTCAACTCGGATGCTCTAAACAAGGGTGACTCGATGGTGCTGCCAAACAGAAAAGGTCCAATGGGGACCATAAAAGCATGAGTACAAGATGGTAACTCATGATGAAAGTCGACACGAACGTGGAAAAGTATGGAGGCAAAGTGGTGCCCCTAGTACGAGTGTTGCAAGTGAACAAATCTGATTTTGAGGAGGGGTGAAGTGATGCTTCTTAGAAAAAATGTGTCGTGGTGAAGTATCAAATCACTAAAAACTAACATATACCCATTTTAGGGCTCGGTGAGAGCTTTCCAACGGTATAGATGGTTTGGTAAACGGAGCTACAGTTTGGTTGCAGCAAGCAAAAGAATAAATGAGGGTTTCTCTTTTAATAAGGCATTTTCCCTCCAAATTCACTCATTTTCATGTGGAGCTATGGTGAATGTAGAGAGGAGAGAAGGCCCTAAATCTTGCAGCGATCATAGTGGACAAACCGACCGTTGGAATCGAGATCCGTCAATTGCAGATAATCGACCTAACCTTACTCTTTATTTTCAATGGATTAAAAGTTTAGATTAGGTCCCCAGGGCTCAGGAACAGGCCCCTGCTCCTCCTCATGATCGGGTCACACTTTTTGGGGCAAAAGGTACGACCTAGGTAGTAGGTTCTGAGCAAAAAATTGCGACTTGTCAGGGAGGGGTTTTTTTGTGCTGTTTTTTTGGCTGAGTACTAGGTTTTTATGATGAGATACAGTCTTTCCTATCTGTATTCTAACAAATATGATGGTTTTGTGAAAATATGGAAGAATTATAGATCAACTGGAGAGAAAGAGACCTGGGCGCATTACGGTTGGAGATCCGAGAGGATCAGGGTGTCCGCAGTGTACTAGCTAGGTTTGGGGTTCTGAAGTTTGTGGAGAACCCTTTGATGAGAGCTGGAGAGCCCTTATTGGCTCGGATTGTCAGCTATTGGGACCCACACGATGAGGTATTTATAGTGAAGGGGCACCGGATTGAGTTGACGGTCGAGGATATATATTTCGTGACTGGTCTCCCACCACTTGGGATGGTAGGGAATACTTAGCCCGTATTACCGTGAGGGCGAAATATCATAGAGTTTGTAGAGCGCCATTTTCGCCCAGGTCTCCAAGTCAAGGGGACTCAGATACCTATCAGGGATTTGGAGAGGTTAGAGACTCGTGCTGTGGCCGCAGCAGTGCTGCAGATCCTGGGAAACCAGGCACACCATCACATCACTAGAGGGAAGATGATGCTTGTGGAGAGTGTTTTGAGTGGGACCTACTATGGGTGGGCCTAGTGATGTTGTCATCGTTGAAACGAAAGTTTTCTCTATGCAAGTGGCAAGTGAACCATGAATGTGCATATGGTATAGTTTTGTGCTCGTTATTCTTTGAGAAGATCTTGACACGTTGACCTCGCATACAACTCCAAGATGGGGGCCTGAGAGAGCCTAGGATGCGCTGGTGGGGGCAACTACTGTGCAGAGGAGGAGGTGGGGCGGTTGGATGGGTGTTCTGACCCGAGTTCTTTGTTCATTGGGATCAGATACCATTGTATATAGACGACTATCCTTATAGTGGGATGAGTTATTGTGGGGACTCAGATTTGCCACTGCCGCCTGGTCGAATATGGAGGCCTGATGGTAAGTGAAAAATTGCTAATATTTTATGTGCATGTAAAGGCCTAGAATATTGTATGTGGTATTGATTCTTTCACTTTTGGTATGTAGATACAGCACCGGTAAAACCGGTCGGATATATGGGACAACCTGCAGTATTGGGGACCGCAGGACCTAATGGAGCGAGGGCGCAACAACCCTCCTGGAGGATATCCGTCATAGATGTGAGAGGCTTTTGACCGGTGTTTTAGAGTGCGACTGGAAAGAATTAGATGACCAGTACATGGAGCCATGTATTGGTCTACCCTCTGAGTGGCGAGGGGTCATGCGGCGCATGGCGATGGCCGGATAGGGTATGCATGATCTACGAGCTGCGGGAGCAGAGCCATTGGCTCGGGATCCTCCAGATAGTGATTAGTGTGAAGGGGCAGGTGGTGCCCCCAGTTTTGAGTTTTGTAACATGCTATGGGCATGTCATATGTATCAGAGTGGATGGACTCTAAAACATTTTATATGACACATATTATGGATATGCATCGTTTTGATATTTTTATGTTATTTTCTTGTGTTAAATGCGTGTGCTAAATGCCAATATAGAATATTGTTTGCAATGCTATCTACATAGTGATTTTGTGCTCTAGGTACATGGCTGAATGTAATGATTTCAAATTCACACATCAAAAGCTTCACTCGTAAATATATTCTAAAAAGGATAGGATTATGCACATGATAGACACCATTCAATTGCATGACAAGAAGCAGGGAATCTAAACGAACATGAAGGTGGAGGATGCGATGTGAAGGGGCATCGAATAATAAACCTCACACTGCATTATATTCGGCCTGGATATTGGTAGCAGTACCAATGCATACCCCATTCGAGAGAACAAGGGAGTGCAAGGGGGTAAAAATGGCCCAACCTGCCGAGGCTAGATTCTTGGAGTACCGACTTGCACCGTCAGCAAAACATATATAAGGTGTGGACGGGAGGTCCATATGAAAGGTGCCATAAGACAATAACTGGAAGGATGATGAACAATGCTGGCAACCTGAGCGCAAAGTAGAAATCGAACACACTCCGCGGGAGGGAGAGATCTAGTTAAGATGTCTACTACTCACACGCCGACGGTGAGGTGGAGTGTGGGAGCTACCAGAGGTGTAACTTGTGCTGAGATCACGAAAGTCACCATAGGAACGGGTGGTGCTATCCCGTTTATGGGTGGGAAAGATGAAGTCAGGGGTGGACATGGCTTCCATGATGTCATCATTGCAATAGAAGATGGAGTGACTGGAGGAAGGGAGACCACATGACGCGACAAAGCTACTTGACTCATCTTCATGAGAAGAAAGGTTCACATGCGCATCTTCACGGGGGCTGATGGAAGAGAAAGCAGATAAGGGATCTACTGATGTTGAGCCCAGGGTGATCGTTGAAGGGAGGTCAAGCGAAACAACAGGGGAAGATTCGAAGGGAGCTTCCACCCAAGGTCTCATGGATGATGAAAGGTAGAGGATGGTGGCTGCAAGCTCCTTCATCTCGACATCAGGAGGGGGAATGTCAATGGGAGTGGGTAAATGCTCAGTCTGGCTTGCAACATACTGCGCAAGTACGAGAGAGGAAGATTGGTTTTTTTCAATCTCGTACTCCCGAACTACCTCTAACAAGGTGTGGTAATGTGTAAGGCGGGGAAAATGGTGAGAATAATGGCCATGGAGATCAGACACTGCACAAGGTTGGTTAATGTGAATAGTTTTAGGATTATTGGCTGCAGTCGAGGAAGAAACAGAGGCTTCAAGGACCGTAGACTCAGGGAACGCAACGTTAACCATGGGCTTGATATGGGGTAGTTCAGGACAGTTATGGGTGGCATGGTCGACGACATCACACAAAGCACAGGGATTTGCAAGTAGGGGAGGTGCAGGGTTTGTCGGGGCAACCTTGTCCTTGGAGGCCATCTTGTGAGCTTTTCCCTCCTCACCTGAAGCGGTCGCAACAGGAGGTGGTTCCTATTGAGGTGGTTGAGGCATTGTTGCAACGGGAGAAGTCATGGGGACCGGTTGAACCAGGGTCCAAGTAAGGTAAGGTTTGGGTTGACCCAGTGGGGTAGCGGTTGGAGGATCAAGGTACTAGATGGGAATCCCAAGGTTCAAGTTAGGAAGAGAGAGGGTGGCCATGACAGGTGCCGTATAGACTCCTGGTGGGAGAGCTAGGAACGGTATCTGACCGGAGGGGTAATGGCCAGGCGGGATGGCTCCTAAATGGTTAAGGCCTGGAGGAACCATTCCAGGAGGGTAAAGAGGCTCATGAGTACCAGCTGAAGGGCCAAGGGGAGGAGTTCTAGAAGGCTGAATCACAGGGCTAGGAGAAGGATGTGGAGGTCGAGGAGGATGCTGACTAGCCGAGGCAGGCCGCTTGAGGGCAGTCCGAGACGATTGCATCATGCAAACATTCGATGAGCCGGGATCAGAGACAGGAGGAGGAAGACCAGGGAATGTACAAAGTAGTGAGGAATATTTGTAGACTCTGGGTGAAACATTGGTCAAAGGATCGACAGTTTTCTTGTTGGCCACCGAAGAGATAATGGACTCAGGGGAGGTCTGAGACTTCGGTTCGTAATATGTCAACTGGTCAATGGTGACTATCTTTCCGTTATGAGGGAAGGACATCTTGCAGTGGACTGCGGAAGCGACAACAGACATCGCATAAGTGTAGCTATGACCCAATAGAATGTTGTAATCTAACGGGGCATCTATGACTTCTATGTCAACGCAAACAGTCTTGCTCGCAAGAGTAATAGGACAATTGTGGAATAAGCCAATGGGCTTGGAGGCATGTCCATCCCACGCTTGGAGAGTGATCATGGAAGGAGCCAACTCAAGTGATCCAAGTTGCTTCCAAACCGAAGTGGACATCACGCAGGTGGATGTCCCCTCATCAATAATGCACTGGGAAACGTTAGCGTTCTGGATCTTGACTGGGATTTGGAAGGCGACGGAAGCAGGGAGAGGAGGATGTTCTGACCAGTTAACATCAAAGATAATCAATCAATCGTCGGAAGGATCTACAACGCCCATGGAAGATACTAGAGCTTTTCATTGAGAAGGGCACGACTGGAGGAGTTCCAGCATTGAAATGGTAGCAAGGGACTATGCCAAATCATAGAATATGCTATACGAATGGGTAGCTTTTCCAGAAGAAACATTTCGGTGCAGTGGTCCCTTAGGGATCTTGGTATGAACCTCCGCCCTAGGCTGAGGGATCTGCAAGGGACCATTAGGTGTCGAAAGAGGCTCTGTAGAGACCGAAGGAGGCGGCTCGGGGACAGACGTAGCGGGAGGCTTGTTGTACTGACAGGACCAAGTCTGAAGATTGATGTCTACGGTTAAAGGTTGATCAAAGTTCATCATGAGAATCTGGTAATCGGGGGTACTAGACGGAAGAGGTTGAGTGGCCACCTGACCTTTAGGTGGTTGGGTAGCCACAAATCCTTACTGAGGGAAAGGATTAGTAAGCACAGTCGACTAGCTAGGCACAACACTGGGAGGGATGGAAGAGGAGGCTTGCTATCCTCGCAATGTTGCTTGAGACTCCCATAGCTGCCACATCTGTGGCAAAAGAGGACAATCATGCGTGTAATGGCCATGAAGACCACAACAAGAACAAGGCTTATTCGTGTGAACAGACCTGTCTTGCTTGGGCTGAGTGCCCTATTGCTGGTTCGTAGTGTTAGGAGCATTACCTTGATTAGGTCCAGGATTAACATGGACAACCTGATTTTGAGTGCCTTTCCTCTTCTTTTTGATGGAGGAGGATAAGTCGCGCCCTGCTATGCATGCACTTCCCCCGAGGGGGCGGTGGTTGTTGTTGCGGGGGTTGAGAAGGCAAGGGAGGAGGAGGTGCTAATGATGGAGGAGCTGGAGCACTAGGCTGTGGATACGGATAATAAGGAGGTTGGGTAACAGTGTGGTAAACAGGAGGTTGGGCAAAGAGAGGAGGCATGCCATATCCTGGATACGTGCTACTATGAGGGGGAAAAGTGCAGGAGGTGCTGCCCCCCCCTGAGGAAAACCATAGCCCATGGGAGGTTGAGCAATGATGATGACACAAACACGACACAAAGGAAAAATAGACCGACAAGGGCAGGGAGGTGCAAGATCAATTGATTACAATGTTGAAACAAGGGCAGAGAAGTGGAGGATCAATTGATTTCAATGTTTTAGAGTCTTTGCTTGGCGGTGTTAACCAAGCCATTTTTCGCTTAGGGTGTGTGTGTAAAAGTGTGTAAATTTTATTTTTTAAACCCATACGTTTGTAGAGAAAAATAAAGAGTGTGTTGTATAGCTGTAAATAAACCTGCAAATGACAGTATATAGGCCTGCAAAAACAGAAAATTAACAGCTAATAATGCAATAATCTAAACCCAGGGAGGTGGGTCTCTCAAAAACTAGTCTATAGGTGAGTAAAAACTAAGAAAAACACACTAAAAACTCCAATAGATCTAAGGTCAAGAGGGACAGGGATCTAAAAGACAAAATCTGCTAGAAAGTGGTGCAAAAAACGATAACAAATCAGAGGAAAAATTGATGTAGAAGAGATGGTGAAAGGCTATCTCTTGAAGGGAAATGGAGTGAACCCTAGAGGAAAACCCAAACAAAGCTAGATGAGGTGATTTGGATGGATAACAAGCCGATATGAAGCGGATCTGAAGATGAGGTATCAGATCTTAAAAAAATGGCTGAAGACTCTGAAATTTCAGACAACCTGCAACAACAAAAACTCTTCCACAAAAAGTGGAGGGTACTGAAGCCCTAGGGTGCTAGGTTCCCACTTAGTTGAGCAAACCAAAACAAGTACAGGTCCAAAACGGGCGGAGAAGGAGGTCAGACAACCCTGAATAGAGACTCAGACAAACCTAGAAAAATTTCAGAAAATTCCCTGCAAAAATTCCAAGTCACAGTTTCTGACCTGTTTTCAGCAGAGGTCGTAGTTTTTGGGCTGAAAGGTGCATCCTGAGGGTCCAGGTCGCAGTTTCTGGGCCAAAAAGTGCGACTTGCACTTCCGACACTTTCGGCGGTAGATTTCAGAAAAAGTTGTCGTCTCAGCTGCGGCTAATGTCTGTCACCTGCGCAATAGGTTCCAAAACACACGGAAGTTAGAATTTTTATCATTTTATGGTTTTAAAGGTTAAAAACAACATCAAGAAAAGAAAAAACAAGGGGCTGAAGAGAAATCCTAGGGTTTGAAGTAGTTGGATATGCAAGGATCAGAAAAATGACATCGGTCCTAATCGTAAACCTATGTGGAGTCACCAGTTGTTAGTATGAATCTTAATTCCAAGCGTACGAAAAAAGACCACTTTAGCTATGCATAACAAACAACCCTAATAGAAAAGATGGCTGCCAATATCCTCAAGTATGCAGTTAGGTGATCAAGATAAATGCTGCAAAAATCTAGATCTATGCATTAGAAGACATTAAGCAGTAGAAAAAACAAGATTTACTCCATGCATCCAATAGACAAGACAAGAATATGTTTAATGAATTTTGTATTAATGGCACCTGGGAGGAAAACACAAGAGAGTGTTCCATGTTCTCCTCAATGGGATGGGTTCTTGTAAGTCCTCGACACTTCAGATCTAAAATTCCTCTCTCTTGATGGTGTAGAAAACCCAGACAAAAAATGGTAGCAAAATATGACTATGATGGTGTATCAATAGTCAGACCAAAGGTATAGATCCAGAGTGATCTTTAGGCAACAAAAGGTGATAAATGAATGGGAAAACCATTTTATTTATAACAAAATATTTAGTTAGTCTAGATATTGGTGCCTAATTAAAATATTATTAACCAAATGAAGATCCAACTTTTATGGAATATTTTATTATATTTGTTGGAGGGAAAAAGAATTTGACTTGGGTCAAATCCCTTTATTTGTAAATAATAAATAAATAAATGATTTATTTATCATTTTAAGGATGTGGTTGAGTAATAATCAAATAAATAATGATTTATTTAATTATTTAAGGGTGATTTAGTCATATTCAACAAAGAATATTTTTTTTTTTCTCAGTAAAGCTAAATCTATTTATAAAACATAATGGTACAAAACTGCACCAGTTTCAGCTGTGTGAGCCTGAGAACTGGGCTTGATGTCCAAGCTGAACTTTAACAACTGAACTGCCCAGAGTGGGAAACCAGTTCTTTTAAAATAAGGTCCACTGCCCTTAGAAGGGAAACCGGTGATAAAGTTAATGCATTGTAGTTTGACAAGAGACAAAAACTGAAATAGCCTACAGCTGTTGCAGCTGAATGTAGATACAAAAAAACAAAGAGATCCTTCCAAGAGCTCAAAAAACTGTACCAAAACATGTTGAGGAAATTCGAGATTACTGCTCAGTGGTGGGGGCCTTCGGTTCTTCCACGATCCTGCAACCGAACTCGTCTTCGCCATCTGCATTGTTCTTCCCTGGCGAGCCATCTTTGCTGGAGTAGTTCACCTGCAAATTTTCCATCCCAGGAGTGGTTTGCCCCATGCTAGTGGGCGCAACAGGAGCTGGGAAGTCATTTATGGCTTGGGAGGGTTGAGGGTCAGGCGGGGGGGGCCGGGATGGGCTGCAAGAACAGGAGCCGAGCTGAGAGATTCTTCACAAACAGTAACTGTAATGAAAGCGGTTAGAACATGCTTGTCCATGGAGCAATTGAAACGAAACTCCGCCCTCTGAGAGGACTAGCGGAGGCTAGGGTTGAAAGGAAAATTGAAAACAGGGGAGGCCAAATGAGAGGCAGGGGGAGGAGGCCGCGAAGGCGAGGCAGCTTGGGAGCACCCAGGATGGAAGTGACGGCCCCTCAGATTTCTAGTATTAGAATGCAGGTTCTGGTCAACGTCTTCCGCGGATGAGTCAGAGGGCGAGCTGATGGAGGGTCGTGGGTGTGTGGAGTGCCCTCTACTCGTTCCCCGCCTACAACGCATTCGTTGTCTGAGATGAGGCATCGCCGCCGGGTTTTGGCAAGAGTGGTTGGAGCAGATGAAGCCGGTAGAGTGCAGCGAAGAATTTTGGAGCTCAGTCAGCTGAGGGGGCAAACAAGAATTACAAAACGGAGAAGCCAAATGACAGAAATGACTCTGAGTAAAGTGGAAGCCTGGGACAGTCTCCAAGCAGCCAAGGATGGTGCAACGCCGCCCAGTGTGGGTGCGTGCACTCGGTTCTGCGCAGGCTGGTGGGCAGGCACCACAGACAGGAGGAGGAGATTTGCATACAAAACAAAGACTCGAAGAATTCTCCAGAGCAGAGGCCATAAGTATCATAACCAGTAGAACGAGGTGGAAGACGGATGCGGCAAGAGACTTGAATGCTATGCAGGTTGGCGAAGTAATGGCCATAGTAATGGCACCGTCGAAGGCCATATGGCCGTAGCATGTGGATGCCCTCGGGATCCACCAGGGGACCAATGTCCTGTCACTCCAATATATCATCCGCATTCGGAGATTCAACAAAGAATATTATTTAAATAAGGTTTAAATAATTATTCTTTGGAAATAATAAGATAAATAATGATTTATCTAAGTAATTTCCCTGTTTTGGGTTAAATATAACTAGGAATATTAATTAAATTGTTGTTTAACTAATTATTCCTTGAGGATAATCAAACAAATGTAGATTTATTTAATATTTCCTCATGGGGTTTCCTGTTTAGACCATAAACAACTTAATAAAGGTGGTTTACTAAGTTATTTTTCACAGTGAATGCAATTTTACTGAGGGTAAAATTGGTCTTACATGATGTACTTGGGTCCATCTAATAACAATAGGTTAGATGACCAAAAAATGGTGTAATACATTTCAGCTAAGAACGTCAATAGATCACTGTGTGAATGATAACTTGTGGCATCCCTGGCCATTTTCTTTATTGTGGATTAGGTTACAAACTAATACTTTGTGAAATCCCTAGGCATTTTCGTTATGAACCCTTTAAAAAAACCACAGGAACATTTGATTTTACACTCTGATCTCCCTAGCATGGGTGGGAGTTTCAAAAATTGGAGAGTAAATTGAGCGATTATGGTTAGAAATTGTTGTATAAGATGGGAAATTTGGATGGTTTGTAGAGAATATGGATGCCATAACAGATATCTATTTTGAATTTTTAGTGTCTTTGGCCACCATGCACCTAATAGGATCCATTTCAACTAAGAACGTCAATATATCACTGTGTGAATGATAACTTGTGGCATCCGTGGCCATTTTCTTTATTGTGGACCAGGTTACAAACTAATGCTTTGTAAAATCCCTAGCCATTTTCTTTGATTGTGGATAAGGTTATAAACTAGAATACACTCTCTCTTCCGAAGACTCTACAATATATATTGGATGAAGGGAAAGGTTATTATAAAACTTGTAAAAGAACCCCTTACGGTTATGTCAACTTACTCTATTGTTAATCACATAGTGCCAATTTTGTAAAACTATAATATACAGTAGGACTTAGTGGGTTTTTTCTTTTGTAAGTTTTGTTTGAATTGAAAAATAAAAAAATTATAAAAGCTAAAATTATGTAGTGAAAAAATTTGTTTAAAATTTCAGAATAAAAATTTGAGTAAGTTTGACATCATATAATATGAAATTTGTTTATGATTATAAAGTAAAAAACATGTAATATTTTTTAGCTACAACTAGGTAATTAAATATATGTATATAGTTTTTTTTAATAGAAGAAATTTGATATTCATTAACAAAAAAAAATCGGATATAGTATGTATGTAGTTAAAAACTATTATGTAGTTACAAACTATTGCAATTAAGTAATTAAAGGTAAATTTAGTGTTATTTAAGAAATGAGAATTATAAACATTCATCATTATTGCTCAAGATAAATCATGTCATGTGAAATAATTTAATAAACTATATTCTACATGAATACCATGGGTTGTTTTTATAGTTTATTATTATTTTATTTTATTATTTTTGTTTTTTATTGTATTTTGACATAGTTAAAATGTTCATTACATGATGTGAGTTTTTTTATTTAATTTACTTTAATTTTTATTTTTTTGTAATTTAACATAGTCAAAATGTTAAACATGACATTACAACATTTCTATTATACACCTAAAATCAATCTAACTTATTAAAAAGAAAAAAAAAACTAACATTATAAAAATATATATATATATATATATATATATATATATATATATATATATATATATATATATATATATATATATATATATATATATATATATATACTTGTGGATCTAATGGCCTAAAACATTTCAATCCTCTAACATTTGATCCAATGGCTCAGACATGGTGTTATGTATATTTTATTAATTATTAGTTAGATATAGTTATCTTAGGTTTATTAATGTGGAAGGGAATGATCAACGATCATGCCTCTTCGCCAAGGGACACCATAAGGCTATATTTAAATCATCATGACCTTAATTAAATATAATTAAAACTCTGATGCTTATAAACAACCAAATATTTCATCCCCGGAATTGAAAGAAAAATGTGAAGAGATAAACACATTCGAAGCCATTGATACAGTGCCAGAAGCTATTGAGGCCTTCGATGTTGACGCAGATATGGTTGTTAAGAAGGAAGCATTTGATGATGAGGAGAAGTTGCATCGAACGAAGTGTCATCATAGTTTTAATTAAATATTAATTAATTAGTTAATTAAAAAAAATCATATTTTCAAAGACAACATTACAAGAGAAGGTACTAGTGGTGAATGACATACGCCAAAGAAGATAAATATTAAGTGAAGAAACTTGTCAAAAAATATAGCTTTGAGGTAAAAGCTCTTAAGGAAAAGGGGATAAGCCCTAATTACAAGGAGTATGAGGAGTATGTCTTCATCAATGACGATGGCTGATCAGATAGAAAAGGAAATATGGCTAAAACGTATGGAGGCCAAGGAGAATCTTAACAAGGTAATGCAGACATTTAATGCCATTATGGAAAAGTTAGATCTAATGCAAAAACCAATAGTCCCAAATATTGAACATAGTCAACAGAACAACTCAGCTAATTTAGAAAATTCTGAAGATAATATGAAGGAAGACTGTTTTGTAAAACAAGAAGATGAAAAATCTAATGTAGAAAAACAAAGAATGAGAGAAGGCAAGTGCAAGCGTTACAGTGAACACTAGGACCCTAAGCACAAATGTGCTAATGGAAAAGCGAAAAATTTATACAATTGTGAAGCAACTAATGACGCTAACAATCATGATTCATATATATAAGGATTAGAAGACAACTTAGAGTTCTCTCCAGAGGTAGATGGTGGAACCATTCCGCAAGTGTCATTATCAGCTATGACAGGCTTATCACAACCTCAGACCCTAAAGTTAAGAGGAAATATCAAGAAAAACAACGTAATGGTTCTTGTTGACACTGGAAATACCCATAATTTTCTAGATTCAACCACGGCGAAAAGACTTAACATATTTACCTTCCCCATGCCTAATATGAAGGTGATGGTGGCCGATGGTAAGAAGATTGAGCAAGTAGGGAAATGCCATAAGGTCAAACTACAGATAAAAAACTTTCATTTAGAATCTCCATTCTACACCGTTCCATTACGAGGAGTAGATGTAGTCTTAGGAATTCAATGGCTACAAAATTTAGGTACTTATTCTGCCAACCATCAGAAGCAGTTTATAAGCTTTAAGTGGAAAGGACAGAAACACAAGTTGTATGGATTCCAAGTCCCCGAAAATCAAGTTGTATCTTCATCTCTGATGACGAAGATGAGTCGACAAGGAGCGCCAGCACTATGGTACAATGTAATTAGTTAGATATTTTATCTACAAAAAGGAATCACGAAGAGTCACCAGAAGAACAAGGAATAGTTCGGAAACATGAAAAAATATTCCAAGATCTACCCATAAAAGTGCCTCCCGATAGGAAAATCAAATATCCAATAGAAGTCAAGATAGGATCCGACCCTGTCAATATTAAATCTTGTCGCTATCCACATCACCAAAAGATTGAACTCAAGAAGATGCTCCACGATCTTTTTAAAATGTGGGAAGAAAGAGCTCGCTGCTCGAGAAACCCAGGCATTTGTCAACGTTGTCCATCATTACGTATGATTTGAGGACAAAGCATCTTAAGAGAGGGGAAATGTTATGTATATTTTATTAATTATTAGTTAGATATAATTATCTTAGGTTTATTAATGTGGAAGGGCATGGTCAACGATCATGCCTCTTCGCCAAGGGACACCATAAGGCTATATTTAAAGCCTTGGTGATCCTCACTTGTAATCATCTCATCTTTTATCAATAATAATATATACTTATAAAGTTTACCAGAGTTTTTACACTCCACATGGACACATTGACAGTTAGGGAAGTTGTTTTCAAATAAGGTCAATACCATGGGCTGCTTTTATAGTTTATTATTATTTTTGTTTTTTATTGTATTTTGACCTAGTTAAAATGTTCATTACATTATGTAAATATTTTTATTTAATTTAATTTAATTTTTATTTTTGTGTAATTTGACATAGTCAAAATGTTAAACATGACATTACAACATTTATATTATAGACCTAAAATCAATCTAACTTTTTAAAAAGAAAAAAAAAACTAACATTATAAAAAAAAATATAAAACTATTTACTTGTGGATCTAATGGCCTAAAATATTTCAATCGTCTAACATTTGATCCAATGACTCACAGATGGACACATTGGCAGCTAGGGAAGTTGTTTTCAAATAAGAATGCCTTACGGCGTAATTATTTTATTTAACATATTGAAATTTTTTACAGATACAATATAAATTATTATAAATTGTTTTGTTTACTATCTTTATTTTTATTGATAAAATATAAATTATTTTATTTAATATACTAAGTATCTTTACTAGGAAAACTAAAGATAATAATAAAATTGCTTTACATGACTGGAATTCCTATCTTAAAAAGCTTTATGAATCTCCAAATGCCAGGGATTTTGAAACACTGCTCACAACGAAAGAAGTTTTCTCATTAGAAGACATTGATTTTGGGGTTAAACGCCTGGAAAATGGGAAAGCTAAAGACATTGAAGGTTACCAGGCGGAAATCTTAAAAATTGGAGGTCCTGTCCTCATCCCCCACATCCACAAGCTTTTCAACCAAGTGGTTAAGCAAGGGTTCCCTAAACCTTGGACTCAGAGCCTCATTATCCCTATTTTTAAAAGTGGGGATACAAATAACCCCTCTAATTATCGAACAATTATGATCAACCCTCTCTTAGCCAAGTTATATGGTATTATTTTGGAAAATAAGTTGAGCATTTGGCTTGAAAGTGAAGATAAACGGGCTAAAGGCCAAGCGGGTTTTAGAAGGCAGCACTCAACAATAGACCACCTTGTTACGCTTAGGATGATTGTGGAAGAATGCCGCAATGATAAATCCAATATCTTCTGTTGCTTTGTGGACATTAGAAAGGCTTTCGATACGGTTCCTAGAAATAACCTATGGAATAGATTAGAAGAGCTAAATGTTCCTTTTGAGCTAAGAGCGGCCGCTATAAGGTTATATGAGAATGTAATTGCCAAGTTAAATAGCAATGAGGGGTGGTCGAAAGATATTAAGTGTAATATTGGAGTTAAAAAAGGTTGCCCCCTCTCCCCTACCCTATTTGACATTTACATCGACAAGATAGAAGGTTGTTTAGAGGAAGCAGGATGTGCTGGCACGATCTAAGCTGGGATAATCATCATCCTTCTTCTCTATGCTGATGATATTGTTCTTCTCGAAAGATGCCCATCTAATATTGATAAGCAACTTAGACTTCTTAAGGATTTCTGCTCTACCATGGGTATGTCTGTTAAAACTGACAAAACAAAAGTTATGATTATCAAATCCAAGAAGGACACTTACGCTAATTTTATGTATGACAATAGTAACTTGGAGGAAGTATCTTCTTACAAGTACCTAGGAATTGATATTCATCACAAGCTCAACTGGAACTATAGCATTCAAAAAAGGATTAATGGGGGGTGGAAAGCTTATTTTGGTCTTGAAAATAATTGTAAAACGACAAACCTTGTAATGTGGGATAGAAAGAAGATCCTCTTTGAAACTTTAGTCACTCCTGTTATCTTATATGGATGTGAGGTTTGGGGTTGCAGCATCTCTAGAGAATCCTGGAGAAATATTGAGCAAATCCAAAAGCGTTTTGTAACATATAACCTTAAAATTAACAACAATACACCCTATCCTATTATCCTTATAGAAGTGGGTTTTTCCCCTATCGAGAGCCTAGCTATGACTAGGCTTCTGTTGTACAAGCACAAGCTCAATAGCATAGGAGACCATAGACTTCCTAAGCTAGCTTTAAATTCTAGCCAAAACCACCTAAGGCTTAAACGAGGTTGATATAAAGACACCAAGGCCTGGTTAAACCATTGGGAGATCGACGAGAATGTTGCATTGCAAAACATCAATAACATTAAAGAAATTGTTACTTCTAAGTTCAAAGAAAAAATGTGGTTTGAGAAAGATGTAGCAGCTAAAAGAAAATTAAGGTATTATAAGGAGGTCATCAACCCCACCTTAGAAGATCAAAAGTATCTCTCTGTTTTAACTAGCTCAAAGAAGAAAATTAATATAGCCAAGATTAGAACGAACTCTCATGCGCTCCATAGTGAAACAGGTCGTTGGGCAGTTCTTAAAACACCATGGATGGAAAGGATCTGCCATCTCTGTGAGAATATGAACATTGAGGATGAAAATCACTTCCTCTTAGAGTGCTCCGCGTACAACCACGTTAGAGCTCAATTTCTTAATCTTTGTTGCAATACTGACCTTCCAAGCCTTTTAAGATGTCAAAATTAGTGAGCTCGGGAGGCTTCTCTCCAAGCTTTTTGAGCATAGGAATAAAATCTTAAATCAAATTAAATAACTCTTTTCTTTAGGTCCGATAGACCAAAGATTGGTCTCAGTGGACGTTAACCATCATCATCATCATCACTATTTAGCTATAAATTATTTTGTTTCATAATATATTTCAGGAAATTAATTTGCTTATGATTCTCAGTTTCGAATTCTTCTAACATTATATTTTTATATATATATTATTTATTTTTAATATATATATATATATATATATATATATATATATATATATATATATATATATAAAGAGAAACTATTATAAAAATAATAGAAATTTAACCATTTTGGAATTATTTGTGGTTTGCTAATTCTATTTCGACCCCATATGGATTGAGGTATCTACTTTGACTTTTATTTTTTAATATATCAACAGATCCTTTACTTTTTAATATATCAATTATTTTTTCAATGGTATCAATTCAACATCATATTTTCTTTGCCTTCTGAATTCAGTGTGATTGTTCCTTTTTCCTTGCTTATTTGATCTCATTGTTTACTTAAGAAAAATTCAGTTCTGCGTGGTTGAAACCAACCATGGCCTCTATGGCCTTTTTGATCCAGAAAATGCATTTACCCTCGAGGAAAAATAAGCTATAAGCATAATGGAAGATGCCATTCTTGGTGGAATGGAAAACATTTATTTTATTAAGCTTTGTTAAAGCTACCATATTTTTGTAGTCAATGTGTTTATGATTTCCTTATAATTATTTTCTAAATCATGAACAAGCGAAAGCAAAATATTTAGGAAGCAATGAATATTTAGCGAACTGTGTCTAAAATATTTTAAATTTGACGAGTGTAACTACCATCAAAATATTTGACAAACAATTCATTGAAAAGCCAACATAAAATATATTATCAACGACATTCAATTACTCTCGTAACATAACCCATGCACTCCATAGGATAACATGGCCATCGGTGGATGGGAGAAGTTTTCTAGAATAGAGAGATTATGTATAATTTTTTGAAGAGTTAAATAATGTCATCGAATATGCCAATATAACAATTATTGTGACACTAATCACAACAAAAGTTACGAAGTTAAATTTCCTACCTGTTGAGGAAAAAATATTAGAAATTGGAGAGAGCATCCATTGAACACAAGAATAACACACAATAATTATTTTCTATATTATAATCAAATGAATATATCACAATTTTTATAGTGCTGCTAAGATCCAACTAATTCCACTCTTGGAGGGAGATGTTGAGAGAATCTCTCAACATCCTCCAACACACCAAACCAATCTCTAATCTTTAGTATGCATCATAAATGAGGCATTATCTCAAACACCCCCCCTTAATGCCTACATTACAAAAATGGAGAACACACTAATTTAATACAAACATTTGTCTGCCCTGGTCTTCATTAACATTTTTACCCACTCTGAGATCTCATAGACAACGCTCTTTTCTCCACCATTTTCGAGCTACCATTCAACCCATTTAAAATACATTTGTTTCTAACCAGCAATGTTGAATTTGTAAGATCAAAGATTCTTGACACCCCCGAAGAAGAGTCTCGACACTGAACTATCCTATGGAAATATTTCCATTTGTGAAATAACCCCGAAGAATAAATTTCAACAGTCTATAGGAAAATATTCTAGGTACAGAATATGATCAATGATCAATCCTACAAGGTGACCTTTACACACAAGGATCTCATTGTATAACCTGTAACCGATGCTCTTGAAGCCTGAAGCACAACAAGATCCATCAGCATATAAAAAATTCACACAATCAAATTAGTCATTTGTTCTCTTGGCACCGAAGAACGTCAAGAAAAACTAATTTAAATAATGCTAATTTGTTCAATAATTGGTTCTGCACTACACAAATCTCACAATAATAAACCCACAAAATCCAACGTAAATAAAACCAATAACATGACCATTGTTCACGCAGTGAACCTCGTCCAACAACAAATTAATGGTTTTAAACTACACCTCTGCCATCACACTTTCAAAGCCTGGCAACATGTACTTCATATGCAGAATACCTGGCCACTGCGCCAATGGTATGAAACTTGCCGTTAACGTTAAAGCCGCCACCATTTGCCGCTCAGTTTCACTGGAAGCCATCTTTACTGCTTCACCGATGGTACTGTAATTTTTATAATTGAAGGTGATCATATTATAATAATCCATCGGAACACAAATTTGCAATCATTATTCCCAATACGTTAACCTAGGTGATCATATTGTCTTGCCATCGGAATACATTAGCGTTGTAAGGCTTCCGATCTTTGCAGTGAAGTCAACAAAAGAACGTTCAAAGCAATGAATAACAGAGAAGTGATCATCTTTGGAGCCTTGCAGTGAATCAACTTTATTGAATGGATTCGAAAATCAAATCGTGGCAGAGTTTTGTTGAGCCTACCGATCACGCTCTCTTAGAAGACTTAAGATTAAATTACAATACGGACAAAATTCCTGCTTTAATCTTTCAAATTTCCTGCGGATCAATAATTGGACGACCTCATTGACTCATTTAACGCATCCAGCTGCTCTACTGAATGTACGAGGGATGTTAATGGAAGAGTCCAAATATTACTGAATGTACGAGGCATGTTAATGGAAGAATTCAAATATGTTAAGCATGGCATAAACATAAGATGATCACACAGCCATAAGATGGTTTTTGCAAATATGGAGCAATTATGTTTGCAACATCCTGTTTCATTGTTTTCTCTCAGAGATTTTGCTTCGTCGTCCAGATCGCCGCTTAACAATAACAGTAACAAATCAACCTTCACAGAAATTTATAGCAATTTCTAATTAATATCAATAATTAAGTTAATAATTAAATTAAACATATTAATATTATTTATTAACTAATTATTAATTAAGTTAATAATTTATTAAGAATTAATAATTAATTAATTGCATGGCTGGGTTGCAATTATATAATTTTGATTTTTTTTAAATAATTAATAATAATTTTTATTTAATAAATAATAATAATAATTACATAATAATATTAATTATCATTTTTTACGGGGTCTTGGAAGATAATGATTAGGTGCTTTGTTAAGACATTCTTTGATGTGAAGTTATCGGTTCAATTCCCCACTTTGATTGGGGTGATATATTGGACATGATGAAAATGTAGTCCTATGAAGCTTACAATAATAATAATAATACTTATTATTATTATTATTATTATTATTATTTAACAATAGTCACATAATATTAATTAATAAATAATAGTTAATAGTTCCTTCTGAACTGAGGATTGCGGTGATCTGCCTCTACCAGACTGTCATTGTCAAGCTTAAGACCAACGAAGGGTGGTCTAAAGATATTAAATGCAATATCGGGGTTAAGCAAGGGTGTCCCTTATCCCATACCCTTTTTGGTATTTACATCGATAAGCTAGAGGAGTGTGTGGAAACTACAGGTTGCAAGGGCACCAAGCTCGTTGGTATATTCACTACTCTTCTCCTTTATGTTGATGATATCGTTCTTCTTGCAAAAAGCCATGATGACCTAGACAAGCAACTTAAGATTCTTCATGTTTAATGCTCCAAGATAGGTATGATAGTTAATACCGACAAGACTAAAGTAATGATCATTAAATCTAAAAAGATCACCCATGGTGGTTTCGTCTATGATAATCATTGTATAGAGCAAGTTTCTTCTTATAAATATTTGGGTATTGACTTTCCTCATCAGCTCAACTAGAATTATAGCATCAAGAAAATAATTATTGGAGGTTGAAAAACTTATTATGAGCTTGAAAACAATTGTAAATCGGATCTTTACATTTGGAGTAAAAAAATGTTCCTCTTTAAGACTCTCGTCACCCTTGTTGTCTTATACGGATGTGAAGTTTGGGGTTGTAGTATATATAGAGAGTCAACAAGAAAGATTGAGATGATTCAAAAGAAATTCATAACCTATAACCTCAAGATCAAGTGAAATACTCTCTATCCTATCCTCTTGATCAAAGATGGCATGTCCCCCATTCAAAGTACAACAATGTTTAGATATCTAATGTATAAAAAGAAGCTTTACAACATGGAATCCAAGAGGCTCCCAAAAATAGCTTCTAACTTTAGTCAAAAACCTCACCTATGCCTCAAGCGTGGGTAGCATAAGGATGCCCAACCTTGGCTCAACCATTAGGGGATTAAGGAGGAGATCATGAAGGGAATCAATGATAGTATCAAAGATACTATTACCTCCAATTTTAAGGACAAGCTATGGGATGATAAGGAGTTGGAGGGTAAAAGGAAGCTAAGTTACTATAAGGAGGTGATCAACCCCACACTAAGAAGAAAATGAACATTGCTAGGATAATAACTCATTTTCATAAGCTTCGAAGTGAAATAAGATGGTGGTCTACTCCCAAGACTCCCTCGGACAATAGAATCTGTCAAATTTGTGATACTAAGAAGGTGGAAGATGAAAAAAACTCATTTTTTACTACCTGATTCTTACTCACATCCGCTCTCAATTCTTCACTCATTAAGCCAATCGAACTATAGTGATCTTGGAGAGCTTCTTTCCCTTCTTGATCATTGAAACAAGATTTTGAAGAATGACAATTATACTCTTTTTTTTTCCTTTTCTTGAGGTTTGATAGACCACATTGGTCTTAGTGGATGTTAATCATCATCATCATCATCATCAATAATTAATAGGGAAATAATTATTAAAAATTAATAGGGTTAATTAATATTAATTATGTTAATAATTATATTAAATTGTTAATATTAATTAATAATAATTTATTTATTAAGTTAATAATTACTTTATTATTAATATTTATTAATAATTAATAGTGTTTATATATCTTGGGTTTAAAATATGTTTCCCTTGGGATTTTCGTATTAATCCTTTGGGTTTATAATATCACTCTTTTGGGTTTATGGTTGGAGCAACAAAGCTGTAGGCTTGTTGACTTAAGTTATAAAATACACAAAAGGTATTGTAATAATAATATATTATATATAAAATGTATAAGAGATGATGATAAATGTTACAATGAGGCCCTACTTATATACCTAGGCAGGTGAGCTTTCATGAATGGGCATGTATTTTAGACATGCCCTTTGACTAACTTAATGAATACTTACATAATCCCTATTTAACTATTAATAACTATATTAATTATATTTGTTATGAATTATATTCATAACATTGCCCCTTTCTTCAAAAGCTTTGTCCTCAAAGCTTTTATAGTTGACACTTTCCTTCAGTTCAATCACGCTTCATTTTTCCTTCAATCACGCTTTGTTTTTCCTCATTAATTTCTTTTACCCAACCGTTAATATATCAAAATTTATTTATTAGTTGGTCCTTCCTTCAAAACTTTGTCCTCAAAGTTGTATCGATAATAAAATTCTTCACTTTGACTGCTAACAATTCTTTCACTTCCCCATATTATTGTGGGATGTGTAAGTCTTCAATAGTATTATATTGGAATCAAAATATATTTTTTTAATTAATTAATTAATATTAAATTAATTAATTAAATTAATATTAAATTAATTAATTAAATTAATATTAAATTAATAATTAATATATATATATATATATATATATAATATATATATATATATATATTAATAAGTTGAAACTATAAGTTATATTTGTATAATTATATTTTACCTTATAATTATATAAGTAAACTTTATATAGTTAAGTTATCTATATGTATATTATATATTAATTATAATCACGCTTTTTGGCTGGAATTTCATTCCTACGTAACGATGTACGTAACGATGGACTTGTAGTTGTGTCCCTTCACAATGCGAGTTATTTCTTGCTTTGGTTCACTGGTGAAGAGCACATCCCACTAGCTTTGATGATTCATATCTTGTTGGAATTCGAACGATTTTTGAAGAGTAATGTGAAGCCAGACTGAAGTGGCAGCACAGAGCACAACACGCCCATGCAACTCAGGGTTCTCCATGTTCTTCCGTGTGGACACTCGAAAATCCTCATCACCATTGCCAGGTAAATTAGCCCAGTTTTTAACCATCGATGGAATCAGACTAGTACAAAAGTCACTCGTCATTTGCTGAGCAAGTTTCAGCAAAATTTTCCTTTGTCGGCCTCTTGGATCTGAGAAAGCTCTGGTATCTGGATTTATTTCCATGAGGAGAGCGAGACATTGGCATTGGTGCTGCAGTGCTGACAGCCAGTGTTGCGACCCAAATGCCAAACCGGAGTTGACCATAGGACGATACAAGTTGTGCAGTACACCTCTATCGTCACAACTGATATGCTCTACCCAGGTAACAGTTGAACAATTGCCATGGAGTTCCTGAATTATTAATCCCGATGGCTGCCTTTTGCAATTCACCGGAATTGACTTCTCCACTAAACTGTTTGTAGAAACATCAACTACAGCCCAAACGCCTGCACGGAGCTACTTGCAGAACTTTAAGAAATAGAATCCCCTAACTGGACCAAGCGGTGGGAGAACATGGAGCTCCATATACATCGATTGGAGTTCACCGTTCTTGCTACCGCCTTCACCACTGTATAAGTCCTGGAACATTGTAGCTTTCGAAACAATTGATGGGAACATTTCCGCATAATGGTTTGCGGTCATTAGTATGTCCACCAGATTCATACTATTCATAAGCACGGTCCCAACATGTTGGTTTGCTTCAGTTCTGTATCCCAATGGTTTAGTGCCCATAAGCCTCCTGAATTGTCGAAGGTATTCATCATGGTTTATGGTTTCCATTGTCCCGCCATGAGGATCTGAGATCCAGAGAGGGTGCTTCATTCGAGCCATTCTTATGAACTCATTCATGGCTGCACCGGCAAGTCCTCTCGCTGAGGATTTGTCGAATATCCAACCTGGACTTGCAGCTCAGCATGAAACACCAACAGTAGAAACCCCGTCTAAGAAATCAGAAGTGGGATTTATTGTAGAATGCACGCTAACAATATTGTTGACACCCGAGCCACCAAATTTCAGACTCAAAGAAGCATTGTGTAGAGGATAATGTGACAACATTTATGGATATGGTGTCGCACACAATTTTCCCATAATTGCAATTATGGAAACTTTCACCAGATTTCCTTTATCTGCTGGTTTGGGTATAAATCGCTGAGCCAAAGCTCCAAGTTATTCTCCCTAAGCATTAAATGGTGGTTTCTGTGCTAACTCATCAATCTTACATTGAGCGACGTCCAACAATTCCACTTCTTGGTGAAATAATGTGAAGAGATTGTGGTCTTCCTCTTTTTGGGTGGGACTACGTTCTTTTTCTTCATATACCCAACTGGATTCAGAGTTTGAGTGGTATTCTTATTTAGTTTCCATATACCCACTTTGATTTTCATTTATGTCACAACAATTGTTAAGATCATTTTCGTCTTCATGTGGATGCTCTTGTTTCTCAAGATAGCCTTCCTTCACATCATTTTTATCCTTATCAAAATCAACTTCATCTTTTTTTGTTTCTTCAACAGTTTCCTGACTAGCAGGCTCATATTTATTTTTTAGATCACCTTCATTCTCATAAGTTGGAATTACCATAATCTGATCTTCTTCAGAATATAGTGATTCTTCATGATTATGATCTAAATTAGTTGAATTGTTCAGTTGATTATGTTAAATATTCTGGACTATTGGATTTATCATGTCAAAAATGGCATTTAATTTCTACATTATTTTGTTATGATTGTCCCTGGCCTCGCTACGATTTAGCCACATTTGTCTTTCTATCTGATCGTCCATCGTCATTGATGAAGAAATCGAGCTACAACAATTTCGAGGCACAACATGTAACAACTGAAGTAGCCAGTAGCAGTGGGGTAGGTGCTTCCTTCCAGGCAAGAAGATCGTCTGATACCAAATGGAGCAAAAAAGTTGTAGGCTTGTTGACTTAAGTTATAAAATACACAAAAGTATTGTAATAATAATATATTATATATAAAATGTATAAGAGATGATGATAAATGTTACAATGAGGCCCTGATTATATACCTAGGCAGGTGACCTTTCATGAATGGGCATGTATTTTAGACATGCCCTTTGACTAACTTAATGACTACTTACATAATCCCTATTTAACTATTAATAACTATATTAATTATATCTGTTATGAATTATATTCATAACAATGGTCAATTGTAGTCCAACGTCATATTGTGAGAAAGATTGTCTCTATATGAAAATCAATCATGGTTAACCATGATCAACAATAAATCCAAGGGAATAATAAAACCAAGGGATTAAAACTAAAAACCCAAGGGATTATAAACTCAAGAGAATAATATTAAACCCAAGTGATAAATATTTTAAACCCAAGGTATATAAACCATAAGATAAATATTATAAACCATGGTCAACAATGGTCCAATGTGCCATTATGACAAAGATTGTCTTAATATGAAAACCATGGTTAATCATGGTTAACCATGATCAATAATAATGGTCATATTGTGACAAAGATTGTCTTTTGGTCTAACGTCGCATTATGACAACCATGGTCTTCCATGGTGAACCATGTTCTTACGTTGCATTGTGACAATGAATGACTCAATAGGAAAATCAACCATGGTCAACCATGGTTAACCATGGTCAATAATCATGGCCAATAATCATTGACCATGGCCAATAATCACAGATATAATATTTTTCATAGGGTTTATAATATTAATCTTAGGGTTTAATAGAAATCCCTTGGGTTTACAATGAGTTTATAATATTAATCCTATGGTTTAATAGAAATCCCTTGGGTTTACAATCATGGTCAACCATGGTCAACCATGGTCCAATGTCACATTGTCCCAAAGATGGCCTAAATATGAAAATAAACCATGGTCCAATGTTGCATTGTGACAAATATTTCCTCAGTATGAAAATCAACGATGGTAAAGCATGGTCAAACATGTTTATTTTAGGGTTTATGATAATTATCTTAGGGTTTTTATACCATGTTATATTTATCTTAGGTTTTATCTTAGTGCTTATTTTAGGGTTTATCTTATGGATTTATACCATAATATTTATCTTAGGGTTTATATTATGGTCAACTCTGTTTATAATATTTATCTTAGGGTTTTTATACCTTGGGTTTATAATATTTATTCCTTGAGTTTAATGTTATTCCCTAGGGTTTATAATCCATTGGGTTTTTATTATTAATCCCTTAGGTTTATAACATCAATCTCTTAGGTTTATTAATTCAAAAATTCATATAGGCTTTTAGACTAAAACTAAAAACTATGATTTATGAACAAAACTCTTAAAACTTTTTAAACACAATTAAAATTATAACGCCAATGAGTTATCGCTTTATTTGAATTCCAAGGCATGACTTTGAAGTGTCGATGTTTGAAAGACCTATGGAACATAACCAGATGTCATTCCAATCACTCGTTGTACAGAGCCGCATGAGAGGGGAGCTCTTGCCCATGCTTTTACCAATTTATCCTTATCTCTGGTCAAATACAAAACTTGTCACAAGGGAAAGGAATGGCACACCTGCATGTATGATGTTTTCTATGCATTTTTGGTCTCATTCAAATCCAGACACTAGAAAACCCAGCTACGCGAATAAGGGGGAGGCTGAAATGGTTCTTATCCTTTTGAGATGGATGATAGTTGAGGGTGAAGATCCAAACAATTTAACTATCCTTGATGCATATCATGGACATGTTAAAAGATAATGGAGAATCCTTAATTTGTGAGAGTTGGTTCACAGAACCTTAGGATAGGAGTTAGTTTCTATTTCTTAGGGTTTGGCTCTAACTTCCCTACATCTATGTGTGCTACATAATGATTGAGAATGCAGAGAGTTATGCAGAGTCAAACTCTCCTGGTTCAGTCTCGATTGTAGAGTTGACCAATTTTTTATTAATGAATTCAATCTATCATATTTTATCATGGTATCAGATCTTTAGGGCCGAATCATAGCCAGAGTGCTGTGATCCCTGTGAGTATCTAGGTGGCAGAGGAGAAGCCCCTGATGACTGCGTGATTTTTTTTTCTTCTAGAATTGATCGGATCAATGCATTTTTCGAAGGACGAATCACGCCGATCAACAGTAACCTATGTAGGGAATCCGCGCCGATTAGCGGTAACCTATGTAGGGAATCTGCGCCGATCAACACAGATTTGTGCAGGAGAACCGCGTCGATAGGATAATCTCTTATACAGTTTCATCACCGGCATGATCAACGCAGAAATTGGTCAAGCAAGCGTGCCGATGCTGGAAGAGGAGACCTGAAAATAGATCTGTGCCAGTGTTTGACCACTGATGAAGGAAAGAGATCTGAGATAGATCTACTGCTGATGAAATTTCGCTGATGAAGGAAGAGATCTGAGACAGATCTATTGCTGGTGAAAGTTCGTCGATGAAGGAAGAGATATGAAAAATATTTACTGTCTGTGTCTGCTTGTCGATGAAGGAAGAGATATGAAGAAGATATGTTGCCGGTGTAAGCTTGGTGCACAGGAGCCAGAGAGCCCGTGCAGAAGAAAGCACCATGGTAGAGCCATAGAGCTCGTGTTGAGAAATAGAAGAGGCCGTGGAAGAGGAGTCGAGAGCTTGTGGCAAAGTGTGCAGAGCAACCTGTTGGATTGATCACAGATCAGGTAGATATGTATGGCGATATTTCTTTTTGTGAGGATCTGGGATAGATCCCTTTTTTTTTCTGTCAAATTAATCGAAGTTTTTATTAGAATCGTCAAGATGAACAATCAAATAATTGAGGCATACTTGAATGAGAGCAATGAGCTCGATGATTTCAATTATTCTAATTAGAAGTTCAAGATGCAGACTGTGCTAGAAGCGTAGAGTGCTTGGACGATTGAAAATGGGGATGAGCCAAAGCCAACAGCATGAGTCAGTGCAACCACAACGATTCAACACTGGGAGAAGAGAGAGGGAGAGAAAGGCAAAGACACTATTGAAAATGATAGTAAAACAATGCATCATACCTCATATCAGCGAATGAAAATCTGCAAGCGACATCTAGATGGTGTTGAAGGATCTGTATGAAATCAGGAATAAAAATCATCTCCTGTTCTTGAAAAGCAAGATCCTCTCCATAAAAATGGAGGAGAATGAAACAGTTGTTGCTTTCATATCTTAGATCAAGGATCTTAAGAACAAATTGGTAGATATTAGTGAGACAGTTGCATACACAAATTTGGTCATGATTACCATTAATGGTATGACTGAAGATTACCAAATGTTTATCATTGGGATAAATGCGAGGGAGAAAACCCCAAAATTTGAAGAATTGAGAGGAATCTTAATGCAAGAAGAAGAAATAAGATTGACTCTAAAACCCCAGAGTGCAAATCTTGCGTTAATGGCAAAGAAGAAACCCTTCAAAGCAAAAGGAAATTCATCACATCAAAGCGGAGGAAACCCACAAAAGATACCAAATCAATCGCAATGTATGTCCCGAATAGAAACGATTCAGTATTAAAATGTTTATATTGTGGTAAAATCGGTCGTATGGCTAAGCATTGCAGAAAGAAGAAATTTGATGAAGGACAACGGAGACATAAAATACATGCAGGTCATTTCGCAGATGATGAGTATGATCAGGATTCCAGATTGTTCATGGCTGACTCTGATGAAAATTTTGAAGTAGACATCTGGTATGTGGATTCAGAAGTGTCCACACACATGACAGGGAACAGACAATGGTTTGAAGATTTCAAAGAAACCAACAACGGAGTGAAAATATACCTTGGCGACGATAGAGGTTATCAGATCAAAGGGTACAAGAACATTCCTGTTATTTTTCCTGATGGTAATATCAGACACATTCAAAACGTGATGTATGTACCTGAAGTTACAAAGAATTTGATTTATGTATCCATGATTATAGATCAGAACCTCAAGGTAGAATTATTTAAATCTCATTGTTATATTAAATATTTGTTGGATGGTATGAAGACTATTGCTTCAGGAATTTGAACAGGAGGTCTGTACAAATTAAATGTGAGGACAACACCACATCGAGCTTTGAAATCATCGAGTTTAACTACAAAAGAGCTATGGCACCAGAGACTTGGTCACATCAACTTCAACGATCTGCTGTTACTCCAGAGAAAGGGAATGGTAAGAGGTCTTCCTGCTTTAAAACAAGTGCATAATGACTGTGAAGCTTGTGCATTAGGAAATATGCGCAGAGAAGAATTCCCTGTTCGAGTAGAAAAGAAAAAGATAGATATATTTGAATTAGTGCATACTGACTTATGTGGACCTATGCAAACAAGGTCATTAGGAGGTGCACTGTATTTTCTACAGTTTGTTGATGACTGCACAAAGTTTTCTTTGGTATACTTTCTTAGTAAGGAAAGCCATACATTTGAATATTTTAAGCAGTTCAGAACTATGATTGAAAATCAAACAGGGAAGTATATAAAGATTCTCTGCTCCGATAAAGGGGGAGAATATAGGAAGGTTGAATTCACCAAGTATTGTAAAGACCATGGAATATTGCAACAATTCACAGTACCCCACAATCCTCAGCAGAAGAGAGTAGTGGAAAGGAAGAACGGAACATTGGTGGAGTGTGATGAAAGGTAAGGATCTTTCAAATGGTTTTTGGGTTGAAGCGTTGAATACTGCAACTTATTTGAAAAATAGGAGTCCTACAAAAAGTATCAAGTTTAAAACTCCTTTTGAAGCATTGTTAGGATTCAAACCTGCGGTAAAACATTTGAGAGTATTTGGCTCTAAAGCCTTTTCCCATATTCCAAAGGAAGACAAAATAAAATTAGATTCAAAAGCCATCAGATGCAGCTTTGTAGGGTATTGTTCAAAATATAAAGCCTATAGATTGTTTAATCCCTCTACTCACAATTTTTTTCTCAGTAGAGATGTCATGTTCCATTTTTAGGTTTATGATGAATCTGATAAAAGAAATGAGAAATGGGATATCCCTTTATTGGTGGAAAGATTAAGGATGGATCAGTGTAAGGCTGCAACAGTACCATTACAACCGAACATTAAACTTCAGAGTGAGGATGGCTCTAAAAAGGCAAATGCGACACTATATCGACAATTATTGGTTGGGAGTTTAATCTAGTTAACCACTACTACACCAGATTTGGCTTATGCAGTTGGTATGCTAAGTCAATTTATGTCCAAGCCACTTGACAGTCAGTAGATTGTAGCAAAAGACATCCTAAGGTATCTACAAGGAACCTTAGATTATGGTATTATTTATACTGATTCTTCTGATGTTAGATTGACAAGGTTTATAGATTTCGATTGGGCTGGAAATGTAGATGACCAAAGATCCATAACAGGCTATGCATTTAGCATTGAATCTGGGGTGATTGCAAGGAGCAATAAGACGCAGAACACAGTTTCCTTGTCCTCAACAAAAGCAGAGTATCAAGCAATGTGCGCATCAACATGTGAGGCGGTTTGGTTGTGGAGACTTTTCCAAGATGTCAGGATACAACAACTATCAGATGTGATAACCAGAGCTCAATCAATCTGGAAAATAATCCGGTGTTCCACAAAAACACTAATCATATTGATACGCAATTTCAATTCATCAGAACTTGTGATAATGTTTCTGACATTTTCACTAAGCCTCTTGGAAAAATTAAATTTGAAATTTTTAGGGAGATGTTACGTATATGTGTGAACCCCTTCTCCATTAAGGGGGAGTGTTAAAAGATAATGGAAAATCCTTAATTTGTGAGAGTTAGTTCACGGAACCTTCGGATAGGAATTAGTTTCTATTTCTTAGGGTTTGGTTCTATCTTGCCTACATCTATATGTGCTATATAATGATTGAGTTGTATTGAGAATGTAGAGCGTTTTAACTCTCCTAATTCAATCTCAATTGTAAAACTAATCTTAATGAATTGAATCTATCATATTTTATTAGATGAGAAATTAGCAATCCAGAACTGGGATATTCTACCTCGGCTCCCACTCAGCGGTTTTTTCCATGAAACCAGTCATGATGGGAAACCCTTATCCCGATTGCATATTCTCTTAACATGCTTACATGGCTGCTTGGGCCCACTTCTCTCTCACCATTTGTATAAATAGACGTTGGCATTATTACCGTAATCGTTTATTGCCGGAAAAGTTTTCAACCGAAAGCCTATGTACCATGTAGCTTGTTACGTTTAATATTTGTCCTGTGTCCTTCCGCCATTTATTGTGGAGCTCGAAGCATGGAACTAGCCGGTTACGATGCCTCCTCCATGGGTTCTATGCAAAGACACAAGTGCAGAGTTCGAAGCATGTAAGTAGCCAGTTACAATGGGAAATTCTGAGCGCCCATGCACTCAGCGAATTATTGAGTGATGGCTTAGTGCAAGTCATTATGATGTTACACCAAAATAAGTATGTCCATAATTAACATGGCTGCTTTTTTTGTTTTTTTGTATTTTTAATGTCTCCACCATTCATATCAGTGCATGCTCCAACTTTTCCAGCAAGTCACTTTACAGGTCTGACCCAAGAAAAGATTGCAAGTGTTTGGAGGATAAGACAACTCCATTATAGCATTCAATGCTATCATCCCGCCCAATATTTCAAACTAAAGGTTTTCGGTAGATTTCTGAAATGAAATAAACCCGCCCAAGATTTTAAACAAAATGGCTGCTCGCAAGATTTTTGAAATGAAATTGATAATTCCTTGAGAGAAGTTTGGTAAGAGAGTGATTTCGTTATTGTGAGCTTCTTTGTTTTGGTGCAGGTAAATTTATTGGAACACGATGAGAAAAATTGATAAAATTAATGAAATGGCTCTCCAGGTGAGAACCTGGAGAGTGTACACACACTCACACAATCTGATACGATGAATCAAGAGAAAAACCTGGTACATATAGGCTTTCTCACAATCGGGTGGTTTGAACCACTCCCTGAATATTAGGATCTGAGATCTAGAATTAGAATCTCAATCTTATCCTAACTGAACTTTCTCCATTAATTTCTAACTCTCCCCCTTAATGGAGAAAGGGTACAAAACAATAACATATGATAACATACGCCTGCTGGTCTAGTCTCAGCTAGGATTACAATGGTAAAAGACATAAAAAACTTGGTAACAGAGTTTTCATCTTAGTATTTATGCTTCTGAGACCATATTTGTTCGTTCGTGGATGAGGCTTCATATTCACTTTATTTGCCATGAGATATTGATGTATCTTCGCCTCATTTCTTCTCCTGTGAAGGAAACCTTGATTTCTTGTTCTCATCCTTCTCAGAATTATGGTAGGGTGGATAGGAGAATTTTCCTTCTCACTATTTCCGGTGTCAATCATCTGAACATCAGCGTTGATATCTTCACCATTGATTACAACAATTTCTGTGTTAATATCATAAAGACATGGTGTTTCAAGCCATGCTTCAAGAAACTTCAATTCTTCTTCAAAATTCGTTGCTGTTTCTTGCCTACCAATATCTGCACATAAAACAATGTTAGATTTATAAAGATGATCACAATTACTTTCATCTTCCTGCTCCTTCAGGAAAGCTTTCATTTCACCATCTCTCCCTACTTCATCCCTTTTTGCTAAAATAATTATGCCTTCATCCAGTTCTGTTGCTACAAGAATGTTCTGCATTTGATCTGTATGTGAAGATATGCCTTCCTTCTCACTAAACAATAATTCATCAATTTGATGTTTTTCAATCATCAAATTGATCCACTCATCATGAGATATATAAGTCTCATCAAACTTGATTTCTGCATCAAGAAAACTTTCAGGTTCTACAATAATGGATGTGTTTTCATCATTACAAGTTTCAATTATAGATACACATTCGTCACCCATCATTGCATCTTCAGTTTCACAATCAAATATGGGATCATTATCAAGAGCAATATCTTCAACATCATTGCCCTCATTCAAACAGTGTTTCATCTCTAAAACATCCCATAAAAACTTTGTACTAGGAATCTCTCCATATTCATATATTATGCTGAATATGATGTTGTCATCTACTGCAAATGTTATAAGACTTAATGCTACTGTATCTACACTATCATTAATAACATCTTCAACATAATCCAGTAAGTTTAACTTCCATAGTACTGTTTTTATTTCATTTGCCCAGCTTTCATAATTCATACCTGAAAAAGATGGTAAATATGGAATTAACCATTTAATAATCTCACCAAATTCCAAATCAACACCTTGATCAACAGCTGGTCCATCACTGTCAACTTGAAACAAATCACAAAATTCAGCAACACAATATTTTGCACTTCTCCGTTGATGCTTTCTCCTGAAATTTCTTCGAGACTCTTTCAATTTACTTTGACGAACCATTTTCTCCTTCTATATTCTCCCAGAGCTTTATCTTGATCAACAGTCGGATCTCAACATCTGTGCCTCACGCCGTCTCGCACACTGTCACCGTGCCTCACGAATCTGGTCACCGAGCCCTCCTATGGCTCAACACACAACAACTTAATATGCTCCACAATAGCGTCAAATGGAAAACTCCAATGTCGATCCCAAAACCGGATCTTACCACACTGCAGAACAGGAAATTCGCGCCTACTCACCACAACCTTAGCAAATGATCTAATGCAGCAAATGTCTGATCCATGCAGTGGCACACTTCAATCCACACCTACGCCAACTCAGCCCTCCTCACGGAGTTGGTTGCTGAGTCTACACGTAGCTGCTGGAACTCCTTACGCAGTCACTATCTCTCCAACAAAGTGAGCTTACAGACAACTCGACCTACGGGCAGAAATAGCACTATAGGAGGCTCGACTCCTTGTCTCCACTATCTAGGAAACAATGAAAGGAAGGTAGGGTTTGGGCCTCTATCACAACAATCCAAATGCTAGGAAAAAACTTCAAATTCAGATCTCCTCTGCGCACTCAGATATGCAGTCAAGCTCAGTGCCCAACGCCGATACCACATCACTTTCAAGAACAAAGAAGGCTGAACTAGAATCTTGAACAAAGGATGGGACCCACCATGACACCACAGGGCCAATGGATGTTCTCCTTTCCTTCACGACCACCAGCCATGATCGCCCGTTTAAACACAACAAATAATTGGTTAGGTTTGCAGGTTTATAGGATATCAAGTATAGCAAAAAGTATCTAAAAATTAAAAAATCAGCACCACCGTTTGGGCTTGCAAGTCACCAATAGTGCCTGCAAAAAACAAACATCAGGCCCTCACGAAAAAAGCTTCCATTCTGTCAATCCAATGCAGGGCTGCAGCCAGAAGAATCAAAGAAAGGATTGCGATATGAGGCCTTTCTGGGGTTGCTTTTGGAAAACATTACCCATAACATGTCCTGTATTAGATCTTCAAAATATCCAGTGTTGCGCGCCGTAATTTCCCAATTGCCTTTGACCAGGAGTAGTGACTCCAGTGGGGGCCGACGGGAGCCCAATATGTAGAGTTGGTTCACAGTGCGGTGACTGGACGTGAGGGTTGTAGTTTCCAGGAGTAGAGTTCCACGAGCTGCCAGATATGCGGTAACATTTGCAGTAGATCCTCGCAATTCGCACGACGTTACAGATCACAATTCGCACAACAAACACCAAAATAATTCATTGCAATGATCAACAACAATCCGCTCCACAGATGTTCGATGTGAGGCAGTTTAACTCAAATTAATTGTTAAAAGACTGGATCTATTAAATCTCACAACGTTCTGCCCTCACAATTCAATTATGAACAACCGCGATGCGCAAATGACTATTCGGCAATACCATATGTTAACAAGCCCGAATGCCGGGACGTTTGCAACAAACGCAACGAGACTTGGGTCCGTCTGGATGTTCAAACCCAAAATTTCCCTGTGCAACGAAATCAATACCTGCGCTTGGGCCTTGAATTTCAATGGGTGCAAGGGCGAAATTCAACGCAGAAAAAACGGACTGCGTCCCTCGGACTCTGGCGATGGGAGCATAACCATTTGCAATGCTTACAACAAGCTTGCAATCCACCACGTTGTATCCAGATCATTTGCCGTTGTCCATTGATCTAGTCATCCTTGCAACAAGAACAAGAATTACACAACAACCACTATAATGAAATCTCCAATTTCTCTCATATACCTTCTATTACACAGCAGCTTAGGTCGATGGCTCAACACCAGCGAAGAGAAGAAAGCAGCTCCGCACTAGTGAAATCTTCAAGCTGTGTCATGAACAGACACACAAACAGTGGCCTAGGTCGATGGCTCAACAAAGGTAGTGCTCCCACGCAGCTCAACGTAGCTCGACTCCTCTACAGCTCCTCCGCATCCGCAGCTCCTCCAGAGCTCAGCTCACGCACACAGGAATCGACAGATCTCGGCTTGCAATTGCACGGCCAAAGAAACACGCCACGAAATTCGCCTCACGGCCTCCACTCGGGCTCTTGGCCCGCTTCACGCAGCGCGGCAACAGGCTTGCGGCCTCCACACAACGAGCCTTTTCTCCTCTGTGCTTTCACTCTACCAACGACGTCCAACCTCTCACGCTCAACTCAGTTTCACAGAACACGACATTTAGCAATTGCTCTTGCACAATAGAGCCTCAATCACCGCGGAGATAGAGCAACATAGGCCTCTGATCCTGTGCTCTGATACCATGATAAAATTAATGAAATGGGTCTCCAGGTGAGAACCTAGAGAGTGTACACACACTCACACAATATGATACGATGAATCAAGAGAACAACCTAGTACATATAGGCTTTCTCACAATCGGGTGGTTTGAACCACTCCTTGAATATTAGGATTTGAGATCTAGAATTAGAATCTCAATCCTATCCTAACTGAACTTTCTCCATTAATTTCTAACACAACTCCATTATAGCATTCAATGCTATCATCCCGCCCAAGATTTCAAACTAAAGGTTTCCGGTAGATATCTGAAATGAAAAAAACCCGCCTAAGATTTTAAACAAAACGGTTGCCCGCGAGATTTTTGAAATGAAATCGATAATTCCCTGAGAGAAGTTTGGTAAGAGAGTGATTTCGTCATTGTGAGCTTCTTTGTTTTGGTGCGGGTAAATTTCTTGGAAAACGATGAGCAAAATATTTTGAAGCCATGGATGCAGTCATTAGGCGGTTCATCATTCAAATTTGCATGTGGAAAACAACGAGGTGAGGTTTTTGAGTATTGGCACAAAAGGAAAGCTATAGGCTTCTTTGCAAATCATTTGTGAATTTGTCGCCAAAATCATCAATCTCGGAAGGAAGCAATTAGTGCAAAATGTTGAACGAAATGACATGTTGTAGAATTTGTTTGGGTAAGGATTTAGTCAGGAGTTGTCTACTAATTTAATATAATAACTTGGATGACAGTTTTTTTATCGGAATTTGGTAATTGAAGAAAAAGAAAAATCAGGTAGTTGGAGTGTTTGAATTGCATTTTTGATGGTGGAAATGGATTCAGCACCATCAAAAGCCCTTAGATCACCCAAAATACTGAAATTTAACTGCTGTAACCCAAATAAAAAAAAAAAATTATCGAAAATTTTCATAATCTTACCAGGATGTCTAAATTACTCTATGGGTTTTTTTAGACTAGGGCATTTCGTCCCTTATGTATAGATATCCTCTGAAAGTGGTTGATCTAGCCGAAGTAGTTTGTGTTTATTGATAGGCGGATAACAGATGAAGGAATACAAAGACTACTGAGTAAAACAACGTTGCCTTTGATTTACATTTATGCGGTAACTAAATTTAATTAAATCGTTGGGTATCTATCAAATTTAACTTAGAAATGAAATTTGATAGAATATGAAGCGGTGAGAACTGACGGTATAACAATTGTTATTTCGACCGTGCTACATAATCTCAAACATGTGAGTTCTTATAAAAACTAACATTGGTGTCTCCGTAATTATTGACAAACAAAGTGCCCCTCTTAATTATGGAGGCTACGTTTTTGAAAGAGCGTGTAGAATGGATCAAACAATTTGACCAAGAAATTTGAAAAGTATGTTTGCTTTTTATTTTAATGATTTAACTATTATGTTTTGAATTTTTTATATATATTTTTGAAGATAAACGTTTTTTCTAATTTTAAATTAATTAAATGAAATTATAATTATTATAATCTTAAATAAAATTTTATATATTTTGAAAATTAAATAAATTTATTTCTATTTATTCTCTTATATATCTATAATTTTCATAATAATAAATATAATATTAAAGAAAAAATATTAGAAATCATTGTGATGTAATGATAATGATAATGATAACAAGTTTTATTTTTTGAAAAGTTTTCTGGTTTATTTTCTGATTTATGTTTAGAATCAAGCATGATTTATTGAAATCACAAGTTTGACTGGTCAACTCTTCACAGTGGAAAAACTTAGTGAGTTTTGACCATAAATTTTTAACCCGATTTAAACGAAAACTCCAAAAAATCACACTTAAAAACTACTCCATAATATAATAAAAAAAATTAATAAAATTATCCATTAAAACTTTATAATAATTTTCCAAAAAATTATTTTAATGATATTTCAAATTATTAAATTAAAATATTTATTAAATAATTTTTGACATATTTTAAAAAATAGTAATATATATTTTAATGAATACATTTCATTATGTTAATTCAATATTTCAAAAATTATTTAATAACTTTTAATGATTTTTTTCTTAAATTAAATAAAAATTAAAATAAATAACCTTCATAATCATCAAATAAACTAATCAAATGAAAACAACAATTAAAAAAAAACAAATAGTACTCTACGATATACAAACTTATCAACAAATATACAAAAGGAAATAACCCCTAAATTTATACTTTATATTAATATTGGGATTAGAATATAAATATGATTTGTTGTCATAAGTAATATTTCCTATAAAAATTAAAAATAAATAAAGGAATATGATTATTATTACATATTTAAATTCAAATTAGTATTATAAGTTAATTAAGTTTATTAGGACAATTTAATTGGTGATAAAAATAATGTGAGTTTATGGTAATTAGGAGATCCAAACTTTAAATGGTAATTAGAAGAGGAGGGCAATCCTTCTATGTTAATTAGTATAAATATATTTTCAGTTATATAATGTTTGTAATTAAATATTTAAATATAATTATTCAAATAATTAGGATATGATAATGATGAAAGTGTTATGAAACTAAAATCTAAACCCAATAATCTATTTCACTGTGGAACTCATGAGAGTTCGTTTTTATATTGGCTATGTATAATCAAATATTAAAGACAAGCTAGTGAATTAAAATGATATATTTAAGAATAAAAAAATAAAAAATATTTTTTTAATTAATAATTAAAAATAAATATTTATATAATCTTTTAAATATAAATTTAATAGTTATAAATTTTATTTTGTAAGTTATAAATTTAGAAGCAATATTTATTTATCACCCATGAGTTTCACTTTTCTCTTTCTCTTTAGTGGGTTCATTGATCCTTTTTCATATTTGCAACCATTCTGGATCTTTATAGTTATAACTATTAAATTTAATAATTATACTTATTAATTTATTATTTAAAAAGTTAAAAAATTATATCGTATTTAAATTTAAATAAAAATTTAAAAATTTAAATATAATTATAATTAATTTAAATAATTATTTAATTATAAATAATTATATAATGGAAGTATTCTAGAATGATAGAGAAGGAAAACAAGGGTAGAGGGCACGAAGGAGCAAGGGATTGAGGAGGGCTTGCAGATATTTTCTACAACAATGCTCTCGTCTTACCTCCCTAACTCTTCTCTAACACCTTTCTAATCGACTAATCACATCATGGGCTCACATGGCTCCATGCAACCCTTTTATTATGCATTTGTTTTTCCTAGATTGTTAGGCTCTCTTCCATGCAACAATTTTGTATGAGCATTTTTCCTCCCTCATGCAGCGAAGCTTCCAGCAAGTTTTCCACTGCATGCATGTTGTTTTCACCCCCCTTCGACAAAGCAACATAACAACTTCCCTGACCTACCATTATGGTCAAGCATCCATAGTCAACTTTCACATGACAGTGTTATGGTTAGGTTCTTTTCCCTATGGAGGAACTAATGGTAGATTTATTTAAGGATCCCTTTGAGGGTTTATCCATTTTCACCTTCTCACCTACCAACCCTTGGAATGGGCAGCTATACCACCACGACTTGGAAGGCATGGACCTAGAGAAGGCACACTTTCCCCAATAATGACAACGATATGGATGGCCAATAATGGAGGAACCCATGCTCGACAAAGTTGGTGACTGCATATGTTAGTTTGGGCTCTTCCGTTGATAGTTCCATCTCTCCCTTTGAACCTATTGTAGAACAATCTTTAGGCATCTCTCCTACTAAGACTTTGGCACCCCCATTTCCCTCCTTGTGTGGTTTCACCTCTCTCTTTAAAAAATTCTCTCAGTATACAACTCATCTCCCCATCAACCCTTACTCTAGTGAAGTCAATTTATTAAATTTTGGTTGTGTTATCATTTTGTAATTTTAAGATTGGCAAGAATAATCATAAAATGACAACATCAAAACCACTTTGGAGCCTAGGGTCTAGCCCTCTTAGATTCAGAGAGGGATCTCTCTTTAAGATTTAGCTTTGTTTTTAATGATTTCTAATATTAGGCTAGTTAAACTGATTGTGAAGGCTGTTTTTTATTGATAGCTTTGGTTGGATGAAGGGATATGTTTAAACTATTTCCATTGGGCTATGGAGTCATAACAGGCTGGCCGTGGCATAAATTTTTCCAGAGAAGTTGAAAGGCAAGCTAACTATAGTTATTGGATCTTTAAAACATTATGAATTATGAGATGAAAGAAAGAGTGAATTCAGTAGTGGTCAAAAAGCAATTAAGTATTTTTTAACAAGACTTCAAAATAAAAACACTTATATTGTAAATACAACCAGAATTAAGGTGCTCTATGCAACAAATCCCATTCTTCAGATTTCTGTTTTACAATTAGAATTAGATGATACACTGGAAGAAATAACAGTGGAAAACACTAAACACAGTAAATAAAATATATCACCAGATAAAATAGCTCAAGAATCTTGCAAAATGGTCTTTTATTATTGATGCTCCAGCTCCAAAATTACAATTCTCCAATAGAAAAGCTTACAATCTAGGGTCCAACCCTTGATACTGAATAGAAATGCAGTATTTAACTAATTCCTAGTGATTGACGTATCTACATGGGCAATCTGCTGTTTATTGCAAAATGACTGAAAATTGACAAATGTGACCACAAAGTGGACACGATGGAATATTTGTGACATGTGGCCGTAATCCTTAGAAGGCCGAAACTGTGTGCTTTAATCCTTTGATGTGCTGGTATATTTAGATAATTTGATGCTGAAATGTTGAACTGATACACTAGTCTGAGGAATTAATTTTTTTACTGAGTTGGTTGTCCTGCTGATGCGCTGAGGTGTCACCCTTATTGGTAATCACATAATTTCTCCCATTGCTGTGCATTCAGGATCTTGATCCTGATTAGCTTCCTATAAACCTCATCGGTCTTTGTGTACTTCATGAAAGTTGGCCTTAACTAGAAAATATGCTTGATCTCATGCTGCATATATAAATCATTGTCCATAGCCTCTAGGAGGGCTCTTCCAGTCATTGAAACTTTAATTCCTGAAAATTTTGTTGTATCTTTAGCAATCTCCTTTAGTTTCTTAACATAATCTGGCCTGTGCATGAGCTTATCATTTATCACAAAAAGAGATGGAATTCCTTTTTTGGTCAGTTGTTCGATTCTATTGAAGAAACTGCTAACACCAATTTGTACCTGATGAGACTTTTATTCTAACTGTGTGACCAAACTCTTTTTGTTGAGTACCTTCTTGACCTCTAGGATGTTTGTTGTTCTGTCCTCCACTCCTAATGCTTCCAATTCAAAACTGCTCTTAGAATTCAAGAATTTGATGATATTGTTTGTTGTTTCAGGCATGCATGTCAGCTCTCTATTTTTTTTATTTTTAATTTTTAATTTTTTTTAATTTTTAATTTTTATTTTTTATTTATTTATTTTTTATTTTTTATATCTATGGCATCACTCACTAATCCAATCAGATCTCTCTGTTCAAAAAGTGTTTGAATATATGTCCATATCTCATTCATGGTGTCAACAATACTTGTCCAAATAATTTATTTTTCCTGGCCAATAGTCTGTCCAATAGAAGCTTCACTCTCTGCCTTGATTAATTTCTCAATCTGTTTCTGAGCTCTCTGTATCTCAATTTCATGAGCATTGTCTGACCTTTTCTTCAAATATTTCAGGGTGTTAATTTCTGCTTCTAGCTTCTTGATCTCTGCTGTTTATAGGGTCATGTTATCCATGGCCTTGGCTAGCTGCTATACACCACCTGATGAGCTTGTTGGTGGTGTTGCTGTAGGGATGGATGCAATAGGAACAACCTCCAATCGAACAATGGTCATTTCTACTTCTTTCTCCTTTTCTTTCACCAGTTTTTCCATCTCTGTCTCCATCTCCTTTAGCTGTGCAGACTACTCCATGATTAACTTCATCATTTCAACTTTCTGTGCCTCATTTTCCTTAATGTATTTTTTCAAAGGGTTATTCTAACTGTGTGACCAAACTCTTTTTGTTGAGTACCTTCTTAACCTTTAGAATGGTTGTTGTTCTGTCCTCCACTCCTAATGCTTCCAATTCAAAACTGCTCTTAGAATTCAAGAATTTGATCATATTGTTTGTTGTTTTAGGCATGCATGTCAGCTCTCTATTTTTTTATTTATTTCATCACTCACTAATCCAATCATATCTCTCCATTCAAAAAGTGTTTGAATAGATGGCCATTTCTCATTCATGGAGTCAACAATACTTGTCCAAATAATTTATTTTTCCTGGCCAATAGTCTATCCAATAGAAGCTTCACTCTCTGCCTTGATTAATTTCTCAATCTGTTTCTGAGCTCTCTGTATCTCAATTTCATGAGCATTGTTTGACCTTTTCTTAAAATCTTTCAGGGTGTTGATTTCTGCTTCTAGCTTCTTGATCTCTGCTGTTTATAGGGTCATGTTCTCCATGTCCTTGGCTAGCCGCTCTACACCACCTGATGAGCTTGTTGTTGGTGTTGTTGTAGGGATGGATGCAATAGGAACAACCTCCAATGGAACAATGGTCATTTCTACTGCTTTCTCCTTTTCTTTCACCAATTTTTCCATCTCTGTCTCCATCTGCTTTAGCCGTGCAAACTACTCATGATTAACTTCATCATTTCATCTTTCTGTGCCTCATTTTCCTCAATGTATTTTGTCAAAGGGTCTTCAATTGCTGACATTTTGAGCTGTTTCCTGAGGGCTACTATATCAACATTATTTTTCTTCAATATCTATTCCAAAATTTCTACATTAGTTGGTTCATACCCAATATTTATCACTAAGTCCTCCAGAGATTTGATTCTTGTATCTTTGGCTAGATAATAAATCTTCTCTATTTTAAGCTGAGATTGAAAATTGACCAATGATACCTACAGTTTAGACAAGCTCATGGCAGTGTTGGTCAATGTGGAGGAAATCATTTCACCAGTTTTGTTATGCATCTCCATCTAGTCTATTGGATGGATGTCTTTTAAATAAAGTTCAAAAGCAATGTGCTTGAAGTCTGCAGGTGTTTTAGGCTGAGAGGTTTGTGCTTCTAGGAAAACCATTCTCATATTTCCTTTCTTTGAGTCAAAGGATGATAAAAGCCTGCTCTATGAACTGCTTTTCTACTTCCAAAAATGATTGTAGGTGCTAGTTTTCATGATCTCATTCTTTATTTTGATTTCCCTAAATGTATCACAGATATTCTCCTCCTTTCCCCCTATAGTAGCAGTGGATGTAGGAGTTTGCAAGTTTTGTTGCTGGAATGGAATGGTGGATGAAGATGTTGAAAATATGGTTTGGCCACTTGGTGGAGATGAACTTGGAGAATCCATGATGGTGATGACTCTAGACTTCTATTTTTCATTGCTTTGGTCAATGTCCATGTGGACTCTATCTATTTTTATATACTTCATTTTAAATTCTTTGCTAGATATATCAGTCTCCATATTAGACTGATCATCTCTTGGTCTTTTCCCTGCTGTCTCTTTCTATGGGTCTTTTCCCTTGTCCTCTTTGTCTTATGTATTCTGCTTCTCCTGTGGAGTAGGGGTTTGAATTTTTTTGGTGGAGATCACCTATTCTTCCACCTCTTGCAGTGTGTTGGCTGCCCACTCTGCTTGATTCATAAACTGGTCTATCTCAGACCTGTGCGTGTGGATGTATGGGTTTGATTTGTTCTCCACCCTTTTCTTGGAGATGATCCCCAGGGGGTCATATGACCAAGTGAAATTGTTATTGAATTTCGTGTCCCTCAGCATATTATCAACCTCTTCTCCTGTTGCTCTGCTATTACAAATAAAAGGACCAATTTGCGATTTGATCCTAAATTGGTATTTCTTCTTAGCAGATACAAAGTGCACCTCATCTGCATTGATCATCTGCCTTATGTATTCCAGGGAAAAGATCCTCATAGGGAGGAACTTTGGTAGCTTGTAGGGGGCCAATTCACATCCATAGATTCTAATCTCAGTATAAATTTGGTACAAGTACCAATCTCCAGTTCTCACCTGATCTAATAACTGCATGATTTTCTTAATTTAATCATTAATCCTGGGTTCTGTTGTACTGCTAAGTATGTTCATTGCTGGATGCACAAATGCATCAAAAAATTTCTTGTAAGTATAATTATTATGCTCCTTCATTAGCATAGTTTTCCAAAAGATGACTGCTTGAGGCTGAGAGTCATCATTAACCTTCGTCATTTCAAACTAGAATCTGCTGGCTTGAAAATAGACAAACATATAGACCAAAACTGAAGTGTATTTGAACACTTCCTCTGTGTGAAACTTTAGGAATTGATCATGGATGACATCAGATAGGAATTGGATAAATTTGAACATGATTGAAGGCTTAGAATATGATGAAAGAATAGACAGAAAAACTATCATGGCCTCATCTATCCACTGGTCTGAGTGATACCCTAGTAATATGAGAGGACAGTGACAATGTGTTGGGTTCTATAAGGGAAAGTGGATGAGGGACATGGAGGATTATTTTTGGGCATTGAGGCATCAGTAGCCATGAAAATATCTAATGTTTTGGCTCTGCTAGAAAATTCTAGCTTTTGATACTGTTCTCTAAGGGCCTAATAGGAAAATGGGATGGTTTCTTCAACAGTGGGAACCTGCATCATCTGTTGGATTGACTAGGCACCGACAGTGAAAATGACTTCTCCCGTTGGGGCTTCTACAACTCTTTGATTGATGTCATAGCATGCATGGAATTTCCTAACCAATTCGGGGTAGCTGTGGGTCTTTGGGAATATAAAATAGGGAAATTTGGTCTCTTATAACCCTATATCATCAACTTCATCTATCAGTTTATCCTCAAGCCAACAGTAGACATTGAATAAATTGAAATTTGACTCTGTCACATGGATATTATAGTCTCTGTCAGCCAGAGCCACATGATCCAGTTCTACCCGAGGGTAAACCATACGATTAAGGGGTTGCTGATCCTTCTTAGGAGGCATTATTGTCCACCGTAAATATAACCTGAATGTTTTTTTCAGCATTGCAGAGAAGAATGGGGAGGGGAAATGGTGGAAAGGGAATTCTGATTGATCAGTGAGAGAATCTAAAACTTTATGCGTTGGTATTTGCTGTAAAACCTTCAAAAATCGATCACCTGCAATAATTGAATGCAATAACAATGGTAAACCTTGCCATAGGTGCGGGATTTTGGTTTTATGGAGTGATTGGGTGACCGTTGACATGGCGCGGCCCGTTGGGTAATGGCCTAAGCCATTAGATGTCCAACAGGTCTATGGCAGGAGTGTATCTAATTGGATGGAGGGGACATGAGGGAGCTTATGTGGCGCAACAGTAATGGGTAACGATCATTGGCGCAACAGTAAGTGGCATGGTGGTTTACACTATAGTGGAAACATGCTTTTTTTTTTTTTTGTGGGGGGGGGGGGGGGTGTACTCGGTAAGTGGTATCGAATGTGGGGGGGGGGGGGTACGAAATAATTCAGAGCCTACACGTTGTAGTGGAAGACCATCCATTTCAGACCCCCCCGTTAATCTTTGGAGGCTGAGGTGGGGCCGAAATATAATGTGAGTCGTTGGATAAAAAGAGGATGAGTAGAGATGATGGGAAGATGTGGGGTGTTTATTAGCGATGTGACGGGTGATGGGATGGTGCGGTCAAGGAGCGTTAATGAGTGGCAGGGGTATAGTTCAAAACTTAGGATATATGAAATATGACATAAATATGTCAAAAGGTGCTTTCAATAAAAGTTCAATTCCTGAACTTTAGGGTAAATAACCCTTTATTCTTTGATTTTTTCCCTTTTTGTTCCAAGAAATACATGAAACTCTTAGGATAACTTTCAGAATAAATTTCATGTGTCCTTCGTTCTTTTTTATTTTCATCCCTACCTACCCATGTCACTAATCTAACATTTTTTGTTCTTTGTAGGGTGCATTTGGACTTGGAGACCCAGTTCAATTTTTCTTTAAAACTCTAATGTACATATATCCTTATTTCTTCCATTAAATCAGATTAAATTGTTCAGTCAAGTTTATTTCTACCTAACTACTGATATGCCAAGTTTAAAAAGTTTGGAAAATCTTTATTTTCTAACCTATCAACATAAATTTAAAATTGTACAATCATGCTTAAACTGTATGATTGAACAAACCTATCTAATCCATAGTGGCATTTTGATTTGCAGCACTTTTAGTATTATTCTTTTGGGGTTTTTCTTTCTTTTTCTTTTTCCTTTATACCCTCTTTTCTTTTTTTCTTTCATATTTTTTGGAAATCACTTGAATATTGAAAATCACACATAATATGAAATCGCAAACTCATGAAATATTCAATCACCTTGAGATCCTATGATTTATAGGATACTAACAGTGGCTCCAGATGGGGATGGCACTTCTCCAAATGAAGTGTCAAGAACCTAAGACCAGTAGCATTGAATGCTCCATTTTATGAAAAATCTTCATCTGATTTCTTTTTCTGTTTTATGATTGCCCATCAAACCAAGCTTAGGTCCTTCTCCACGGGCTTCAACCTTGGTTAATGGATTATTCAAATCACAAACTGTAAAACTGTGATATTTACAATGATGAAATCTTCCAACCTGAATTTTTAAGAGAAATAGTGTTTCAGCATCTTGCCATTTACAGGGCCTCCAAGTATCTCTGTTCCACCCAACTCTTGAAGGAAATGTGCATTGTTTCCAATGAAAGCATCGATGATGTATGGCCCCTGCCAAATATTGCCAAATTTTCCATGTTTACCTTTGTCTTCTCTTCTGGAATCCCATTTCAAAAATTTGTCTCCTAGATTAAAATCATTGGCCTTTGTTCTTTTATCAAAAATCTTCTTGATATTATCTTGAATCACTTGAGTTCTGTTGTAAACTTCCTCTCTGGATTGCTGCAACTGAATAGTTTTATTGATCCTTCTCTGTATATCATTTGGTTCAGCTTGATTTTCCTGAATAATCTTTATGACTGGAACTCTTAAAGAAGAAGGAAAAACTACATCCATTCCATAAACCAATTGGTATGGAGACATGCCAATTGAATTTTTGGTAGTAATTCTATCAGCCCACAGAGCATTGATCAACTTGTTATGCCATGATTTCTTGTTATCTTCCAAGATATTTTTGATGATATTCACCAAATTTTGTTTGAAGATTCAACCAATCCATTACCTTGAGGGTAATAGGCTGTTGAATTCCCCAAAGTTATATGATACCTATGACAAAAATCAACCATTTTCTTAGACTTGAAAGATGCAACATTATCAGTGATGATTTTTCTAGGACAACCAAATCTGGAAAGGATATTGGTTTCAAGGAATTTTATGATGACAGAATCAATGGAATTTCTAGAAGGAGTGGCTTCTATCCATTTCGTAAAGTAGTATATGGCAGTGAGAATCCATTTATGCTGGGCAGAGGATGGGGGATGAATTTCTCCAATGAAATATAATCCCCATTGTTGGAAAGGGCTCTCAACAGAAATTGGTTTCAAGGGCAAGGGCAATAGTTTTCTCTTTCCTTAAAAAATTTGGCATTTGTGACAGGCAGTGACCATCTTGTGGATGTCAGGAAATAGAGTAGGCCAGTAGAAACTAGCCCTCATGATTTTATTGGCAGTGGTTTTCCAATAAATATGGTCACCACAGTCACCTCCATGGAATTCCTGCATAACTTTATCTGCATCATCCTTTAGTAAACATTTGATTAAAATACCTCCAATATCTTTCCAATACAAAACCTTTTCCAAAATGCAGAATTTGACAACTTTCAATTTTATAAATCTTGCTTTATTTTTGGACAAACTAGGAGGATAATTCAAATTAAACAAAACATACAAGATATCTGCATACCAGGGAGAATTTAGGAATGCTTCATCAATCAGTGGAGTCATAAATTCCTCTTGATCATCCAATAAATGGACCATATTAATGTCTAGTGCATGAAAATTTGATTCAGCCATCAAGTTGGCTAATCCTTGCCCTTTAATCAATTTGGCACTACAAGGAGAAGATCCTCTAGCAGAGGTTATAAAGGAGGTTTTTAGTGTTATAAAATTGGCCAAAATTGTCAAAAAAACATATGCTACCACATCCGTTTCTGGTAACGAAGGTTTTGGCGGAGCTTTTAACGAAAATTCAACACAAATAAAAAAAATGGGCGGCCGGAGGTTATTACAGATGTTTTTTCATCGGTGCTCATATCAGGTTTTAACGCACCGGTGTGTATCGGTAAATAGTGCACCAAGGCGGTCGAAGGAGAATGCACCGAGATGTTAAGAAAAACAACAACACCGGGCCTGGTGTTGGTGATACAACGCATGGGGCCATTCTAATCGGTCTTGGGATTTGAGCGGTGCCCATAGGTCGTATAAGTGCACCAGTGCGTGTATCTTTATGAGGCACTGGTGCTCTGTGTCACATAAAGGAACCAAGATTTATAATTGGTATCAGTATTCGTGCGGTGCACATGGCATCTACAAATGCACCGGTGCTTATAGATACATAAACGCCCCGGTGCGTAGTATCACACAAACACACCGATATTTATAACTGGAATCGGTATTAGTGCGGTGCCCATAGAATCATAAACGCACCGGTGCGTATAGACACATAAACACACCAGTTTTCATTTTTTTTTTTTTAGAAACATCCACCTCTGACAGTCCAATTATTGTGATTGTTTTAAATTCATTATTCATCAAAAGTCGACACATCTTATAACAATATTCATATTAATTACATTTTTATTAATGCATTTGAATGTGTTGTTTGGATTAATTTGTTATATCATATCAGAATTATTGTGGTTTTTTTTAAATTCATTATTCATCCAAAGTCGACACATATATCTTATAACAATATTCATATGAATTAAATTTTTATTAGTGCATTTGAGAACGACAATGGAGAACACAATAGCGACAATGGAGAATGAAATAGAATGAATTAAAACATATTATATATATATATATATATATATATATATATATATATATATATATAAGACAATCTTTATCATACAACATGGGAAAATTATTCGTATCCCTTTGTCTTTCAATTGGGACACTATGTCCATTACATTAAACAAAATGTCTGATTTCAAAGACATATTTAAAAAAATAAAACGCCTTGCTTTGATATCCAAATTACATAGTGATCATCATTCTTCGCTTGAACTGCTGTCACTGTTAGAGCTAATTCCATGACTTGGGTTATTTTCAGGAATGTTGTGTTCAAGACGTTGATTGTTTTCTTCTTCTTCACTTTCCATCTACAAACATAAAAATAAACTGAAATGAGTGTATATAAATTGGTGAGAATAATGAAAATTCCAATATTAAATAATATACATCAATGTAAATCGAAAATAAAAATGACGTACCATAGCAACAATTGACTCATAAAATATACACATTCTTTCAAAACCATGTACCATGCCATCTTTCAAAATTTCATTTGTTGGTGCAGTTCCATAATTTGTTTCCTGCAAGTTTTATACCCCATAACAAATCATATATTTAATATAAAAGATGTTTTTGTTCTATTAATTATAGAAGGAGCTAATTAAAACAAGATCGATAGATGCTTACAAATTCCACAATTAAATTTTGATATGCCAACATATACTCACAACCCATATTTAACCCAATTTCAATCAATTCGTCTGATGGTTCTTCTTTGTATGTTAGCACCTGTTTGAAGACATTCAATGATGATTTTTGTAAAACAACTTAAAAAATACAAAAAATAAATCTAGTTAAGTTGTTATAAGGAAGTAACAATTACTCACAAACTTAGATATCAACCCTTTTCTTCCTTGTCGTCCTGTTTTATGTGCTGAATGGGTTCCATTTTCTTTTCTTTCTGCAAGAAAATACTTGAAAATTAATATTTAATGCTAAATTGTTTATTTATTGTACCTAATGATCGAAAAATTCAATGATTACATATTACATTTGAAGCACGTTGTTGTATTCGTTCCACTAGATCCCTCAAAATTTTGTAAAAGTTTTTCCCCCTTTTGTTAACTTCCAGCACCACTCTAGATGAGCCAAGGAGCAATTCATTTTCATTTGCATGTTCTATTTTTTTTTCTTTTCTTTGAACAACATTCCTTTTCTGAGTTGTTGGTCCCTGTAGAACATTAAACAGATGTGAATTAGTAGACTGTTTGACACATGTTATCTAATAATTTTAAGTATATTATTAATGATAATTAAAAAAAGAAACTCATATTGGATCGATAGTATTGTTTCATTCACCTGATTCATCTTTTTGCAATTTTTCCATTAAACTTTTACGCTCTTATTGTCGTAGATCAGAAATAATCATATCGAGCTTCTTCATTTTGTGGCTCTGCATGATACATAGTAAACAATACATATTAGTTAAAGTTACATATAGTTCAAAAATAATATTTTTTATAAAGAATTTACAAAGAACTTGCCTTTTTTTCTTTTCTTAATGTGTTAACAGTATTTTTTTTATTTGATATCTTGTCAATCATTTCTTTATCAATATGAAACCTGTAGCATATCATTCATTAATATATTTATAAATAAATTCTCAACTTTTCAGGTAGAAAATAAATCTCGAGACACCGGTGCGCCTTTCATGAAATCCGCACCGTTGCCGGTGCGTGGATATATTAACAACGCACCACAAAATAGTATAATACATCGTACAATGCGTTTGGTATTATAAGCACACCGCAAAAAAAATGTAATAGACCTAACAGTGCATGGGGTATTATAAATGCACTGCAAAAACGGTGTAATACACCGTACGGTGCTTTCCTAGTTAAAGAGAGAACCGATGCCCTATTTTAGATTTGGCACACGGATTTAAAAAAATGTTTTCAATTTTTTACGACACAGAACTTGCATGGTGCGCTGTAATAATATAGAGCACCGGTGTGGTGTTGTACACAGGCGCACTGATAAAGAAAAATCCATTTTTTCAAAAATTCATGCAATGGCCGAATGGATTGGGATCCGACTATGCAAGTTGTTCTGTGGGTTGGACATCAATATAAAATGAAAAACCCTAATTCTGAAATCACAGAAACAGGGAGAAGAAAGGGAAAAAACAAAAAAATGAAGGGTTCAGGGTAAAAATGGATAAAACTGCAGGAAAAAATAAAAAACTGCAGAAAAAAGTAAAAAAAAGAATTAAATTTAATCACGAAATGGTTTGAAATTCTATGATAAAGGGCTTGAATCACCAGAGTTATGGTTTCTAATTGTCTGAATACTTCTGTTTGAACATATTTCGCCATCCACAGTGCCCTCGTTCTCTCTTGCTCCAGGTCTGTCTCTTGCAAAAATCTGACTGAATTTTTTTAGCAAAAATAGTGAAATAATGAAAAGTGTTTAGTATTTAAAGAATTATTTTATCAAATTATATTTTCGAAAATATTTTGTCGCCCATTTTTCAAATTGCCGTTTTTTTTATAACTTAAACAAAATAGAGTTTCATTTTTTTTATTTGTGTTTATTCGTTTCCGGTGCACGTAAATGTGATGCACCGGTGCGTTGTATTAATACGACGCACCAGGACCTGTTAGGATGATAAGCGCACCAGACTTTTTAAAGTTTTTTTTTTTTTTTGTATGTAAGATCATAATAAAATAATGATAATTATAAAGTACATGAATTTATTTTCATTATTTTCTAAACTTTATTATGTTACAAAAATTCGTATTATTCTAGATTTGTTATTTTACAATTATTTGCAAATTTGCAAATTTAAATATTTTAATAAAATCATTTCACATTAATACAATTAAAATTTTCACATTAATAGAATTAAAATTTTACAAATTAAAATTTTACATACAATTACATTAATTAAAATTACAATTACAATTAGAATTAAAATTACAATTACAATTTTACATTAATTTCACATACATGAATTACGATTAGAATTAGAATTAGAATTTTAATTTTACATACAATTACGTTTACAATTTTACATATAATTAAATTTACAATTACAATTACAATTTCACAAATATTTTACAGACAAGTCAATTAAAATTACAGTTACAAATACAATTACATTTACAATTTTACATAGAATTACATTTACAATTACAATTACAATTTTACAAATATTTTACATACAATTCAATTAAAATTACAATTACAAATACAATTACAATTTGTGAAATTTACATACAATTAGAATTACAATTACAATTTTACAATTTTTCATATATACAATTACAATCATTTCAAAATAAATTAAATATTACAATTACAATTAAATTTTACATTAATAAATATTTTACATACAATTACACTTAAAATTACAATTAGTACAAATACAAATACAATTTTACAATTTTACATAGAATTAAAATTTAAATTACAATTACATTCATGACATAATATTTAATAAATATCATGATCATTTATTAATATTAAATTAATTAATAAACATCATCACGATCGTGATAATCATCGTACAAACATCATATTCAACTAATAAACACATTCAATTAACATCAAATTAACATTATATATTAACATCATCACAACACAAACATCAAATATACATCTCAATATAATGTCAAATAACTCATGCGCCTATCACATATACACATCTATCTCCAAGCTAAACATTAAATGAACATATCTAACATGACTAACAATATGTGCGACATCATGATGATCATCAACATGAAAATTAAGTACAACTGCAACATGAACATAAAATACATGGACCATATATATATATATATATATAAGTGAATAATGTTAAAAATATACAACTGTAATAATATAAATGTCATGGATCAGGCGTTGGTGAGAGTATAACAACATTAATAACACTAGTACAAGTGGATGTGGCTTGCTCATTAAAGCTGGGTGCAGCCTCGACAGTCGATAGTCGACTAGCCTGCTCAGGATCATGATGATCACTAGTACTGATGGATGCATCTACTCATGGTAGTACAACATGATCAATATGAAGCAGAGTAGTAGCGGAGGCCTTCTCATTCAATAGTATTGCAGCCTCGACGGTCGATGATGATCGTGACTAGTACTCATGATGGATGTTGTAGGCTGCTCACTGGACGTGGCCGATGGTCCAGTCTCATCTCCATGATGGCTAGTGTCAGATGCTTCCAGTGGAGCCTCATGCTTATCATCAGGTGCGCCGCGAGGTGAACCATCACGAGATGCATCTGAGTCGGTACTGGTGGACTATCCATCGTGTGCTGCAGCTCAACTACGCTTATATCTATGGACAATCCTCCTCAATCGCGTAACAACTATCGTACCTCCTACGATATGCCTCATCAGGTCGTACATGTCATGCGACATGCTTCTTCACATCCGTAACAGTCTATCATTGCCCTGTATCTCTCTGTAATGAGTGGGCCTGATGCCCGCATCTGAAATCAATACATAGAATTGGCTACCCAACTCCATCTGATATTTGGTCTCAGGTCGACCACGCCTAGCAAAAGGCAGTACCGGTTCACCATGAGGCATAGGATCACCACATCTCTCTGTTGCGCCATCAGCCTCATCCTCCGGCACATCAGCCATCTCCTGATTGTAATCATCAGGATCGACACCTGGATCATGTGGTGGATTCGGCATCTCATCGCCATTAAATGAGCCAATGTGTACAAAATATATACAAGTACACAACAATAATTAGACAATTTCATTACACAATTTAAGAAAAACAAGTTGAAGAACATGTTAGAATAAATATAAATAAAACAGTAATATCACCTCTATCATCTGGCGGCTCATCAAGAGTGAAGAGGATGTTGGGACACCCTCGCTAATCTAGTCCAGAATAAGGACATGGGACCATAATTAAGAGATGCATCCTGCCAACATTGGCTAGTAAGTCCAACGAATCATGCGATATATTTGCTGGAAACATAGTGTCTTCCCTCTTGGGCATCATCTCCCCCCACATGTGCATCCGGGCCTTGAACATCAGCCTACGAGGCTGTTGAAAAAAACTAGGTCTCATCTCTGGAAACCTCTCAAAAAATAAACAAAACAACTTTGAAGCAAAAGGGAAGTTGACCCTCCCTTGTGCATGAGCACGAAATCTATCTAAGGTTGTACAAAACTGTCACAAAAAAATGGCAGACCACCTGACAAGTCGTGGATGTTGTACTAAAGAATCAACGTAATATAAAAGCGAGAAACTAATGCGTTGCCCGTCACTGGTGTTGTGCGAAATGATCGAAGCGATAATAGAGAGGCACTACATGTCCTATCTACCAAAAGCACCTATACGTAACTGAACTCCAGGTACCTGAAAATCTGAAGGAGACAGTACATGTGCTCTAGTGTATCTCTGGGAGTAAACTAACTGACTCCCTGCTACACAACCAGTTGGCACGTCTGGGAATGAGGGAAAATCCACCCCTCTCCTCGATAGTATTGTAATAAAATAAATGTCCTCCTCAGTGGGTGTGTACCACTGGTTAGGAACAACCTGAATAGCCTGTCGGTGGGCATTCCACCTGTCGATAAGATGTCTCAAAAGTACACTATGGGCCTTTAGGCCAGAAATAGCCTCCTTATAGAACTTGAGGAGGCCTACCTGCATAAGGATTTCCTGGGTATCTGAAGTAATAGGGTGAGGGCATCCATCTCTCTCCCTCTCTCTCACCTCCCATTGGTGAATCATGTCATATTGTTCTGCTTGTTGTTGCTACTGTTGCTCCTGTTCTCTCTAAATCATTGCCATATTAAATAATATTTTTTTATTAAAACAGAAATGTATTTATAAATATACATATATAATTGTTTTTGAAAAAAAAACAAACATACAAGTTGGTGCTCCATAAAAACAGTCATGCACTGGTGCCGGTGCATCCTAATATTTTAGCGCACCATCCCCGGGGCCCCTAATGAAACAGACCGCACCGGATTTGGTGCAGATGTCTATTTTTCAAGCACTCTGGACTGTATATAATTCAGAATAGAGGTGCGCTGACTGAAATATACGCCCCAACGCGTATAGTCGTGTCAGCGCACCGACTTCATGACAATGACATAGTTTACGGTGCGGTATTTTACCCGGGCGCACCGTTGACCCTCTCGAAATGCAAAATGCGGTGCGCTGACATAAACCGGGGCAGAAAATGAAGTCAACGCACCACACTGTGATTGATGGGGTCAACGGTGCACCTGGATAAATGAGCGCACCGCCTTTTTTATTTTTTATTTTTAGTTTAAAATTATTCGGGGCGCCTTTGAGCACCGCCCCAGAAATGGTGCGGTTATCGTTAGCACTGGTAACAGTGCTGCCTGTAAATTTTACAGGTAGCACCACTATCCAGTGCGAGCCGAACAACTCGAGCGCACCGCGTGAAATTTTTTCTTTTCTTTTCTTTTTTAATGGTTATTTTTAAGTTTATTTCAATTTCTAATCCGCTAAAGGGCTTAATTATAGAAAAACTAGAAAAATACCTGTACATTTCACCATCGAGGAGGCATATTGGCTGTAAAATTTGGAAAATAAAATTTGCCCACTGTTTTTCAAAATTCAAGCTGGAGATTGGTGGCTAATGCAGAGCAACAGTGCGTGCAATGGGTGCAATGAGAGCACCGATGTTAGGGCGGCTCAGAAATAAGGAAATAGCACCGGGGCTTGAGAGCTCTGGAGCACTAAGGAAAGTGGATAATGAAGTTTTTTGGCCGTAATTTTTTTTAATTAACCTTGTTTTGGTGCGCGGGGTTTTATAAGCGCACCGGTGCGGTTAAATAAAACCGCACCGGGCGGTATCAATTTTGGCACGTTGTTTATAAAGCGCCGGGGCGTTTCCCTAACCACGCACCAGGATGTTTCAGTTTCGGCGTGAAAATTTGATGATTCACCGGGGCGGCGTAATGGTAAAGCACCGGTGCATAATAGTCGCAAAGCACCAGTTTTTTGGCCTTAATTTTTTATTTTTATTTTATATAACGCTATTCCAGTGCATGCAGTTTCTAGTGCACTGGTGCTCTTAGAGAAGAACGCATTGGCTCGTTTCTGTTTTGGCGCGGTGTTTTATGATGCACCGGCGCGGAAATGTATTGACGCCCTGGTGCATTACAGTAATTGGATGCCCTGATGGTGTGTGTACTTCGTGCACGCTTTCCAGTGTGTCAATGTTCAGTGCGCACCGGTGCGTTCTATGGTATCGTGCACACCGATAATTGATAGCTCAGGAGCACTCGAAAACTGAAAAATCCAGGTTTTTTGTCGTAAACATTTTTTTAATTTAACCCTTTACCGGTGCGCGTTGTTTATAGGTGCATCGGTACTGTTTGCTACAAACGCACCGGTCGGTTTGTGTTTTGGTGCATTTTTTATGATGCACCCGTGCGGTTTTTGTCTACTGCACCGGGTGGTTTCGGTGTTGGCGTTGTGTTTTATAATGCATCGGTGCGGAGGATTTGTGAGGCACCGGTGCTCTATTATATTATGATGCTTTGGACAGGTGTGGATGGAGTGCACGGTGTCCAGTGTGCCAATGATTTTGTCTGCACCGATGCTTTCTTTTTTTGAGAGCACCGGGGCGAGTTTTAATGATAAGAGGACCGATAGGAAGACATCCACAAAACCCTCCGCTCGCCAACTTCCTCTAGTAACCTCCGCTAGAAACAGATGTATGGGGTATTTTTCTTTGTGGTTCCTGAAAAACATCCGCTAGAGGGTCTTTTCCTTGTAGTGTGGTAGGTTTGATTTCCACATCATATTCCAAAATAACATCAATCCATTTGCCTCTTTTTCCATCAGGATCATTATGTGTTAAGATGTCATTGAATACTGCATTGGGCACATAAGCAATAATATGTGAGTGTATAATGTAAAATCTGAAATCCTTTAATGCTTTAACCAGAGCAAAAGCCTATTTTTCCATGATATTGTATTTCAATGATGCATCTCTCAATGCCTTGCTGAAAAATGCTATTGGATGTTCATGTCCTTCACTGTTTTTCTGTAATAAAACAAGAACAATAGTATGTTCAGATGCAAAAGAAAAAACTATGAAGTCTTTGGTAAAATATTGGTTGATTAGGACTTGAGCCTTAGTCAATTCTTGCTTGAATAAATCAAAAGATTGTTTAGCTTCAATGTTCAATTTAATTTCCGAATCTTTTTTAAGCATGTTGGTTATATTTCTCAAAAGTTCTGCAAGATTGGGTATAAATCTCCTCAAAAATTTGATTTTACCAATGAAAGATTGAATTTTTTTGAGATTTCTAGGATGACTGATTTTGAGTATTCCTTCAATCCTACTAGGGTCAATTCTGATTCCATCTTGAGAAATAATATGACCCAACAACTTTCCTTCTTCAAGTCCAAACAATGTTTTCTTGGGATTAAGGGAAATTCCAAACTTTCTACATTTTTTAAAAACTCTTCTCAAATGTGATAAGTGCTCTTCATCAATTTTTGAATATACAATAATATCATTAATATAGATCAAAATGAAATGGCCAATTTCATCTGCAAAAGCTATGTCCATGGCCCTTTCTCCAACATTCATTAATCCAAAGGGCATTTTCACATACATGGAAGTCCCCCAGGGAGTAGTAAAAGTTGTTTTTTCTTGATCATCAGGATGTACTAAAACTTGATTATAACCTGAAATCCATCTAACAAAGAGATCCTACTGGAACCTACTACCCTCTGCAATATGTGGTCCATTTTTGGTAAAGGGTAGTTGTCCTTGAGAGATACTTTGTTCAGATTCCTAAAATCAATGCAAAGTTTGATTTCACCTGTTTTCTTTCTTGTAGGCACAATGTTGGATACCCATTTAGAATAACTAAGTGGAACTATGATTTTGGACTCATACATTTTCTTGATTTCCTTCTCAACCAAAGGCATTAAGACAGGGTTTATCCTCCATAGTTTTTGTTTAAAAGGTTTTTGATCCTCTTTGATTGGAATTTTGTGTTGTATTATGCTAGTATCATAAGATTTTAAGTCCTCATAGCTCCAAGCAAATACATCTATGAATTCTTTGAACACAACTATATATCTTCTTTTTGTAATGATAGGCAGTGATTTTGATAGTTTTATGATTTTTGGGTTTTTTCAGTGCCTATGTTACATTCTTCAATGTTTGTACCAATTGGTTCCATTTTGGGTTTCTTAGCCACATCATTAAAGTCAAACAATTCTTCTAAAGGGACCAACCCTCTAGGCAGGATATTATCCTTGAGTTGCAGTACTTCGAATTCCTCTTTTTTTTGGTCTTTATGTATTTCTATTTTATGTATAGTTTTATTTGCTGAAATATTTACATCAGAAACATCGGATTATTTTTCTACACTAATTTGTACATCAGAATTATTGTCTTCTTCATAATCTATGTCTACATTGCTAACATCGAATTCATCCTTAGATTGCAAGAAAATTTCAATTTGTTTGTCACTAACAAATACTTGCCAATATCTCATGTTATCTAGCACAGAAGGACGATGTTTAACCTCTATTGTGTATTGTTTGTTTGGGTGAGGCAATTGACATGTACTTGCTCAAAAGGCTAAACCATTTTCTGGGATATTTTGATTTCTGGGGATAACTGCTAAATCATATTCATCAAATGTTCTTAAGAAAACAAGTACAAAATTTCTATAAGCTCTCAACCTAGGATGTTTTGCTGCATATTGTCCCTTTATTTGTTTTATAACTAACTCAGAATCACCATGAACATAAATCCTCTTATCTCCTAATCTTTTCAACAATTGTAATCCTAAGAGTAGGGCTTCATATTTTGCTATATTGTTTGTGCACTGAAAATTTAGCTTGTATGGGTGACCTTGTGCACGATTGTTCTTTGCATTATACACCCAAATACCTGTTTCTGAGCCTGATTTTCCAAATGAGCCATCAAAACTCATATTCCAAATGGGTTCATTTTCAGGATCTGGTTGTACTTTTTGTATTTGACTGTCATCATTTTCATTAAGATCATTTTCTGCATGGGTAACCTGTGAATCAATGCCTCCATCATTATAAAGAATGAAGGAATCAAGGTCAGTATGAACAGAGTACAGAGGGTAATTGCGTGGTTTTTCTTGACTACTCACCATGTACTTCATTAAAGTTTCCCTATACAGTCTTCTTAGTTGACCAAACACTGGTATTGTAGCGTAAGTCATGTCCATTTGAAGGGTACCTTGTAATTTTTCTCCCCATGAGCATGATAAAATAATTCCGTACTTAGGAGGGATGTCAGCTACAACTATATCCATCACTAGAGTCTTTATTGGTATATGAGCTAAAGTGACACAAAGATCTTTGATAAGGTCTAGAAATTTGACTTTGCTAGAATCAAATGAGTACAAATATTTATAAGTTCTAGTGATTTCAAGGCCAAGCTTTTCCATAACAACCTTCAACATAAGATTATGTGATGCACCTGAATCCAACATGGAATTGTGGAGAGTTTTTTCATGAATATTAATACTTACATAAAAGGGAGGGAACCTCCTTCTTGGGGTTTACCATCAACTTCTGGCCCAAACAAAAGTTTAGGCTGACCATCATTTAAATTAACAGTATCAGTAATCTCCCCTATGTTTAGTACCTTTAGGACCTGAGACCTATACACATTCTTGTTGATCAATTCAGTGAGAGGAATAGATATTTTCAATTTAGCAAGTTCATTCTCAATGTTGAATGGTGTTTGAACTTTGAGCAAATTTGAAAAATCAGTTCTTTCAGCCACTACTTTTTGGGTAAATTTAGTTTGTTTACTTGTACTAGGAATATCAGTCTGAGCAATTTTGGTAGGAATATCAACTGTTCTCTTATTACTGCTTTCTGTGTTCTTCTTTTCTAAATTACTCATTGTTTTCTTTGAGTTTTATGTTGTTTTGTTGAGATCCTTTCAAAGACTTTTTTGGCAATATTTTCTGAATTATTTTTATTGGAATTTTCAACATGTTTCTTTCTTCTTAGATTGTATTATTTGTGAACCTCCATGATAGCATTCTCAAATCCTTGTTTATAATCATCATATTCCTCATATTCTAACTCTGTTTGAGTTAATAAAAATAATCCTTGTTCTTCTTCAGTGAGAAAAAAAGAGTCATCTTCATTAATCCCCATTAAATTTATCTGATTTTCTTCTACTTCCTCAACTACTCCTTCATCTTCATTAGCATAATTATCTTGGAATGGAGGCCTAATTTGCTGATCATGACATCTTTGCTCTCTTTGTCTTATCTGAGGATGATTTATTCTAAGATTTTGATTTCTATTTTAAGGAGATGGTTGATTTTCTCTAGGAACATATCTCTCATTCAGATTAATCCTCTCCATCATTCTCTCCATAGTTCTCACCAAATTTTCATTTTTAGCATCATATGGAGAAACTACAGGTTCATCTCTTATAGTAAGTATTCTCTCAATTCTCATCCTAGTAACAAGTTTTCTTCTACACTCACAACATCCCTCTGCATTTCTTCTAAAGTTGATGGATCTATCTCCTTAAGTTGATAAGCCATTTTTGGGTCAAAACCATCTCGGAATTTAACTAAGGATAAACATTGTGGTGGTTTCATGTGAGTAGGAAGTGCATTGTATACAATGTTGAATCTAGTGCAATAATCTTGAACACTCTCACCTGGAGAATTTTTGATGTTTTCATATTCAAATAAAACCTGAAGAGGATTTTTATTAATTTCCCATATGTAATGAATGTCTGATGAAATGTAGGGAGATCATTAACATTGTTCGCAGCCAAACCCTTAAACTATTTTCTAACTTCTCCACCTAAAATTTGAGCAAAAATTCTCAACTTGACACTTTGTTGATCAACTTATTGAAGGTCAAAACAATCATTCATTTTGTCGACATGTTGCTGGGAAGTTACAGGACCAGTCCCATCAAATTGTGGAATTTTTGGCTGATAATCCTGTGGCATAGCTGCCAATCATTATGGCAACACCAATGGAGCATATTTGACTTCCATGATTGGTGGAGGTGGTGGAGGAAGTTGAATAGTGGATGAAGTAGGATGGATAGTGGGAGAAGATGTTTGTGTAGAGGTTTGAGTATGGGAATGAAAAAAATAAGTGGCGGGGATTGTGAAGCAGTAGGACTAGCTGACTTAAGATGGGCAGTTTGAGAGGTAAAAGAAGAAGCTGATATAGTCAATGTAGTTAATTTTACAGATTTTTGAAGGTAAGCATCATCAACAGTTGAAGTAAACTCTGTTACCAAATCTTGGAGAGTATCAAAATTCTAGAGAAGCTGAATATCAGATTGAATTTGAGAGTAAGCTTCTCTCACTAGACTTTGTTGTAGAATAGATGGATCAAATATTGTTTGGTCAGTACAATTCTCAGATTTGGTCCTGAATAAAACTTGTTCAAAATGTAAATAAAATTGAATGTCTTGTAAAGTGACAAAGTTTTCGGGGGGGGGAATTTGATCTGTTGAGAAATCGGCTTCTTGTTTGACTTTCAGTTCTAGGAGTTTTTCTTAAAATATTCTCAGGCTTATCCACTATAGGAGGAGGATTTGGATCAGGATGGGATCTAGTAGATATTATTTTTGGAGCCAGAATTTAGATCAAAAGCACAAACAAACTGATTATTTTCAAAAACCGAAAGAAAGCAATCTTATACAATACTTCTATCATACAATGCTTTTAACTAGGGTTTCTGAATTCAAATGAAAAGAAAAAAATTTCAGTTTAATTTCCCCAATATGGTCGCCACTATGTTATTGTTATATAATTTTAATATTGGCAAGAATAATATTAAAATGACAACATCAAAACCACTTTGGAGCCAAGGATCTAGCCCTCCTAGACTCAGAGAGGGATGTCCCTTTAAGATTTAGCTTTGTTTTTAATGATTTCTGATATTAGGCTAGTTAAAATGATTGTGAAGGTTGTTTTTGATTGATAGTTTTGGTTGGATGAAGGGATCTGTTTAAACTATTTCCATTGGGCTATGGAGTCATAACAGGCTGGGTTGTGGCATCAATTTTTCCAAATCAATTGCAAGGAAAGCTAACTATAGTTACTGGATCTTTAAAACACTATGAATTATGAGATGAAAGAAAGAGTGAATTCAGTAGTGGTAAAAAAGAAATTAAGTATTTTTTAACCAGACTTCAGAAGAAAAACACTTATATTGTAAACACAACCAGAATTTAGGTGCTCTATGCAACAAATCTCAATCATTAGATTTCTGTTTTACAATTAGAATTAGATGATACACTGGAATAAATAACAATGGAAAACACTAAAAATAGTAAATAAAATACATCACCAGATAAAATAGCTCTAGAATCTTGCAAAATGGTCTTTTACTATTGATGCTCTAGCTCCAAAATTAAATGCTCCAATAAAAAAGCTTACAATCTAGGGTCTAACCCCTGATACTAAATAGAAATGAAGTATTTAACTAATTCTTAGCGATTTCCGTATCTACATGGGAAATCTGCTATTTATTACAAAATGACTGAAAATTGACAAATGTGACCACAAAGTGGACACGATGGAATATCCGTGACATGTGGTCGTAATCTTCAAAAGGCCGTTACTTTGTGATTTAATCCTTTGATGTGCTGGAAGATTTAGATAATATGATGCTGAAATGCTGAACTGACACACTGTTCTGTGGAATTAATTGTTTTGCTGAGTTGGCTATCCTGTTGATGCGCTGAGGTGTCACCCTTCTTGGTAATCACATAATTTCTCCCACTGTTGTGCATTCAGGATCTTGATCCTGATCAGCTTCCTGTTAACCTCATCGGTCTCTGTGTAATTCATGAAAGTTGGCCTTACCTAGAAAATATGCTTGATCTCATACTGTATATATAAATCATTGTCCATAGCCTCTGGGAAGGCTTTTCCAGTCATTAAAACTTTAATTCCTGCAAATTTTGTTGTATCTTTGGCAATCTCTTTCAGTTTATTGAGATAATATGACCTGTGCATGAGCTTATCGTTTATCACAAAAAGAGATGGAAATCCTCTTTTGGTTAGCGGTTCAATTATATTAAAGAATCTGCTGACACCAACTTGTAACTAATGAGACTTTTATTCTAATTGTGTGACCAAACGTTTTTTGTTGAATACCTTCTTGACCTCTAGGATGGCTTCTATTCTGTCCTCCACTCCTAATGCTTCCAATTTAAAATTTCTCTTGGAATTCAAGAATTTGATGATATTGTTTGTTGTTTCAGGCATGCCTGTCAGCTCTCTATTTGTTTTATCTATGGCATCACTCACTAATCCAATCAGATCTCTCTGTTAAAAAATTATTTGAATAGATGGCCATTTCTCATTCATGGAGTCAACAATACTTGTCCAAATAATTTCTTTTTCCTGGCCAATAGTCTCTCCAATAGAAGCTTCATTCTCTGCCTTGATTAATTTCTCAATCTATTTCTCAGCTCTCTGTATCTCAATTTCATGAGAATTTTCTGACATTTTCTTCAAATCTTTCAGGGTGTTGATTTCTGCTTCTAGCTTCTTGATCTCCATTATTTGTAGGGTCATGTTCTCCATGGCCTTGGCTAGCTGCTCTGTACCACTTGATGAGCCTGTTGTTGGTTTTTCTGTAGGGATGGATGCAATAGGAAAAACCTCGAGTGGAACAATGGCCATTCCTACTGCTTTCTCCTTTTCTTTCACCAGTTTTTCCATCTCTGTCTCCATATGCGTTAGTTGTGCAGACTGCTCCATGATTAACTTCATAATTTCATCTTTCTGTGCCTCATTTTCCTCAATGTATTTTATCAAAAGGTATTCAGTTGCTAACATTTTGAGTTATTTCCCGAGGGCTTCTATATCAACATTATTTTTCTTCAATATCTCTTCCACAACTTCTACATTAGTTGGGTCATACCCAATCTTTATCACTAAGTCCTCAAGAGATTTGATTCTTATATCTTTGGCCAGATAAGAAATATTCTCCATTTTAAGCTGAGATTGAAAATTGGCCAATGATACCTGCAGTTTAGACAAGCTCATGGCAGTGTTGGTCAATGTGGAGGAAATCATTTCTCCAGTTTGCTTATGCATCTCCATTTGTTCTATTGGATGGATGTCTTTTACATCAAATTCAAAAGCAGTGTGCTTGAAGTCTGCGGGTGTTTTAGGCTAAGAAATTTGTGCTTCTAGGAAAGCCATTCTCATCTTTCCTTTCTATGAGTCAAAGGCTGATAAAATCCTGCTCTGTGAAATTCTTTTCTGCTTCCAAAACTGATTGTAGGTGCTTGTTTTCAGGATCTCATTATTTCTTTTGATTTCCCTTAATGTATCATAGATATTCTCCTTCTTTCCCCCTGTAGTAGTAGTGGATGTAGGAGTTTTCACGTTCTGCTGCTGAGATGGAATGGTGGCTGAAGATGTTGAAAATATGGTTTGGCCACCTACTGCAGATGAACTTGGAGAATCCCTGATGGTGATGATTGTCTGCTGCTCTTTTTCACTGCTTTGGTAAATGTCCATGTGGAATTTAGCTCTCTTTCTGTACTTCATTTTAAATTCTCTGCTAGATGTATCACTCTCCATATCAGACTGATCATCTCTTGGTCTCTTCCCTGTTGTCTCTTTCTCTGGCTCTTTTCCCTTTTCCTCTTTTTATTTTGTTGTCTACTTCTCTTGTGGAGTAGGGGTTTGAATGTTTGAGTTGGAGATCACCTATTCTTCTGCCTCCTACAGTGTGTTGGCTGCTCACTCTGCTTGATTCATAAACTGCTCTATCTCAGACCTATGGGTGTGGATGTATGGGGTTGATTTGTTCTCCACCCTTTTTTTGGAGATGATCCCCAATGGGTCATATGACCAGTGAAACTATGATTGAATTTCATGTCCCTCTGTAATATCCCAAAATGGGAACACTCAACAATACCTGCTGGAATAACACACTTTTCAGAAGTATGTGCATTGAAATGAGTTTTCAGCCCTTGGGTCCCTTAGATCTAGAGATCTAGCATCTAAATCCAAAACGGGAGAAAAAACAAATCAAACTAGGTGAGGTAAACAAACCTCCCACACTTAGTATAGCTGAAAAACACCCAAGAATGGGGCGGCAACAATAATGCAGGAAAATAACGCAGTTTTTGAGAGCATGAGCATGAGACCAATAAGAGGGATCAAATTTCATATATACAACAATAAATCGGATCCATAATGAGGCCCTTACAGTATACAACATAATGTAGAAGACAAGAATAAAAGAATTTCCTCAAGAAAGAGGGCTGCAACACATGTATTGAATGAAAAATAGCTTGACAACGTTATTTATAAGAGCTGTAGCAGCTGTATATTACACTCCAGATCTAGAGCATATATGTGTGCAAAATATCAGATCTATTTCATATATGTACACTAGAAAGGCTCCTTTACAAGATCCCCTTGGGGTTTTGATCAAAACTGTTGAGAAAAATACTGAGAGGGGGGGTGAATCAGTATTTAGTGCAGACAGTAAAATTTTTTACTTTTTCCTTTAAAAACCCATACGCTACTTTCCTGAAGCAAACTCGCGTATATACGCAGATATCCTTTACAGAACTCGCGTATGTCCAGAGATCTAATTATGCATTTAATCCTTAACTTAGATCATTGCATTATTCATCCATCAGATGTTTTAGAACATAGTAAACAAGTGCAGAAAGAACATAATAATAATCACACACAAGCAACACACATGAACACCAGGATTTTAGGTGGAAACCCAATTCGGGAGAAAACCACTGCTGCCGTCGTCTCAGTCTTCAATATATATTATAAAGAAAAACTTCTTACAACCATGTACTGGCGTAGACTCATACCAGCACGCAGGCACCCACCTGCAGAAGGCTACAACCTTCTCTCGTTTACCAGCCTCTCCCGGAAGGGAGCTACAACCCCCTGTACTCGTTTACCAGCCTCTCCTGGAAGGGAGCTACGACCCCTTCTCTCGTTTACCAGCCTCTCTTGGAAGGGAGCTACAACCCCCTGACTGAAGGCTTTAACCCTCAGCACCACTGCAGACCATGTTTCATCAATTTTCAAACTGGATCAAACAGCTTCAACATAATCCTTCATTTATCAACATACATTTTTTTCCCATTGCATCAAACAGAACAGTGAAACCACTGTAACCAGAATATCAGAGATAGGCCAGACTTCAGAATAGATATACAGAAACTCAATCAGCTTTGAGCAACCATCAGTTCAGATACCATATGCGCTTTTAATGAAGTGAACCCGCGTATACATCTGTGCACTTTTCAGAAAAACCCTAATAGTCCATACGCGCCTTTGTTTAAATAGCTCCGCGTATACACGCGCTTTCCATGAAACGAACCTGCGTATAGATCTATAAAAGATAAACTTTGCAGAACAGAACAGATCTATGGACTTACCCAGATTTCTTCAATTTCTTCAATAGATTTGCGCCAGATCTTCATTACTTCTTTTCAGATCATCCTAGAGATTCATCATTTCCAGATCTAGAGGATTTGAATCTTCATCACATTCATAGGTGCATCATAGATTCAGATCTATCGATTAAGAACAGAGTTCAACCATACCGATAAAATTCAGAGTGAAGTATTCATTAATGGTCAGACACTTGCACACTCTTGCACAGTGATTCTCTTCTCCTTATATAGATTTAGCCTTTGTCAATACCATGAGCCAAAACCACATTACTTCCGATGGTATTCCTGGACGGGATCACATAGACAATCCAGCGCTCAATACAATGGGTCAATACCATGGTAGTAACCCTTGGTTTTATAACATTAGAGCGCAATTAGGCATACGCGACTTGGCACGTACTTTTCTGCGTACATACGCTAATTCGCCTTAACAAACTCGCGTATGCTTTGTGTCACACTCTTTTCATCATTGTTCTGGCCCTTACTGATATTTCTTTCTCTGGTACTTCTGAGCTACTTGTAGAACATCATATTTATATCATTAATAAACTCATCAAGCATCAAGAACAGCTTCATTAAGTAGGTTTCCATCATCTTCATCAAGTGGGTTGCCATCAAGGACAACACTCTGCATCATATTGCCAACAAAAACATGCAACACAGAGAGTAGATCTGAGATCTAAAGTAGCAGATTTGCAGTAGTATTCAGAAATTTCTGAAGATGATTACAATAGAAGAAGATCATATCTGTACAGAACATGGATCATAAATCGAATCCATGTATCACCATAGTGAAGGGTAGAACCCCAACACCAGAGATCTCTCCTCAAAAAGTGTGTCAAAACACCCTACAACTTCCTTCTTGCAAATAACGCAGTCCTGGAAGGAAAAATGTGATGTAGGTTGAAGCAATGGGTTGGCCTAATGCCAAGATCTGAAATTTCAGATTTAAAGGTTCATAACTCTCTTGCCAAAGGGATAGAAGACTTTCCCAGTGAAAAGAGGCCCTGGAATGGCCTAGATCTGAGCAGATCTAGCCTCCACTTGCTGCAGCTTACAAAGACAACCAAACCCTCAACATGATCTGCATTGTAGTTGGAAGATGAGCTTGGCCAAATGCATGATAGTGGATGAGATCAGCAAGAATATTCTAAGAGCTCCTCAATGGAAGAGGTGGGATTCCCGAACAGGAACACCCTAGTGCTAAACAACACTATCCTTAGCTAAAAAATAGAGAATGATGTATGTCTAAACAGACAATATATTCAGAAATATGCACAATAAACAACCTTCTTTTGTTGTCCTCCTCTTCCTCTTATAGGATGAAAGTATTGTAAAACCCTAAACCATCTCAATTCTTTAGCTGCATTCACATGAGAAGCCTCCAACTAAAACTACATTGTGCCTCTAGGAGGTTCATTGTATCTAGACAACGTTGTTGATTTGGTCCTCGTTGACTTGGTCAAGTGCCCCAGTCTCTTTCACACCTAAGTGTGCTTATGTAAATAGCCTAGATTTGTCCATGTTCACATGTGGCATTGATTTATTTTTCTTATTTGGAGTTTTATTGATTCTCCTTAAATTTTTATTCATGAAACAAAACATTGAAACAAAATTGTATATTCCCATTAGCTTGGGCTAATTGGGAATATTACAGTCCTCCCCTCCAAAATGTTTCTTGTCCTCAAGCAACTGATAGAGTGAATGCTGCAACACTTCTCCTTCTTCATTGGTGACACCATCAAAGATCAAGCTCTCCTCATAAGCTAAGTGTTCACCAATCCAAGCCTCCATGAACTGTTCCTCCAAAGTCATCATGAGATGCATAAAATCCATCCCACAAGGAGTTAAGAACTCAACAAAAAAAAACATGGTAGGTCCAATAATCTCTCTAAATCATGTAGCATAAGGTACATAGAGAGTTTCCATCCCATGTGGTACATACAAACTACCCATCCTCCCTCCATACAATCCCATGAAAAGTACAACTATACCATCCAAGTATGGAAGCATTATTACATACACACAAACAAAAATTTGAGCATGAGGAGGTGGGTCATAGTCCCACATATGGTGCTAGCGCAGTGCATTTCCTGCCTACATCAGATGAAGATATGGTAAGTGTTTTCCCCACCACTTACTTTCTGCACAAGTTACCTCACTGTGGCTGAAAATGTGAGATATGTTTGGTGCCTTTGGGAAGCACCCATCATGAAAAAGAATCTCCCTTTTCACAACAAGGGAGTGGCCAATTAAAAAATTTCAGTGGCCCAATGTTTTCCATGAGATTTACATGATAGAACATTCCTATTGGGAGTCATGGCTTGCAAAAACATGGCGAAAGAATGTGTCAAATCAGAAAATGAAGCTTGCATTACATGATCATATTTTTCACCATCAATGTTTCTTCTATACATGGAATTGTGCACAATTTTTTCTACCTTTTCAAGAGAAGGAAGAAATGATTGAAATGACTCTTGCATAGAGTCCCTTGGCTACCCCAACTCCACATTGCATTCTAGAAAATTTTTATGTAGCTCTCCTCCAAAGCCTTCCCATTTAAAGCATCTCATGATAGTGTTGTAGATATTCATAGAATAGGTAGGGCTGAAACATAACTCTTTGAAGGCCCTTTGTAGCATCCTCTCCTTGAGCTTGGAGGCTATAGGTAAGAAGATCCTATCATGATGATAGATGACTCCCTCATGTACTAGATATCCCTCCTCATGCAGCTGGTCATCAAGCATCATACAAGTGTAGAGATATTTGGAATAATCCACCAACAACTGGGATTTCCAATATAGATCTACACTCCCCAAAAAAGACAGCGTTGATGATCCATCAATAGGAATGCCTTCCATGTTGCTGATCTCTTCTTTGACATTTCTTATGCCAAAGGTACAATTTGGAATGACATACCTTCCCTTCTTCTCCTCCAACAACGCAGAATCAGAAATGAATGAGGGTGAGGATGATGAGAGAGGAAAATCTCCCTCCTTCTTGTGCTTTCCCAAGCCTTCCAGCACTGTAAATGTGTCTTCTAATGCTTCGATCCCACTTAGATCTGATTTTGGAGCATCAAGTAGTGAGAGATATCTCACCAAAACTGAATCAGGTGGCATCCCAAGTGGTTTTCCCCTAGATAAGAGTGCCCCTTGCAGAAATCTCATGAACATGAGAGAAGGGACAGTGAGGTCCTTGCTTCCACTGCACAAATCCATCTCTGTTTTTTGTGTGGAAGTGTTGTGTGAGGGGTAAGTATGCATGCCTTTGATTATTTGAAGTGCACCACTCTTCTTGTCCACCCATTCCATTTTTAAATCCTCCCAATCAGTGGTGACTTTCCCCAATGTAATCAACCATTGAACACCTAAAATGACATCGGTGTTTGGTATGTCAACTACAAAGAAGTGATCCACCAAAGTGTAGGATCCCATGGTGACTGAAAGTGATGGAACATACTGCATGCATTGCATTGTTCTATCTCCTGGGACCAAAACAGATAATCCCTCAAAAGTATCAGCGGGTATTTCCCTCCTTTGCACAAGATGGGCATCAATGAAATTGTGGGTAGCCCCACTGTCAATCAATTCAGAAACCCTCTGATTCATGATTGATCCTTGAAATCTTAAGTTAAAGTACTTAGGTACTCCCCTCAAGGATGCAAGTGTTCCTCCAATAGGAGCAAATGCTCCATTCGCATCTCTTGAAGGTGTTGGATCTCCTCCAACATTGTCAGCGTTGTGAGCCCTCCTTGGCTCATCATCTTCATCTTCTTCAAAATCTGAGAAGACCTCTATGTAATGCGCTTTACCAGCAGCACATCTATTTCTAGGTACCCATGGTTCTTGGAAAGTGAAGCATAAATTCCTCCTTCTTAGATCTTTATGGACTTCATCATCAAGAGGCTTCTTGTATGAGCTCTCCATGGAAGGAGAAGCTTTCTCTTCCTTTCCTTTAGAAGGAAAAGAGGGCTTATTCTGAAAGTTTGCCTTTGCTTTTGGCAAGGAATCTTGAAGGTATCTAGCCCTCTTAATGGCATCATGCAAGGTAATGGGCTTGGTAAATTTAACCAACCCATGCAGAGGTTCATCCAAGCCATCGATGAACATGTACACCCTCCTTGCTGTAGACAGATCAGGAACCATAACAGATAATCTCATAAATTCACAGATATAAGACTCTGCATTACCTGACTGCTTCAACTTTGCAAGGCTCATGAAAGGTGCTTCTGGATCATTTTTGTCAAACCTCTCCACCATTCTTCTAGTAAACTTAGAATAGGCAGTCACATTGGCATGGCCCAATGTAGACAACCCATGGAACCACCAGTTGTGTGCTTCACCTTCAAAGTGCAGTGCTGAAATCTTGATAGCTTCCACCTCAGGGAATTTGTTCAAATAAAAGTAGATATCTAGATTTTCTACCCATGCTTTGGCAGAACTAGTGGATGACCCATCAAACTTGGGTAAAAAGAATCTTCCCATAGAGTGATGTTGATCATGATTCTGTGTGAATCCACCATCTCTATATTGATGCCTTGGTCTTATTTTGTCCTTGAGGTGACAAAACTCTTGAAAAATCAAGTGGTCCTTGAATCTCTAATTCTGAGACTCATAATCTTCAAATTCGTCTTCAAGGGATGCTTGCTCTTGAGGCCCTTCATTCTCCACAGCCAAGAAAGTAGGCATAGTAGAGCGTTGTGGAGTTTGTGGCTAGTTCACTGGTTGATCATTCCAGTGGTGAGACATGCCAGAGCTTTCTCCAGGATGAAATCTCCTAGGAGATTCCTTGATCCTGTCCATTCTCATCTCTTTGATCTCTCTAGCAAGATATTACATGGCTTTCAGAAGGGTTTTTGCAAACTCCTTCCCATCTTCATCACTTCCAGATTCAGGGGATTTTCCCTTGTATTTATCATCATTGGTGTAATCAAAATTCTTCTGTCTTCTGCTCAGGTAACTCTTCTCTCTATCAAGTGAGGTGTCCCTCTTCTTTTGAAGACATCTTGGCTTTTCAAGAAAGCAAAGAACATGTTGTGCCAAGATGGTCGCTTCGATACCATTGTAATATCCCCAAATGGGAACACTCAGCAATACCTGCTGGAATAACGCACTTTTCAGAAGTATGTGCACTGAAATGAGTTTGCAACCCTTGGATCCCTTAGCTATGGAGATCTAGCATCTAAATCCAAAAGGGGAGCAAAAACCAATCAAAATAGGTGAGGTAAATAGACCTCCCACACCTAGTATGGCTGAAAAACACCCAAGAATGGGGTTGCAGCAATATGCAACAGTACTGCAGGAAAATAACGCAGTTTTTGAGAGCATGAGCAGGAGACCAATAAGAGGGATCAAATTTCATATATACAAAAATAAATCAGATCCATAATGAGGCCCTTACAGTATACAACAGAATGTAGAAGACAAGAATAAAAGAATTTCTTCAAGAAAGAGGGCTGCAACACATGTATTGACTGAAAAATAGCTTGAAAATGTTATTTATAAGAGATGCAGTAGTTGTATATTACACTCCAGATCTAGAGCATATATATGTGTACAAAATATCAGATCTATTTCAGATCTGTACACTAGAAAGGCTCCTTTACAAGATCCCCTTGGGGTTTTGATCAAAACATGCAACATAGAGAGTAGATCTGAGATATAAAGTAGCAGATTTGCAGTAGTATTCAAAAATTTCTGAAGATGATTACAATATAAGAAGATCATATCTGTACAAAACATGGATCATAAATCTAATCCATGTATCACCATAGTGAAGGGCAGAATCCCAACACCAGAGATCTCTCCTCAAAAAGTGTGTCAAAACACCCTACAACTTCCTTCTTGCAAATAATGCAGTCTTGGAAGGAAAACTGCGCTGTAGGTTGAAGCACTGGGTTGGCCTGATGCCAAGATCTAAAATTGCAACTCTAAAGGTTCATAACTCTCTTTCCAAAGGGATAAAAGACTTTCCCAGTGAAAAGAGGCCCTAGAATGGCCTAGATCTGAGCAGATCTAGCCTCCACTTGCTGCAGCTTACAAAGAAAACCAAACCCTCAATAGGATTTGTGTTGTAGTTGGAAGATGAGCTTGGAAAAATGCCTGATATTGGATGATATCAACAAGACTCTTCCAAGAGCTCCTCAATGGAAGAGGTGGGATTCCCAAACAGGAACACCCTAGTGCTAAATAACACTATCCTCAACTAAACATCAAAGAATGATATATGTCTAAACAAGCAATATATTCAGAAATATGCACAGTCAAAAACATTCTTCTACTGTCCTCCTCTTCCTCTTCTAGGATGAAAGTCTTGTCAAACCCTAAACCATCTCAATGTTTTAGCTGCATTCACATGAGAAGCCTCCAACTAAAACTGCGATGTGCCTCTAGGAGGTTCACTATATCTAGACAACACTGTTGATTTGGTCCTGGTTGACTTGGTCAAATAGCCCAGATTTGTCCATGTTCACATGTGGCATTGACTTATTTTGCTGATTTGGAGTTTTATTGATCCTCCTTACATTTTTATTCATGAAACAAAACATTGAAACAAACTTGTATATTCCCATTAGCTTGGGCTAATTGGGAATATTACACCCTAAACATCTTATCTGCCTCGTCTCTTGCTACTACGCTATTACAAATAAAGGACCAATTTGGGACTTCATCCTAAATTGGGATTTCTTCTTAGCAGATATAAAGTGCACCTCATCTGCATTGATCATCTACCTTATGTATTCCAGGGCAAAGATCTTCATAGGGAGGAATTTTGGCAACTTGTAGGGGGGCAATTCACATCCATATATTCTGATCTCAGTATAATTTTGGTACAAGTACCAATCTCCAGTTCTCAACTGATATGATAACTGCATGATTTTCTTAATTTCATTATTAATACCACGTTATGTTGTACTGCTGAGTATGTTCATTGCTGGATGCAAAAATGCATCAAAAAATGTCTTGTAAGTATAATTATTCTGCTCCTTCATTAGCATAGTTGTCCAAAATATGACTGATTGAGGCTGAGAGTCATCATTAACCTTCGCCATTTCAAACTGGAATTTTCCAGCCTGCAAATTAACAAACATATAGACCAAAATTGAAGTGTCTTTGAACACTTCCTCTGTGTGAAACTTTAGGAATTGATCATGGATGTCATCAGCTAGGAATTGGCTAAAGTTGAACATGATTGAAGGCTTAGAAAATGATGAAATAATAGACAAAAAAACTATCATGGCCTCATCTATCCACTGGTCTGAGTGATACCCTAGTAAATATGAGAGGACACTGACAATGTGTTGGGTTCTATAAGGGAAAGTGGATGAGGGATATGGAGGATTATTTTTGGGCATTGGGGCATCAGTAGCCATGAAAATATTTAATTTTTGGCTCTGCTAGAAAAACCTCTCTTTTGATACAGTTCTCTAAGGGAATCGTAGGAAAATGGGATGGTTTATTCAACAGTGGGAGCCTGCATCATCTGCTGGATTGAATCGGCACTGGTAGTGAAAAGGACTTCTCCTATTGGGGCTACTACAACTCTTTGATTAATGTCATAGCATGCATGGAATTTACTAACCAATTCGGGGAAGCTGTGGGTCTTCAGGAATATAAAATAGGGAAATTTGGTCTCCCATAGCCTTATATCATCAACTTCATTTATCATTTTATCCTCAGGCCAGCAGTAGACATCGAATAAATCAAAATATGACTATGTCTCATGGAGCTTGTTGAGCCCCAAAGATGTCCTTCTTTTCCACCACATTTCATTTCATTTTTTTTTTCCCTCATCAATTACGGGCTTAAATGATCAATAGGATTGATTATGATTACTTTAAGAATGTATATAATGACTAACTTGCTATGTTTTCATGATTTTGTTATTGTAGCAATTTTTTACTAGACTCGGCTACAGAACACAGTCATTCTATAGCCAGTCGCCTATTCCGCAGCCGTTCTCATGTTTACACAGGTTCCATGTGTCACCTCAAGGAAAAATGCATATGGTCGTATTCCACATCACTCCCCCATCATTTCTTTCTCTCCACGAAGTCTGAGCTCGAGTCTACAGGCAGTTATGCACATGGGAAACCAAAACTAGGTGACAAACTTCTAATAGGACAAGGACTGTACAGATGTCCTTAATCATAGAACGAGGCCACCACCAGAGTCCTAGTTTGATTTTAGTTTGGAAAGACAATTACTCCTGTTTTATCTCAAAGACAATTATGTAATTTTGTTATAAGTATGGCTCAGGAGACCGAGAAACGACTTAGCTAGATTTATGTTTTATTTCTAGATCTCATAAGACTGTAAATACTCTGTTTTGAAGAATTTCTCCTTTAATGAAAGAAGCATCACTTTATTGCAAGAGCTGAGTCAATCTTGAGTAGATTTGCGTGCTAATCCGGTGGTAGAGGGCCCCTGCTACCTGAGAAGCTTTGTTCATATGGTTTAGATAAGTAACTTAGCCTTGTTTCATTCTTAGTTTAATTAATTTTCTGAACTTTGTGTTTTTATACTTACTTGCAGCGGATGCCACAGTTAGTCTTATCCTTACAAACTCTTCCAAAATACCACTCAAATTGGATGGGATATAACTGTAGTATTTAGGAGTTAGTTGCATTTCTCTGAACTTTATGATTTTGTGCTCAATTACATCAGTTGCTATAGCTAGTCGCGATCTTATAAACTCTTCCAAAATATCACTAATTCTAGATGAGACATAGTTGTGGTGTTTTAGAGATTTGTTGTGTTTTGTTGAATTGTATGCTTTCATGCTCATTTACATAACATGTTGCAGCCAGTCCTGTTCCATAAATTATTCCAAAATACCACTAATTTCGAATGAGACAGAGCTGAGACATTTTAGTGATTAGTTGCATCTTTAGTCTAGTTGTAGTACTCCGGAGGTAGATGCCACTCTAGTTTAATTTTGTCACTGTGTTTCAAGTTTGATAATGGCACTCTAGTATAACTCTGTTCACTGTACTTTAAGTTAGATTAGTGACATTCTAGTTCAAGTTCCAGTTCACTGTATTTCAAAGTTAGGCTAAAAGCATTCTAGTTTAGTTGTGATCACTGTGTTTCAAGTTTGATCAATTGCATTCTAGTTCAGTGTTATCCATTGTTCTTTAAGTTGTGTTAACTGTCAAAATTAGACCTCACGGCCTTCATTGTTTACAAACTAATCTTGTTCCGACTTTCTATTAATGCATCATCATATGAAAAGGAATGAATTAGTGATATCAATTTAAGGCCTTGATTGTTCTGCAATCTTTTGCAATTTCACAAATAAGCCTTTTTTCCAAAAAAAACTATTTTAGAAAATCTCTAACTTTTGAATAAGGCTTAGTAGTGACAAGAGGAGCTGCAGAATGGATTGATCTTAGCATTACAAGTTAATTCAGAGGAGAAATCTTATTGTGCTACAAATAGTGTTTTTCCAATTGTGTTCCGATAAACTTTTAGCCATGGATGAGATTCTTTGTAATATTGTAAGATGGTTGTTTACTTAGGAGAACCTAATTTGTACTAAACTTGTCCTTTTCTCAAGCTATTCCAACATATTTCTAATGAATGAATTGGATGAGTTTATGTTATGAGTTATTGAGTTCATGTTGTGATTTATTTTCTTGCTATGAGTCATTATCAAACTTTGCATTTTCTGTTCTTTAGTATAGGCTTTGCTCTATTTTTAGTGTGACCAACAACTGTTCTTTTTCAACATTTAGTTCTCTTCCTTCTTAACATAAAACCACAAAACCAAAAACATCATAAAAACACTAAACACAACGTAGTGAGAAACAGATACCTAGGCACATATAGTGCACCTCACTTCAGCAGTTTACTGACCCTGGTTGATAATTTATGACCTCAATTTAGGAACACTAAGTTGAGCACAACAGAGCTTATAGTCTCTGTCAGCTAGAGCCACATGATCCATGTCTACCTGAGGGTAAACCATAGGATTAAAGGGTTGCTAATCCTTCTTAGGAGGCATTATTGTCCACTGTAAATAACCTGACTGTGTTTTTCAATGTTGAAGAGAAGAATGGGATTAAAAGAAGATGGGAATATAGAAAGGGATATTTTTCAAATAAGAATGGGGATGGGAAATAGTGGAAAGGGAATTCTGAATGATATGTGAGATAATCAGAAACTTCTGTGTCGGTATTTGCTGTAAAACCTTCACAAATCGATCACCTGTAACAATTGAATGCAATAAAAATGGTAAACCTTGCCACAAGTGTGATATTTTGGTTTTATGGAGTGATTGGGCGACCGTTGACATGGCACGGGCTTGTTGGGTAACGACCTAATCTATCAAATGTCCAACGAGCCTATGGCGGGAGCATATTTGATTGTATGGAGGGGACATGAGGGATATTATGTGGCGCAACATTAATGGGTAACGGTCATTGGCACAACGGTAAATGGAATGGTCGTTTACACTATAGTGAAAATGTATTTTTGGGGGAGTGTACTCGATAAGTGGTATTAGATCGGGGGGGGGGGGGGGGGTGCAAAATAATTTAGAGCCGACACGTTGCAGTGGAAGTGGTTTCAAAAACTGTCCATTTTGGACCCCCACCTCCCCTCGATGTTAATCTTTAGAGGCTGAGTGGGGGGTGAAATATAATGTGAGCCGTTGGATAAAAAGAGGTTGAGCGGAGATGATGGGAAGATGTGGGGTGTTTAGTAGCGATGTGACGGGTGATGGGATGGTGGGGTCAGGGAGTGTTAACGAGTGGCGGGGGTATAGTTCAAAACTGAGAATATATGAACTATGACATAAATATGTCAAAAGGTGCTTTCAATAAAAGTTCAATTCCTGAACTTTAGAATAAATAACCCTTTATCCTTTGATTTTTTCCCTTTTTGTTCCAGGAAATACATGAAAATCTTAGGATAACTTTTGGAATAAATTTCATATGTCCTTCATTCTTTTTTATTTTCATCCCTACCTTCCCATGTCACTAATCTAACATTTTTTGTTCTTTTGAAGAGTGCATTTGGACTTGCAGACCTAGTTAAATTTTTCTTTAAAACTATAACCTACATCTATCCTTATTTCTTCCATTGACTCAGATTAAACTGTTGAGTCAAGCTTATTTCTACCTAACTACTGATATGACAAGTTTAAAAAATTTGACAAATCTTTATTTTCTAACCTCAACAGAATTTAAAATTGTACAATCATGCTTAAACTGTATGATTGAAAAAACCTATCTAATCAGTAGTGCCATTTTTATTTGCAGCACTTTTAGTATTATTCTTTTGGGTTTTTTCTTATCTTTTTCTTTTTCTCTTTTTTCTTTTTTCTTTATACCCTCTTTTCTTTTCTTTTTTCATATTTTTTTGAAATCACTTGAATATTGAAAATCATACTCAATATGAAATTGCAAACTCATGAAATATTCAATCACCTTGAGACCCTATGATTTATAGGATACTAACATGTTTCTTATCCTCCATTTGGTCTCAACTGAAAGAAAGACATCCTCAAGTTTTCCCTAATCCTCCTCTATAGGATCCCCTCTTTTTTAGATTATGGATAAGTGTGCAAGAATACTGAGATATATTGGTAGAAGAAAAGAAGAATGAGAATGAGACAAAATTGACTCCTCTCTCAAATGACATTGGGAGTATCAATCTAAAATAACTCATAAAGTGATAAAAAATGGAGAAGGAAAATCGTATCTATGTTATATATATGTACTAAAAGGTCTACAACAACCATCCACAAATTTTTTCAATATAGTGAAATAACCTCAGTTATTTTCACTTTGAAACATATCTCCATAAATATAAATGTTTAAAATATGGTGTACAGTATCTATGAATAAGGATTTAAGATGACAATCCTTCTCAAATAGGAAAATGAGAAGAATATCCTAAAAATTTGAAAATAGGGAATTTGGAAACAACATTGAAGATTTATTCTAGAAAGGTTTACAAGAGAACTCCATGATTTCGATACAATAAGTCGATTCTTCCCTACTTGACATAAAATAGTTAAGATGAAGGAATTAAATAGGAATGTATAATTAGATGTTAGATACTTATTGGTTTATTAATGATTTCACATGTTTTTTCTTCAGGTTTATATCAAAATCAATATAAATCATGTAGTGATAAATCTATGATGACTTTAACAATGAAAAAATTGTGTATTAATATGTAAGATTAAATTCTTGACATGAGAGGTAAACTCATGTTTACTATATTTAAATTCAAATTCTTTCAACATTATGTAAATTAAAAGGAGGTCTTATGTGCATGTGTAAAATGTTGATTGCATCTTTTTATGGATTACAAGAGAAACAAATGGGCTTACATGGATGCATGAGAGGCTTTAATTTTTTCTTCATGGATAATGGAAGAGTTTTGAATTTTCTTTTCAATGGTAATTATAAATAAAGGTTGAATTAATAAATATTTTGTGGCTAATAATTAAATGATAAATAGTGTGATGGTGATTAAGAGGCATTTGTTTGACTTTCTAATAGACTTGGTGATTCATTTTTCTTTCCTATTTAGATGATGTAAAATAAATATCTATTTTAATTTATTTATAAGTAGATTATTTAAAATAGACATGCCATTATCATTGTAAACATGATGTATTAGTAGTAGAAATGTGAAAACATGAATTTTAGTGACTATATCCCCATAAGTATGTGGAAAAAATTATATTTCTTGAGTTCTTCATTAATAAATAATAAAATATATTATTTTTCAAAAAGTTAAATATAATATAGTATGATTTTTGTATTATTTAACTCATATTTATTATTAGAAAAGGATAGATTTAAACCACAATAGCAAATAAAAAACCAAAATAGCCCAAAAATGTTATATATTTATTACTAGAAAAAATTTCACTTGCCTCTTTAAGGGAGAACTTCCAATAGAGAAAATCCTCAACTACAATTAACTTCACAAGCCTTATTTTACATTTTTTCCTCCTATTTAGAGAGATAAATTTATAGTTTAAAATGGTAAGAATTGATACAAATATTAAATTTAAATTACTTGAAACTCTCATAACTTTTTTTTTCTTAAGTCAACGATTTTTTTTTAATAAAAAAGTATGTAAAAGGATGTCAAAATGCATATGGCCTCACCCCGACCAGTTTTATTGACCAATGCTATAACCATACTGCAGATAAAAAGAAAAATAATGAATTGGGAGACCCATAGTCATATAGGCCTTACATGCCAAAAAAAAGACACTAGTTACCATAATTAGTCATCTGAAGTGATTGAGGTAGGATTATCTCGCCCCATCCCTGGAGGAGGAGGTGCGCAATAGAGATAATGGACATGTTTTTCAAAGTGAGAAAGCCATGATTCCAGCTTCTCAATTTTCTCAGTGAGAATATTTTACACACGCCAAACAACCACAATTCGTTCACGAACGTGCAGGCATTGAAAGTACTGGAGTTGCTCTGGTTTATTGATAACGGCCTCATGTTATTTTTTTTGGACTTTGTCATGAGATTTCAATGCAGCCAGGATGAACTGACTCATATCTCCAGCTGCGTCAGAGATCTCCTGGGGTGACCATTAGCTACATGCCCCTCAGAGGCCACACCTTGCGTCCCAGCAGCCCGACCACGTGCACTCGATCCTCAACCACGAACCGTTCTTCCACCCCTATTTCTGTCCCCATGGTCACCCTGCAATCCCTACCACTCGCATGACCAGATAAATTTCTTCATCATACACTACCTTCACCACCCCCTTTGGCTTTATGTAATATTCCCAAATGGGAAAAGCAGGAATATAGTGAAAATTTCGGAACAAGAGTGTAAATCATCATTTAAAAGTAAGAGGCCAATATGGAGATCTTTCATATGTTATAACAACAACAAAATATACATGAATAATGGCCCATAAGATACATAACAAGAAAGTACAAGCCTCCAATGGACAAAGTCCCTCAAGATGAGGTGCTGCAACTTTATATAAAAGCTGGAAGACCCTTACAATGTTATTTTATTAGCTCTTCTACAAAAAATGATTATACATCAGATCTAGGGCTGATATGTGCCTCAAAAGATAGATCTATATCAGATTTGAGCACTATACAAGCTCCTTTGAAGAACCCCTTAAAGGTTTTAAGCAAAACACCAAGTACAAGTTGTAGATCTAAGATTTAAGGCTGCAGATCTACTGCAAAATGCAGATCTGGAAAGTGTGGCTAATATGATATGATCAATACAATAGCCTCCTCCAATAGATCTTCTAAGTGAAAGGTAGATCCCCTTCACTAGGAAATCAACTCTCCAAATGGTGTGCTAAACCACCCTACAACTCCTCCTACAAAAATAATGCAGATCTAGAAGAAAATTGCACTATAGGGATGAATATGTAGTTGGCCTGATGCCAAGATCTAAAAATAAGCTCAAAGCCCTTCAATACTATCCTCCCAATGGAAAGGAAGCCTCCTCCACTGAAAATGAGCAATGAAATGGCCTAAATCTAGAGATCTAGTCTCCACTTGCTGCAACCTGCAAAACAACCAAACTCTCAATAGGATCTGCACTGTAAATGAAAGATGAAGCTTGGCCGTAAGCTTGATAGTGGACAATGTAGTACAATACTCCTCCAAGAGCTTCTCAATGGAAGAGGTGGGATTCTCGATCAGGAACACCCTGAGCTAAACAACACTCTATCTCAGCTATACAACAAGAGAAAGATATATGTCTAAACATACCATATATTTAGAAATATCAAATACCCAAAACATAATGAATATGGCTGCCATCCTCTTCCTTAAATAAGATACGAGCTTGCAAACCCTAATCCCCATCTAATAAAAGCACTACATCTGCACAAAGCATCTCCATCTAAAATTGCGTTGTCTCTCATTGATGACTACTCCATGACAACGTTGTTGATTTGGTCAAGGTTGACCCAGTCAAAGTGATCCAACCCCTTTTCACACCAAGGGTGTTTAATTAAGTTGCCAACATTTATCTCTTTCACATTTGGCATTGATTTATTCATTATTAAGGAGAATTATGGACCACCTTTGTCCTTTTATTATTTAAACAAAGCAACAAAACAAAATTGAATATTCCAACTATCTCATGGCTAATTGAGAATATTACAGTCCTCCCTTCCCAAATGTTGCTTGTTCTCATGCAACTGACAAGGTGAGTGCTGCAAATATTCTCCTCCTCCATTGGTGACATCAACATGTGATAATCTTCCCTCATAAGCTAAGTGTTCACCAATCCATCGCTCCATGAATTGCTCCTCCAAAGTTCTCATGAGATGCAAATAATCCATCCCATAAGGAGACGATAGTTCAAATGAAACAAAAATGTTTTTCCCAATGTTCTCCATGAAACATGTAGCATGGAGAATCTCCATCCCATAGGGCACATACATACCTCCCATCCTCCCTCCAAACATTCCCATAAAAAGTATAAGTACATAATCAATGCATGGGATCAAAATTAAATACATACAAAAAGAAATTTGTGCAAATGGAGGTGGGTCATAGTCCCACATGTGGAACCAGTGAAGTAAATCTCCTGACTGCATCAGATATTGATATGGTAAGTGGTTTCCCCACCACTTAATTGCTTCCCAAGTCATCTCACCATGGCTGAAAGTGTGAGATATGTTTGGTGAATTCACCCACAATGATACAAAATATCCCTTTGATCTCCAAGGGAGTGGCCATGTTCATAAATTTTTGTGGCCCAAATTTGGCCATGATGTTTATATGGAATAATGCTCCTCCTTGGAGCTATGACCTGCATATAAATGGTAAAAGAATGCATATGTTCATAAAATAAAATATTAGGTACACAAGCATATTATTCACCAAAATTTTTCCTCAAACAAATGGAGTGGTGCATAGATATATTACCTCTCATTCCAAAAGAGGAAAGAGGTGGCTAAATTAACTCCTTCATAGAGTCATGTCTCTCTTCCAACTCCACATGGTTCATGCATATTTGAAAATGCTGATATAGTTCCTCTTCAATGCCTTCCCAAGTGTAGCTCTCCATGCTAGTGTTGTAGGAATTCATGGAATAAGTATGGTTGAAAAAGAACTCTTCATAATATCTTTGTAGCAACTTCTCCTTGAGCTTGGAGGCTCTAGATAAGAAGATCATACCATGATAATAGATGAATCCTTCTGGGACTGAATAACCCTCTTCATGTTGCTGGTCATCAAGTATCATGCATGTGAAAAGATCCTTGGAATAATCCACCAACAGTTGGGATTTCCAATATGTATCAATCTTCCATAGTGACAGCGCTGATGATCTATCACAAAGAACATCTGTCATATGGCTGCTCTCCTCCCTGACATCTCCCATGCCAAAGGTACATGTTGGAAGGTTGTTATCCCCTCCTTTCTTCCCTTCTTGCATATGCACATGCTCAAGTAAAGATTGAATCTTTTAAAAGTTAGTCTCCCATGGGAGGCTATCATCTATCCAATACTTCCTTGGTTTAATCAAAGCATGCATGTGTGGCCACCATATTATATCATGTATGGAAGTTTTATCTCTAAGTGAGATCATATTCTGAGTCTCCATAGCCAAGGAATGGTCTCCTTGCCCCAGTATGGTGTCATCCTCTAATCCTGCAACATTTCTTCTCATTGCAGTATGAGATACGAGAGTGGGTAATGGTGATAGTGGGAGAATATCCCCCTCCTCCTTGAGCCTACCCAAGAGTCTCAACGCTGTATCTTAGTCTTCTAATTTTCCCATCCTTCCTGGATCTATAAATGGAGCATCAATATGTGAGACATCTTTTACCAAATCTGGATCAGGTGGTTTCCCAGGTGGTTTACCACAAGATAGTGATGTATCATGGATCATCCTCATGTGCATAATAGATGGGATCATCATATCCCTGCTTCCACTGGGAAAATTCAACTTTTTTTATTGTGTGGAAGTTTCATGATCATGGGGTACCACTCTTAATGATGCAAGAGTGTCTCTAATTAGAGAAATTTCTCCATCCTCACCTCCAGGTGGTGGTGGGTCATCTCCTGCTATTCCGACACTATGACCTCTCCCTTGTTCTTCTTCTTCTTCCTCCTCATAATTTGATAAGACCTCTATGTAGTGTGCCTTTCCAGCTGCACATCTATGTCCGGGTGCCCAAGCTTCTTGGCATGTGAAGCAAAGCTTCCTCCTCCTCAAATCTCTTTCAACATCATCATCAAGAGGCTTTTTATATTGACTCTCCTTTGAAGGAGGAGCCTTCTCTTATTTTCCCTTTGATGGAAAAGAGGGCTTATGCTGAAATGTTGCCTTTTCTTTTGGCAAGGCATCTTGAAGGTCTCTAGCCCTTTCAATGGCATCTTGTAGGGTAGTGGTCTTGGTGGAATTAACCAACTCATGAAGAGGTTCATCTAACCCATCAATGAGCATATACACCCTTCTTGCTGTAGATAAATCAGGAACAATAAAAGAAATTCTTAAAAATTCAGAGATGTAAGTTTCTGCATTACTTGATTGTTTTAGTTTTGCAAGCCCCATGAATGGTGCTTCGGGATCTGTTATATCAAACCTTTCCACCAACCTTCTAGAGAAATCTGAATATGTAGTCACATTGGCATGACCCAATGTAGACAAGCCATGGAACCACCAGTCATGTGCTTCACCCTCAAGGTGCAGCGGTGCAATCTTAATGGCCTCCATTTCTAGAACTTTGTTCAACTGGAAGTAGATGTCAAGTTTCTCTACCAATGATTTGGCAGTGCACTTGGATGACCCATCAAAGTTGGGTAAGAAAAATCTGCCCATAGTGTGGTGTCGATCATGATTCTGAATGAATCCACCACTTCTATTGTGATGCCTTGGTCTTATATTGTCCTTGATTTGAAAAAATTCCTGAAAAATCAAGTAATCCTTGAATATTTGAGTTTGAGACTCATACTCCATAAAATAGCCTTCAAGGGATTCTTACTCTTGAAACCCTTCATTTTCCATAGCCAAAAATGTAGGCATTGTAGAGCGTTGGGAAACTTGTGGTTGATGCACTGGTTGATCATTCCAGTGATGAGACATGCCAGAGAATTCACCATGATGAAATCCTTTAGGGGATTCCTTGAATCTATCCATTATCATGTCCTTGATCTCTCTAGCAATGTCTAAGAAGGATCTTAGGGAACTCCTTCTCTTCATATTCTCCTCCAGATAAAGGGGTTTTACCCTTGTCTTCATTGTCATTTGTATAATAAAATTTTTGATGTCTTCTTCTTTGATACCTACTCTCTCTGTTAGTAATAGGCTCTCCTTCTTCAGATGACATATTGGCTTTTCAAGATGCACGGGCTATGCCAAGATTATGCTCTGATACCACTATAATATTCCCAAATGGGAAAATCAGGAATATAGTGAAAAATGCTGGAACAAGAGTGTAAATCATCATTTAAAATTAAGAGACAAATATGGAGACCTTTCATATGTTATAACAACAACAAAATATACATGAATAATGGCCCATAAGATACATAACAAGAAAGTACAATCCTCCAATGGACAAAATCCCTCAAGGTGAGGTGCTGCAACTATATATAAAAGCTGGAAGACCCTTACAACGTTATTTTATTAGCTCTACTATATAAATTGATTTTACATCAGATCTAGGGCTGATATGTGCCTCAAAACATAGATCTATATCAGATCTGAGCACCATACAAGCTCCTTTGAAGAACCCCTTAAGGGTTTTCAGCAAAACACCAAGTACAAGTTGTAGATCTATGCTTTAAGGCTACAGGTCTACTGAAAAATATAGATCTGGAAAGTGTGGTTGATATGATATGATCAATACAATAGCCTCCTCTAATAAATCCTCTAAGTGAAAGGCATATCCCCTTCACTAGGAAATCAACTCTCCAAATGGTGTGCTAAACCACCTTGCAACTCCTCCTACAGAAATAACGCAGATCTGGAAGAAAAATGCGCTATAGGGATGAATATATGGTTGGCCTAATGCCAAGATCTGAAAATAAGCTCAAATCCCTTCAATACTGTCCTCCCAATGGAAAGGAAGCCTCCTCCACTGAAAATGAGCAATGAAATGGCCTAAATATAGAGATCTAGTCTCCACTTGTTGCAACCTGCAAAACAACCAAACCCTCAACAGGATCTGCGCTGTAAATGAAATATGAAGCTTGGCCTTAAGCCTGATAGTGGAAAATGTAGTACAAGACTCCTCCAAGAGCTTCTCAATGGAAGAGGTGGGATTCCTGATTAGGAACACCCTGTGTTAAACAACACTCTATTTCAGCTGAACAACAAGAGAAATATATATGTCTAAATAGAACATATATTCAGAAATATCAAATACCCAAAACATAATGAATATGGCTGCCATCCTCTTCCTTAAATAAGATATGAGCTTGCAAACCCTAAGCCCCATCCAATAAAAACACTACATTCACACAAAGCATCTCCATCTAAAACTGTGTTGTCTCTCATTGATGACCACTCCTCCATGACAACGTTGTTGATTTGGTCAAGGTTGACCCAGTCAAAGTGATCAAAACCTTTTTCACACCAAGGGTGCTTAATTAAGCTGCCAAGATTGATCTCTTTCACATTTGGCATTGATTTATTCATTATAAAGGAGAATTATTGACCTCCTTTGTCCTTTTATTCTTTAAACAAAGAAACAAAAAAAATTAAATATTCCAACTAGCTCATGGCTAATTGGGAATATTACACTTTTTCACGCTTGGTAGATACACGAGGACCCCTGCCAACACCAACAACTCTTTCTCTGCCACCCCTAACACCAACATACAAGGAAAGCCTTCAGGTAGGCAGACTAACTCCAGATTTGACCCAAAAGGAGCACAAGTGGAGCAGGGGAGAGGCTTCATCCTTGGAGCCATGCTTAGAACCAGAGACCCACACCGAGCCCCGATAGACTTCCACCACCACCAAGGTTGCCCCAATACCACACCCCCTTAAAAAAGAAACCCTGCTAGCCGACCGGCCACCTTTGAAAGCCAAAATCTTCATGCCCTTTCCAAGAGAGGTTGAATTATGCCACCACGCTAGGTTCCTCTGCCCCAATTCACCGTGCAATGGCTAGAGACCTTGGCGAAAACAACCCTACAACCTCGCACTAGGAGAACCCAATGAAGAACCAACCCACTTTTGACAAGAAACACACAACCCTCTGATTCCCAGAATCACAAGCGGTGCCAAAGCCACCAGAATTCCTCAAGGATAAATCTGCAACCAACATCAACCAGAAAGGAGAACCAGGAAAATTCGAAGCTAAAGAACTCATAGTATGGCCAATGTAAAAAACTCACCTCGAGAGAAATTAACACCTACATGACACCAAGTTCCACTGGCCATAATGCTATCCACAAAACATAGAAGATTGACCCAACACAACCTGGAATGGGAAAATACAGAACTACCCAGACCCAGGAAGCAAAAACTTAAAACCAACCAAATCTCCACCTGACCAACCAGCTGGGAAAACTGTGAAAAGGAGGTATTCACCCAAAGAGGCAAGATTGATATTATTACCTTACAGAACTTGTAGAAGAAGGAGCATCGAATGTAAGCACACTAACTTACTCAAATGAAACTAGAAATCAAAGCCACAGACCAATTCAAAACCCACTGAAAGCCGATTTACACTCTCAATGCGACATAACCCATACTAAATAACCAACAACATACGAACACCATGGATCCCCGTAAACCATCTCGCGCAAGTGAGGAATGAAATTTCCCATGAGCAGACTAAAGAGCATTAAATGTTGTGTTATGGGAATGCAATAATACTTCCTTTCACCACCTTTTCCTTATGTCAAGAGTCATATGCCAACCGCCGAGGATTGACAAATTTTCACCACCCCCATCAGGGAATCCACCTCTCTGGTGACAATTTGGCCTAGCTCAACTAGAAGGGGGGAATTGGAGTGGAAAGGATAATCGAGGAGGAGATCCTGACCGTTATGGTCACTCTGCCAATTAGCCTACTTGTATGTTGCTTATTTCCCTTTCCTTTGGACATTTTCAATGATTACATACTCCAACGAATGTAAACGAGCTTGAATTCTTTCACATATGAATTCCAATCTCCAACTCTTAACCACCTTGTCCAAAGTAGCTCCATTAATTAAATTTTGAAGGACATAAATTAATAACTGGGAATCCCCTGAGACTTGGATATTTTCTAAACCAATATTTGTTTCTATTTGAAGGCCCTTCTCCAAAGTGAGAAACTCAACAACATTATTGGTAGTAAAACCACACGATGTTGCAAATAATTTAATTGAATTTCCCTCATCATCCTAGATTATACCACCCAATCCTGCTAGAACGGGGTTTCCCTTTGAGGCACCATCAAAGTTCAACTTGAAAAATCCTGTAGGGGACCGGAGAAACTTGTCTACCGATGATCTTCTAATTGATCGCGCCCTGGGGGGGATCTGAAGAAGAGAAAACTAGACAAAGCTCCAAAACATGAATAATTAGGGTATCCCTACCTACAAACTTCCAATCTCCGTCCTCCCATATGTAAATCAAGATTTATTCTTTGATGTTTGGTTTAATTTTGTCCCACACTAGTATGGTCCTAATAGGCTCTGAGTGGAAGACTGCATTATTCCTTGATTTCTATAGGTTCCACAAAGTAATACCAAGAGAAAGGTTCCAGAATCTGTTGAAAATGTGATCATTAGGGGAATTTTTAGGTCTAAAATGGGCCTCCTAAGAAAATTATAAAATAAAAGTGAAAATAATAAAGTAAGATTAGATTACATCATCAAATTTTAGAGGGAAAAAAGAAAAAAATAAATTTTTCAACTCATATTTTCAACTTATCTCCCTATGGGTTTACTCAAATTTTGAGCGAAAACACTCGTTGGATGAAAAATTTGATTCCGCATCCAAGGAGTACCCATGTTCCAAACTTTCGATGGACTTTGATACAAAAAGTATGAGAAATACATGAAAAATGTGATTGCAATCAATATTTTTCATGTATTTCTCATTTTTTGGGTAGCAGGGTCCATTGAAAGTATGAAACATGGGTACTCCTTGGATGAGGAATTAAATTTTGCATCCAACGAATACTCTCGCTCGAAATTTGAGTAAAACATTAGGGAGATAAGTTTAAAATATGAGTTGAAAAAGTGGTTTTATTATTTTAATATTTTTTAATCTTTTTACTTTTTTACTCCAAAAATGGTGAATCATCCCCTATGGTAGACATAATCATATTTAATCCTTTTGGTTCTTATAAATTTTATTTTGGTTGTACATTTTTCTTAGGAGGCTCATTTTAGACCTCAAAATTTCCCTAATGTCTTAAAGAGGTTTTGACACCATTGATCCAGCATTTATGTCAGGCTATTCATCGAACGATGTTGATCTCCAAAAATATTTTCTAAATGAGTCCAAAGCTCTCCCGCCACCCGAAAAATGTTGAGGAGATGATTCATGGTCTATTCCTCTTTAAGCAAAGAGGACACCATGATGGGCCTTAAAATCCTTTACGCTGAATCCTGTCCTAAGTAAGGAACTTACCCTGACCAATTAACTAGAGGGAGAAGGATAATTTGGGTCATAGACCAGAGTACCAAATCGACACCAGAAGGGGTCTTTCCCTGGATCATCAGTGGTTGAAAGAATTGCGTAGGCTTCTTTAAACAAAAACACTCCACTAGAATGTTGCCCCAACCAGAGCTTTTCTAAAGCATCACTAGACAAAATGTGGCATTGTTGAAGAATAGTAGATATATCATCCCAAGGAAGGGATGGGTCAGAATCTGGCCAATGGTCTTTTGTCTTTCATTCTCTCCATTTGGAGGGGGGATTTGAAGCTACCCATAAGTATTTTACATGCATCACACCAACTTGGGAGGTGAATTTCTTGATGTCCCTAAGATTTTCCTATTAGGATAACTTGGTATATTGCATCCATTCTTCCTCCGAGAAATTGGCCTTGTGACTATTTCGAATCTCCCAAAATCCATGTTTCTGAATTAAGTGTCTATTTTATTTAGCCAAAGTCCAGATGGAAGAGCCATCAAACAGAGTATGAGGGTCTGAAAATGGATCTCGGGTGCATTTTGGCCATATTTGTGAGACGACATCATTTTCACGTTTCTTGTCCTCCTTGAAGCCATCTCCACCAAATTTTTGCACCTAGTGCCCTAGATAAGGTCTCTGGCTCTTTCAACCGAAGACCCCCATGATTTTTGGGCTTGCATATCTTATCCCAAGCAACCAGGGACCATTTTCTACCAATTTGAGCTCGTGACCAGAGAAATTTTTGGAACTTAGCAACCAAGTATTTATAAACACTATTAGGGGCAGGAAATACGAAAGCCGATAAATAGGAAGATCTTGCAGAAATGAATTTAGGAGAGTAAGTCTATCGACACAGTTTAGAATTCTGAAAGTCAAGCTTTAGATTTTATTATATAAGCATTCCAGAAGATATCTCCAACAAGAGGACTTTAATGGATTTGGTAGCAAGTGGATACCTAGATAGGTACTAGGAAATGAGCCAATCTGGAAACCAAGAGATCTTACCAGATGTCTTTGCACACTAGGATGGGTATTAAAGAATAAAATATCATATTTTCCCCCAATGACTACTATTCCTGAAGATTGTTGGAAAAATTATAGGATGGATTTTATTTTTCAGACTTCTCGGAGTGTCGGCTTACCAAAAAGCATATTGTCGTTAACAAATTTTTGGTAAGATACAGGAGAGGCCTTCGAGGTAATTCTTAGTCCTTAAATGAGGCCAGACTTAGAAGCCAACTTGATTATTGTCCCCAAGCCTTCTTATGCAATAATATATAGGAAAGGAGACAAGGGATCTCCTTGTATGAGCCCCCTCTTCCCCCTGAAAGGATGAGAGGGAGACCTATTGAAAATAATAGAGTAGAAGGGAGTTTCTATCATACATTTTACCCAAGAAATCCAAGAAAGAGAAAATCCAAAACCTTCAAGCACTAAAAGAATATAATTCCAGCTCACACGATCATATGCTTTAGACATATCTAGTTTGATGAGCATACATGGGGATTTGGAGGAGTGCAACGAGTGCACCATTTCCTGGGTCGTAATGATACCATTCATGATCTGCCTCCCTTCAAAAAAAACAATCTTCTTGGGTTGATGATGAACTTCATTAAGGGTTTGAATCGACGAACCATGATGCCTGAAATTATCTTGTAATTGACATTACACAAGGCTATAGGTCTAAAACCATTCGAATCCACCACCACACCTTTCTTTGGAATAAGAGTCAAGAAGGTTCCATTTATACCCAACTAGGTTCTCTGAGAATGACGGGCTTATTCTATGAGTTCATGTATTTCATGACCCATAAAGGGCCAACAGGCTTTAAAGAATTATGAGGTAAAACCATCCGGCCCAAGGGCCTTATTGGAGGTAAGATATCGAACAGTTCTTCCACTTCCTCATAATATATCTCCCATAGTAGAGCCTCATTTTTCTCTTCTGAGACCAACCAAGGAATACATTGTCTGATTATATGAATCACTTCCATCCTCTCCACCTAAGGTTATGAGAAAAATGTTTGGAAGTGGGTAATCAACACATCTGTGGTTTCCTCATGTTGTACAAGCCTCTCACTGCCTTACCCATTGAGAGAGATTTTTTTTTTCACATGCCTATGTTTTATCATTTTTCAATGGATGAATTTAATGTTGCACTCCCCTTATTTGAGCCATTGAACTCTTGAATTTTTCTTCCATAAAATATCTTCTTCCTTCCTTCTTTGCTCCAAGAAAATTAGAACCCATCCCTCCTGATTCTCCAACTCCTCTTTCCTTCCCTTGAGAATGATATTTTGTTGAATTACTTTCATTTCTTCCTCAAAGGCTCATTTATGCTTATGAATATTACCAAAGTCAGAGATATTCCATCCTTTGATCCATTTTTTAAGCTCCTTCAACTTGAGCTGGAAATTTTCCATGAGATTATGCCCATATACTGTGATCGCCTTCCACTATTCCTCTAACTTATGGATAAAGTTTGGGCGCTCTAACCAGAATGCCTTAAAACATAAAGGTATATTCCTTGGGGGCATTCGCAGGTCAATCTCTAGCTGAATGGGCCAGTGATCTGATCTAAATAGGGAAGAATAACAACTTGAAAATATAAATCTTGTTGAATAATATTATCAAAGATTAGGAATCAGTGTAACCTTGAGGTGATTTGGTGTTTACCTCCTCTTTGATTGTTCCATGTGAAAATACCATTGTTAAACTCAATATCCTATGTATTTATTCCTTGAACTGAAAAACTCGAGAAATAGGAGCCAGTCTATGCACACCGACCTTATTTTCACCCAGATCCTTGATCATGTTGAAATACCTAGCCGGGATTCAATTCTCATCAACGAGAAAGTATTTCAACTTTCAGATACTATGCAGAAACCCAACCTTCTCTCCATGGATCATTGGCTCGTAGACCCCAGTGAGCCAAACCTTTGTTGCAGAACCTATGCATTCAAATTGTCCAAAAAAAACTATTGGGAAGGGCTATCCAATATTTAAAGGAGATAGATCTAATATCCCAAATAAGCCTTATCCCGCCAGATATTCCCTTGGAATCCAGCGCCATACTTTCCACCACCAGCCAACATCGATGCACAATTTCAGTTAAATTCTCTTGCGATACTATAGTTTCCTAAAGGACTATGATATCTAGCTTTTCTTGATAAATTTGTTCTCTAAGGTACCTCAACTTTCCTTCCGAGTTGAGGCCCCTTATATTCCATGAGATCACTTTCATTGAGAGGGGGGAAGAGACCTATGGTATTATTATGTGAGGACATTAGTTTGTCCTGAGTTAACCAATACAACTCTGGCTTCCTTGATTACCTTTTTCTACCTTTCCTCCTCTTTTCAAAACTCAAATTAGACTCCGCCCACTGGGACGAATATTCCTCCTCTCAGACTCCTAGGGCTGATTGTGGGGAGGGTTTCGAAGGATCTTCACACTTATCCCATTATTTATAGATCTGATAAAATTGATCCAATTTCTCTTGAGGTATATCCTTTGAGCCATCCTTGGCACAATTCCTTAGGAAGGAAACCATAATTTTTTCATTAGAATTAAGTTGATCCATTTTTACATCAGTCTCTAACGCTTCCTGGACTTGAGCTAGGATGCTTAGGATCTCCTTACCATTTTATTGTGCCTCTGGGGATTTCCTCTTACTTTCTTGTTTGTTCTTATGGTTTTCAAGGTTTTCTTCAATTTCCATCATCTACAATGGATGGGCCTCGAGTGTTGGTGCTTTTGGATCTTTGATTTCCGCAAGCTCTTCCAACATGGTGAAGTGATTTGCAGATTGCCCATTCTTGGCAGATGTAGGTGGGGGCGGGGGCAGACGGTTGGAGGGTTTCTATTTTTCGACGAGTGTCATCCTGAGACTTCATGAAATCCATCCAGAGAAGTGTTAGCTAGAGGAGGAGGATTCTCCTTAGGACTCCATACTCATGGCAGGTGCGTCATTTGAACAGGACATGTTCATAGTCCAAAGGCTGAGACCAAACTTCATCCTAGTATTCGATTTCCACTGATTCCGATAGTGGTTGGGAAATATTCATACATACACATATTTGAGCATAGGATGCAAATCTTCTGTGCTTGGTGATTTCAAAAAATTGCACAAAGTTTCCAATAGAGTTGTTGATCGATTCTAGGATTTCTGCTTCCCATAAATATTCTAGTAGGGAGTACAATATGACTGAGATGGGTGCCACCAGAAATTGCTCCTTCTCAGGATTATATCAGGGTTCTCAATGCCTCATGAAAATTCATGCACTATTCATAAAGTAAGGACCATTTTCCATGACTCTTCTCCTATCCTCCATATCTCAAAGATCACCGTGAAAAAGTGTTTCACTCTTAAACACAGTTCAATCGGGGCCTTTGGTTGCAATTTTAGTTGGATCCATCTGAGGATATCAGCCTCCTTGGTCCAAAACCCATAAATTTGTAGATTATTGCATGATATTACATAAAATTCCAGGAATGGGCCAAGCAATTATTGGGGATTAGGTATTTTTTGTTTCCCTTGGGAGGAAACGAATCTTCATCTTGGAATGCCACTACGCCCCCAACATTGGACATACGACCTGTTTTCATTTCTGTTTCCATGCCGACGATGAAGGATTTGAGACAGATCAATGGTTGCCTGTAAGAACAAAATTGAAGGAGGGGGCATCTCCCCCTCCCCCAAGAAGAACTAACATGGGCCCAATCAGCCCAATGTCAACTTATCGACAAAAAATAGATTCTGTATGCAGGAAAAATTGCTTTGACATTGAATATTCATAATTCTGAGGAAACCCTATTACCTCAAAATCTTAGTAGAGATCCCGAGCTATTAGATGCTTCAAATAATTTTCGAAACTCTCATAAATTTAGTGATAAATAAAATTATATTAAAATGGAACTTTTCAAGCTATATTAAATGTAAATTAATTATAACAAATTATGACTTAAGTTTTTTAAATTTAATAATAGATTGAATTGTATGAACTAGTATAGATCCATCTTAACAACAAATCTACCAAGAGCCAAAAGGGATCAAATCTCATTATATGAAAATCCATTTTTAGAATGCAAAACTTGAAAAAAGATGTACATGTCAAGAGATTTAATCTCTTTTAATGCTTCATAAATTTTTGATTAAGATGGATCTATAGTGATTTTCTATCTCTATATATAGAACATGTGTAATATTTATTGTTTAAACTATAATTTTGAATAATTTATTATTATTAATATTTTATATTAAAAATTGAATGAGTTACAAATTTTCGTCTTATTAAGAACTAACTAAATTATTTTACCTTTAATTATTTTTTCCTTGTGAGTATTGAAATATTTTACTAATTAGGTTAGAATGAATATGTATGAACTATCTGAGCAATAGAAAAATATTTACATTCATTTTACAATTATAGTTTCAACCATATTAAACTTTGTAATATATCAAAATATCTTTGCATTTTTTTTAAGTAAGTCATTTTGCATGCAATTTCATATATAAAATTTTGATATAAGTTCACTAATACATAATATATAATAAATATCATTTCATAAAAACAAACATCATGATGATGATAACCATCTAGCAAATACAAACATCATCTAAAATACACATTCAAATTCGCTAACATAATCTAATTATATACACCATGATCACATCTAATAAAACACAAACATTGTAATCTAACATCATCACCATACACATCCTCAAATATACATCTCATGTAAAATAACTACTATCACATACACATCTATCTACACACACATTAAGTCAGAACATATCTAACATGACCTAAAATATATACAAATCAACACCAACATATAAATTAAGTACATCAACATAAAAAAAAATGCAATATATCTATATCTATATATATATAAAATTGCATGATCAAGTCAAATATCTGATATAACAATAATAGTGGCAGTCTGGTCTGTAGCAAAAGACGATGGATGGTCAACTGCCTCAACAATCGAACTATGAGGTGGAGGAGAAGGTGGTGGGTCTACTCTGTGAGGATCAGAAACATGAGGCAGTGGGTGATCATGATGTGATTTATGAAGAGGTGGAGTACTACCAAAAGGATCACCGATACCTTAATCATGATCCAATGGGGTAGTACGTTTTGGTGAAGACTGTGTATCTGAAGGATCACCACCCTAATCACCAAAAGGATCATTACCCTGATAATCATGATCTAATGGGTAGTATTGGGTGAAGACTCATGTGTATCTGTTGCATGCTCATCACTCCTCTCTTATAGTAACCTAGTATCTCCGACGATATGACACATAAGACTCATCATATCATGTGGAAGTCCCTAAAGAGCTCCAGGAGCCTAAGATCTGCCCTGATGTCTCGATCCATCGCAATACAACTCCCTCCTCAACCAAAAATCTAGAGAGTCGGTCGCAGTACTCCATCCTAAATCTGACACTAGTCACCTACGTGCTTGCATGCCCTCGCCCATCTGCATTTGAGGATTTGCCTCACCCTTCGTGGCCTCGACCATATTTGCATCTCCTTCTGGTCGGGGAGGAGGAATGTCCCCAACGAAACTGTCGATGTTTACAAAATATATAGTACACAACAATAATTAGACAATTTCATTAAACAAATTGATAAAACAAGTTAAAAAACGTGCTAGAATAAATGTTATTCTAATTAATTAAGACAATAAAATGAAACTAGATTAATTTAAAGAAAACACTAATATTACCTCTATCATCCGCAGGCTCATCTAGTGTGTAGTGTATAATGGGAAATTATTGCCAATCCATACCCGCGTAAGGAAATGACACCAAGACAAACATGTGGTCAACCTCACTACCCAGTAGCCCCAATGCCTCAATGGAAATCCTAGTCAAATACTCCAAAAGACCCCTCTTGGGCATCATCTTTCCCCACATGCACATTCGCACCTCAGTCATCGACTTAGGAGGGAGACGGTCAAAAGTAGGCCTCATATTTGGAAACCTTTCAAAAAATAAAGAAAAAAATTTGATGGGAAAGGAGATTTTTCCCTCCCATGTATCATAGCATGACATTTATCTAAATCCATACAAAATTGTCACAAAAATTGGCATACCATATGATACATCGTCGCCTCTACACCAAAGAATCGACATAAAACAAAAGAGGCAACTAATGTGTTTCCCATCACTAGTATAGTGTTCAATGGTACTCACTAATAGTGAGAGGCACCTAAACTCCTCTGCACCAAAAGAAGTGATCCATAGTTGTCCACCAAACACCTGAAAATCGGTTGCACGCACTACATGATCCCCATCATATCTATAATACTAGACAAGTTGATACTTTGTTGCAACACCATGGGGGAAATTAGGGAACTGGGGAAAATCCTCCCCTCTCCTGGATAGGCTAGTGATAAATCATATGTCCTCTTTAGTGGGCCCTGTTACCCACCATTTTGTGGGTGATATCCCTAGGAGAATGTTTTTCTTCAATATGGTCCTCAATCGACATCCAAGAACCCCTTGCAACCACCAACTAGCTCTTTGTTCCATTTTTCTGCCACCTGAGGCAACCATGTGGTCCCTCACCCATTTTTCATGATCATATGTTTGAACGTGGGCCTCCCGAACCTAAAGGTATGCCTTGTCATTTGGTAATTGAGTATTATAGTTTACTTATCATGGAAACTTATGGGCATGAATTAATGTGGGGATTCAGAAGAAAGAGTGGGATAGGTATGTGCTCTTGTCCCCTAGACCTCTTTTGGGTGTTACCCTTGGATCCTAGTCCCGTGGGGTATCTTTTATTTACCTTTTGGTTTTAGGGATAGTACTACATGGGAAACCCTAATATTGGTCGCGTGGTCCAGCTCCCTCATCCACATATATCACTCCCCTTCCATTCATTACAACCACATTCATCATTTCTCCCACCTTGGTCCACATCCCAACACTAGGTCCACATAGGGTTAGCTTCCCCTTCCCCTTGTCCACACCTTGGCTCGGGTTTGAAACCATCCCCCGTATGTTGAAAACTCTATCGTTCAAACTAGTAGGGGTCCTAAAATGGGATCCTTGAAGGGATACCACTAGGTCAAGGGAAACAAACCCATACCACATGTTAGGACTGACACAGAAATCCCATTGGTGGGAATCCCACCGAGTGATTAGTTGTGCCAACAACCTAGAGTACCCCTTCAGGGATGTAGCCTCCTCATAGTACTTAAAGAGGCCTACATTCATCAAGAGGAATTGGTTCGCTGTAGTAATAGGGCAAGGGTAAAAGTCTCTCTCCCTCTCTCATGCCTCCCATAGTCGAACCACATCGTATTGGTCTACCATTTTCTCATGTTGGTGTTGCTCCTCCCTCTGTTGACGTCTTTCTTGCACGATTGACATATAAAATACATCAGACTCATACATAAAACATATTATTTTTATTAAATGAAAAATGTGTTTATAAATATGGAAATATAACTTTCAATTAAAAAAAAAGACATGTCCTTGGCGTGCCAATAAAACAGTAATGCATCAGACATAGTGTGCCACAAAACATGAAAGCATCGACAATGGTGCGTACAAATACTTGATGCACCGCTTAAACATTGGTTATTTTTATTTATCGATGCAATGCGTTGAAATACAATTATGCAATGATGTGTATACATAAAATTTTCGCATTGAAACATAATTCTCAGGTTAACGAACACACTGAGATATATTTTTTAAATATTTATGCATGCCGTGTGTTTGGTAAAAACAAACGCACCGGGAAGTAACTTTTATCACACACATAGTAGTGAAAATGATAACTTTCCCAGTGCGTATCAATTTACCAAATGCACCAAAAAATTGCGATGCATTAACAGAATACACCGATTTATGGTGCACCCTGTAAATTTACAAGGTGCATTACCATCGGTGCGAGTCGAACCAGTCGAACGCACTCCATAGGGAAAAAAAATCAAAAGAAATGGATCTTTTTACCTAATTTTCAATTCTACTCTACTAATAATTTAAATTAAAGAGAAACACATACATTACCTGGACATTTTCTCGTTATGGAGGCATGGTTAACATGTAAATGAAAAAAAAAATTGACCACCATTTGAGAAAATTTGAAAGCAACACACTAAGTAATTGTTGTGAAGATAAATCCCCTCTACAGACAGAGGTTATCTCTCTATCCCTAGAGTGGGTCTAGCAACTTAAGAGACTATCTAATGTGAGCTTTCTTAGCTATTATCCAAAACAAGATGAGAAGGGGAATATGCCTACCTCTTTATAATACTATGCTCGAATCCTTTGATGATGGCCTTGATCCACAGTCCCTCAGGCTCGCTCCTGACTACTAGTGGCGTGCGAATACCTGGAGGAGATCAACAGACAACAGAAAATGTAATGCAATAAAAAAATCCATTGAATATTGGATATCTAACGGATCAAGGAACATTAAAATATTTGCGCAAATGATTAGACAAATATAAAAAGAAAACACGAAATGTTTTATTAATGAATATGAAAGAGAGAGCTTAGAACCGTGGACTTGATGTTGGAGGCCTCCCTTTGGTGATTTTGAGTCCTTCACCAAAGCTCTTAAAGAAATCCTTCTCCTGGATAGCTTAGGTGTTATCAAAATACAAGGATGCAAGGAAATGAATGATCAGACCAGCCCAATAATGAGCAACCATTAATGGAAGGACAAGGATCAATTTATAGGAAGGGAGAAGAGGCTGGGAGCCCATGAAAGAAGGAGGAAGGTCCACTTTACAAGGGATAAACCCACATTGATAAGATCAAAGCTCTAAAACCAGAGAGCCCGACCCTATCACCATCGACTAACAACCAACTCGCAACCCTCGAACTTCTAGAGGTCAAAGCTTTTCCTCCATTTGAGGAAATACTTCCAGAAAGGGTTCAACGCAGTTTTCCCAGAAAAAGGGGCGTTGACAGCACTAGGCTAGAACTGTTAACCTGCCATAAACATGGGAAGGCCACTAGAGAAGAGCGTTGACCCATAAATTTAGGGCTTTGATTAAGTTTCTCCAGTGATATTTCAAGGCAAATTTATTTGAGTCTTTAGAGGATGTCTTTATGTATTTTGTCCAAGTGGAAATAATGCACAGGACCTATCACAGGGCACTTTAGGATCAGGGATAGGAAGTGAGCAGGGTGAAAAATTACTGTGTAACAGATGCCCCCTGATGCATGAAGGCAGAACGAGGAGTGATGGGTGAAATGCTTTACGAACCAAGGAAAAGAACTTATAATACTGCTAGGAAACCTACCAAATAAAAAAAAATATAATATATGACATCATTGATATGAATATGCCTAATAAAATATCTGTGGACTTGGAATCAAATAATATATGAACCCATGGCATGGTCACAACCATCCATTTGAAAGAGATCATGGAAATAGATCCACGGTATGGTTGCAGCCATCCGTATAGACATTATCATATGTAAAATCATGTATACTCAATAATTCCATGCAACCTGGATAATGAAAAATGTGATACAGGGTCTTCGTTGCAATCTCAATCTACCCAACGTACGAATCTAGCCATGTGAATAGATGATCTGATGTCGAACATGGTAGAAATGACCTAATTACCGGTCAATGATGAAAATAGTTAATAGGTATGAGAGAAACCACTAGTAATGACAATGGTCCTAAAGGTACAACATCACAAACTACAAGCATGAATAAATGTGTTGAAGTTGAATACTTGTAGAATCATCTGATCGGAGGCCAATGAGGTCAACCTGTCGTTGAACGCGAAGAACTTTCCATTGAGGCATGAGAGATCCAAGGTACTGAAAATGAGTCTCTAAACCATCTTCCCGGATAATGAGTTGAAGTCGATAGGAAGTGATTCATCGAAGGAGGGCCATAAGGATTCCTACATCATCGACATGAAACAAAGGATATCTTAATATAAGGAGTGATTCAAGAGAAAATGTTTGACTTTGAAAAAAATGACTTATCTTGAACATATCAGCGACACGAATCCGGAGTGTGGCAGCATTTGACTCAAATTGGATCAGAGGTCATGATGACGAAAATGGCGATCGAATAGGAGGCAAATGTATATCCCAAATCCATGAAGGAAAAATTATGAATAAGGATATCCCCAACCTGAAACGACTATAGATGAGTGTCATGTTCAAGAGTGACAAGCTACCCAAAACACACAATAAGTCCCGCTTTCAAATTTCCCCTGTTATTGCTAACAACTACCTCTTTATTTTTGATAGCCAGCGTGAATAGGATAACATATGCTGAGCGTGTAAGTTCAATATTCGAATGAATCCATCCTAGTAATTTTAACGAGCCCTAGAAAGGAGGAACTCGATCCTATCATGGTGAAAAGCCTTTCGCCGTTGAGTTTTTAATGAGTCTGATGGAAGGGGAAAGCATTGTTTTTTTCATGTTTAGGGAGTTTTAGAAAGAAATGGAAAAGAAAACTCCATCATGTCCCTTTTCATAAATTATCTCTCGAATCCGAAAAGGTATAAAAAAATATCTGAGAGAACCTCTTAACCATGTTTGATCAAGGTATTCCTTTTTTGTAAATAGTTAATCTCAACCCGGAAAAGGGGTAAATGTATACTAAGACCACACCAATTCATTTACTTGACGAGTTCGAAATGACAAGTACTCAAAAATATTTTCATATTTTGAGATTCAGAAAAGACCTTAAAGTTTACTCCTCTTGGAGGAACTAGTGGTATAAGGGGTAGAAACTGGTTCAGGTCATGATGGAACAACTCAAAACACACAAAGGTCAAGAGGTTGGATAACAAGACCACTCATAAAAGCGGTTCCTCAGGAAAGGGTAAAACATCCAAGTGAGAGCATATGATCAGCCAAGAAGATAGTAACGATGGAATAATGAAACCAAGGTTCATCTGGAAAAATAGGTTGATAAAAATGGAAATCACAAGAGGTAGGATGAGAATAGTTTCATTTTTATACAAGCTTGAAACAAGGGAAATTTTTCTTGAAATTGGTTTCATTTTTTTTTTTTTACAATCTTGAAACATGAGGAAAAAATATTCTTGAGAGTGGTTTCATTTTTACACAAGCTTGAAACATAGACAAAATATGCTTGGAATTATTTTGCATGTACCTAGCATAATGACTCAATTGGAGGTACATGCCCCCAACATAATGATTCAATTTGAGGTACATGCCCTGCAACTTCATTTCATTCACCTAAGTAGACTACTCATTATTAAGAGGTGGATGGAATGAAGGTTCATTTACGAGGGAAAGTGAAAGACTCGACTAGGAACTTACAAGATCTAACTAGAGACTCGAATTGAAAGGGGACTTGTTTCATTTTTTAACGAAGTTGACACAATAAAATAATTATCCTCGTGACACCTTGTTCCTTTTTTTAATGAGCTTGACACAAGAAAATGAAATATGCTTCGAAAACTTGATCATGGCCCATAATAGGTCATGGCTTCCAAGAGGTCCTCATCGGATGGGAGAACCACACTCTGGAAATCAGGGTCCAATGGCCCCAGTACATGATGCACTATATCACTGAATGGATCATCAGTAGACACGGGCATGGAGCAGGTTGCCACATAATTAACCTGTGGCGGGGAAGATTCCACTTGCATGTAAGGACCATTAAGGGACGATGGTTAACTAGAAGCCAAATTAGGACTGATGAATGAAAGTTGATTAATGGTCATAATCCTTCCTTCATGTGGGAAATAGATCACACGAAAGAGAGAAGAGACAAGAGCTCCCATGACATAAGTATAGTCACGCCCAAGGAGTAAGTTAAAGTCAAAAGGGCCTTGGACAACCATCTCGTCTATATAGACATTCTTTCCTCCCAAAGTAATAGGCAACTTCAGAAGGATCCCTAACAGTTAACCGGATCCTCTGTTAGACGCTAACAGATTTTGGGTAATAGGCACAAGCTGCAGAGAAATGAAAGCTTTCCAAGGATTTGAGGAAAAAATACTAACATATGCACCTTCATATATTATGGTGCTATGTATGACCACATTATAGGCCTGTACCGTGATCTCAAAGGGCACACAAGAAGGAATATGGTATCTTGTCAGTTGACTCCAATCAAAGGAAGCGACCAAAATACTTGGAGGGGGTGTTGTGGGAATGGGATAACTTCCCCCTTGTGTTACAAGAATGAGAGAATCATCCTCCTGTATCATGGGAATGGGGGGATTTTCCTCCAATCCATGGGAATCTGAAGAAACAAAAATAATCTAAGTGGTACGAGGTTCACTCTCTGTAGGAAAAGCATGACTAACTGAAGGTGGAATCAGGTTAGCTGTTTTCTCAACCAATGGTTTTTCGGGAATTGACTCATGAGATTCACTTTCAGATAGATTGGGATTGACCAGAGATGACGTCTGATCAATCAATTTATCAACTAGTAGAGGATCATGGAAAATTTTCTGGTAACCAACAGGAAGACAGGGCTGAGAAGCAGCAAGGTTATCCAACACTTTCAAGGCTTCATCCATATAAGGACAAAGGTGAATGGGATGATTCCATTCACATAACCTACAGGGAAATTTGACTTTACCCTTTTTCCCATGGGCATTATTATCACTAGTTGAGGGTTTTTCACCAGCATGATCTCCAAAGGCCAATGGAAAAGGCTGATGTGAGTCGGTGGACCATTATCCTAGGGATTCTAGGACAATCACTAAGAAGGTGATCACCCTTACCATTAAATTGCAAGGGAATTTGACTTTGCGAGATTGAATGTAAGTTTTTTCAACAACAGTTTCATTTGTAGAAATAGTTTTTGGGTTGCCCCCTTGCTTATTTTTATTCTTATTCTTCGTTCTCTTCTTCTTCTTATTAGCTTCCTGGTTACTAGAAGCCAGAATTTCACTAGGTGAAGAGGAAGAACAGGGTGAAGAAATCATTGAATAAGGTGAGGGTTCAACCTTATAATCAACATGAGGTTGACATTGTTCAGGTGGAGGCGAGCTTGGTTAAGGAGAAGCTTGGACATTCAGAGCCATGGGGGTATAACCAAACTGGTAAACCAATGGTAAATCCCGGAAGGGAAAATTTTTCCATATAGGGAGCACCAACATTTCCAAAAGAAGGAAAAGGACCAGGATTCCCATATGAGGGGATTCCCTGATTGGTAAAATCGGGAACTGTTTCCATTAGTCTCAACCTAATATTTTATAAGGATTTGTGCATGGGTAAAATGTTATTCCGTGGGTAGTGAATTTTAGAAATTAAACACAAAATAAATAAAAAATGGTGAACTAGGAATAAAGGAATATCAGGTATCCGTGAACTGCAATATACAACTTGGTGAAAAATGATAGAAAAAATGACCAAGTACCTAACGTACTACATCCAATCCCTCGAATTATGTGTTCGGTGTATCACGTCTACAAGGCGGACGACTCGGTTACCTATAAGAGGCTTGCAATCTAGTGGTGTATCCCCATATATACTCGACGGTATGTGGGAGTCCAGTCCGTAGTAGTGTTGTCTAATGTGTATTTGTATGATGAGAGTGTCCCCTTATACTTTTCGTACGTGGAGCATAGTCCTATATTATTCCATACGTGGGACGGGGTTTCACCTCTGGAATGTAATACAAACTATTAGCGACAACTACTATACTTAATGACGCCAGACCATGTCTCTAGCCTAGACCTCTAAATGTTCTCGTTAATTTCAAATGCTCCTTAAGGTTAATTGGATAAATTTTAAAGTTGATCTTCAGTTAAGTCTCAGTTTAAGGCTTAATATCGATGTCACCTGAACCCTATAATGTAGCTAAATGCTAAAAGAGTTTTTTTCCATTTCAAGGAATTCTAAACTAATGAGGGAAGAAGCACAAACGAGAGTGCAAGTGATGCAACCAACAACGATGCCCCCCCAACTAGTTCAAAACTACTGAAATTCTCATTTTAAAGATCGAATTCACTTTCACTATTCCCCAAAATGCAAACTTATTGAAAAATGAAATTGCTTCTCTTTTCACTAAGATGCATAACAATTTTTTTTTCTTTTACTTTGAAAGCTAAAAATGCAAATGCAATCAGTGAACTAAAGTAAAACCAACCAATAAATAAATAAATGCAAAAGAATCCTTTTCACTTTTATTTCTATCGAATGGAAAACAAGATAGCTTCAAAAAATGCACGAATGAAAATGTAACATCTCCATTTTTATTTTATTTTTATTTTTGTATACTTATCTTTGTGATTGATTATCACATTTATCTTTAACATCTTATCCCAATGACATCTCTGCTATGTTCATAGTGAATTTATCACATTTAACTCAGTTATGATTATCATGTTTAAAATGTTCCTCATACCCATTAACCTATCACTTAACATTACATTGTAAACATGATAATAAACAAGTTCCAAACCATATATTAATATAGATGTCTTTACATTAATCTAAATAGAACATCCACCCTTACTACCCTTACGCATATATGTTTGGTTTCCATAAGGTAGGTTCTATGGTTTATGCGTTGCCACCATAGTTTAATTTTGAAATTATTTAATGTGCCCTGCCTAATGACTTGTGCCATGCATTGATCTCCATGTGGCAAAGGTCACATGGCCATCATACACATTTCTAGGTTCCACATGGACACTGGAGATTAACATGGGAGGAATCGATGGCTTCGATGCACTGTGGAAACCCTAAGGGGTTTACCCTACCTTCCTCTGCCTCATTTCGTCATTTCGCTGTGAAAGTTTGTGGCCGTTTAGCACTCTGGAGCTCTGCCTCCATAACTGAACTAAAAGCATGTTTTCAAGGCTTTGCACTTGATTCCTCTGTTATTATCATAGTTGGAGCTCTATCTCCATAGCACGACCAACGAGGATATGTCTCAGCGGTGTTGTGCGTGATTCCTCCATTGATACGGTGAGGTTTTTGGTTTAACTTGATACCTTGTCATGCTATGTCTCCAAGCCCTCGCAGGTAACGTGTTGATGTTTTTTTCTTTCGTTTGAATACTGTGGCCATTTTAATGTTCTCTAAAAACCTCTGTTTGATTCTACAAGAAGGATTCACAGTGGAATCGATTGGTTATTTGACTTATTTCAGGTAAATAGAGGTTATCCTTACCTCTAATTTATTTGGGGTTTTCATTTGTTTTCATTTTGCTGATATGGGTTTTGTTTTAATTTTGCAGAGGGAGTCCTCTGCCCTCTACATGAGGACGTTGAGCTACTGCCTCCTCTTCTCCTCTTGGAGACGACACCTCCTCACCATCCCATAACCGTTATTCATCGCAGAAGAGGTAAGCCCCTTTCGACTTCCTCTCTGGTTCACTTCTAATTTTCTGGGTTTTTATAAATAGAAGCAATGTCATGTTTGTATTTTGATTTCGTTTCCTACCCTTATCCAAAATTTCTGGGTTTTAGGCATATAAGAAAATATCATCCGAATTTTTGACTTTTGGGTACCCCTCTACCCAAAATGTGATTGGTTTGCTGCGTTTCGCATTCAAATTGAGTGACTCCTCTGTTCTGTATGCAATCCCTCTGTCCAAAAATTGTTATTTTACTGTTTTCTATGTAAATTTTAAGTTATTTGTCCATCAATTAAATTTGTTTTGATTTTATGAGGGTTTCTCCTTGGTTCCTCCAGATTTGACAATAAGGCTTTGAGGTTTTTACTTTCATTTCTTAATTTCGATTTGTGTACTGTAATGGACATGCTGGCATAGTTGAATTTTTCAAATTTCTCATGTTTTTGTATACATAGTCCCTTCTGTGCTAAAACCCCTCATTATTCATTACGCTACAGGATTGATTTCATGCCCTCTTCATGACTTGGACCGAGCGTGGATCTGTAACAACTGGTCTGCGTGACTCTTGGGGTCAGCGTGACTCTGAGTGACCTGCTGTGTCTTAACTTGATGCCAGTGTCAATTGGTTTACTGTATATCTTAGGTTCTCTATTGATTTGTTTATTCAATCATTTGCTTCATACAAAAAATATGGCTATGCTTCTTCATGAAGGTGTGGGTTTTACTTCATATGCTTTCATTTAAGTATTTAATTATTATATTTACCCAAAATTGGGTCTTTTTCCTTGAATTGTGATCTGTGTGGGTAGCCACAATAACTCTTTTTCTTGTACATCGACCACTAGCTATATGACAGAGACATTGGTATATTTTTTTTTCAGAGTTTCTTATAATTTATTTACTGTTATGTTTATAATTTGTAAATCTGGAAATTATTCATTTCTTGATCTGATGGCGTACTACCCAGATCTTATAAATTCTTCGTTCTGTATATTCATAAGGTTGAATGGTATTATCTTAGAATGGCGTGAGACATATTTTCTATTTCCTCAATTTAATTATATGGTTTCCATTTTGTGCTTGTGCTCTGGATTACTCAATTTCTGAGTTTCTTACATGGTAAATTCTGAGTTATATAGTTAATTGCTTTACTCTTATGTTCATTATTTTGGCTCATGAGTATTAAAACTCTATGAGATGTTACTATGTTAATGTTTATTTATAGCTTTCATATTTCAACCATGAGTTTCTCTTACTCACATAGTTTAGAGTAGTTGTGATGGTACTTCTGCGTTTTCTTCTTTTCATTTACGCTACTTAGAAAAGAAGCATACCTATATTGGGGTTCTGCCCCTGAAGGTAACACATAGTCTACTAACACAGGTCTGTTCTCGGGTTGAGGTTTGGCACAATACCTTTTAATTATCAATCCATTGCAATTTTCCTCTTACTGTTGTTCATAAATTTTTACTTTCTAATTCCTTAATTACTGTACTTATTTTCAATTAATTTCCTGGGTTTTAATATGGGTAAATATCACCTAGGTTACCCCTATTTCTCAGATTCAGACAAGTGATCCAGAAAACGGACATCATCCTTTCTTCAGGTTAGTCCAACCTATTCAATATTATATAGTCCATGTTTATAATTTTTCGATATACATGTTGAAACAATATTAGTTACAACATTCTCCATTTGTATGTGTAGGTGAAGAAGACAACCATGGAACAATATGCTTAGGTAAGTCTTCTTCATGTATTGATAGTATAATTACTTTTTATTAGTCAATTGCATTGTTTTCTAAATCTCGTTTATTCTTTTGAAGGTATTCTCTTATCATTTTTTTCATTGATTTACATGTCACAACTGCCTCCTTTCCCGTGCATGCTTACAATTTTATACTCTCTTTCTCAGGTCGGTTACATGTTGTTCCATCATGGCTCGTTTGGCACCTAGTTTAATCCAACACTTTTAGAGTTTATGTGTCAAGGCCATGCCTTGTATTTGACCATAATTTATTTTGATGTAATATTTCTCAATTTCAACTAGTCACACACACACACACACACACACACACACACACATATGAGAATGAGATTCTCAATGATATCTGAGATTTTTTGTACTTAGATAGTTTATTATTTCATGGTTGGAATTCCAAGTTATCCTAATTCATGTAACTATTTCAAATTTTCAGAGATGTAATGCCTCTTCTAGTTTTACATCATTTAATATACTCAACATAGTTTTCTAGAATTATTTTGTTTATATAGTGCTGACCCACTTGGTGTTTTACTAGCAGATGTTGTATATGTAAATATTTTACTTCTACATGTATTCATACTTTCTTGTACTTGTAGGCTGAACTACTTTACTGTAATTTACCTGTGCATATCTACATAGAAATATTTTTCAAAGTATAACCCCCTTAGGTTTATAATTTCACAAAGTCTAATTATTTTCTTCTTTCAGTAACTTAGTCTGTGTAAGAAAAAAGAATCTTCACTGTATTTAATTACAAAGAGGACATTGTAAAATACACATGACTGAAGACACTGTATAATACACATGTCTAATTACTAATTATTTTAGTAACTATTTGCATGCCAACAATACATAATAGGACTTACACATTATGTCTAATAAGATTGTAACAGAAACATATATAAACTATTATCCTAATACAAATTCATATCTTCAAGATGGAATTATGTATATTACTTTAGACCAGAATTATTGTCTAGACACTTATATAACATCAAAAGTTAAATAGAAAACCTCAGTACATCACATACCAATGTGTAAAGACGAATTTTCCTCCCAACCACAAGCTTCTCCTCAAAGCTCTCCCCTGAGCAGAGACCAATATTTCCCAGTGTTGGCAACATCTTGTCACACTAGTGATGACACTTTTAAGCCTTGTTTCCCTCAACAAGTTTCCATAACGACGTCGCGTTATTATGGGCCGCTGTTCCCTATAGCCTAGGCTTTTCTTTTGTTTTTTCCACAAAAAACTTACTTTAAAAACTTTCTTTTCCTCAACACAATTTTTCTTACCTCTTCCCAGTAACTTTCCATTTACTGGGGATTTTTATTAGATATTTTTCTCCCATATGATTTAATTATATTCCTTTATTTTTATCCAAGGATTTTCTGGAGAATTTTGGGAAATTTTGAAATTCTATTCCATCCTCATGGATAAGAATTTCTTGATCTCAATTACTCCACCTTTACAACATTGAAATTTATTTCATAAATAGTTATTAATTTAAACTTAATTCTGTTCATAACATAATTGTTCCATAGGTCCACCTAGACCTTGGTCTTATTTGCACAACATAAAAGTTGTAAATCAGGGGTATTATATAGTCCCCCCCTAAAACAAAAACACTGTCCTTGGTGTTAGCAGATAATTCTGTTTATTCTTTGAACAATGCTGGAAACGCTTCCTTCATACTTTCTTCTTGCTCTCAGGTAGTTTATTTAGGTGTAAAGTGCTTCCACTACACTTTCACTTGAGCTATTGTTCTATTCCAGAGTGCGGTTTCTTCCCATTCCAATATACGAAGTGGTTTTGAAAGAAAGTCCCTTTCTGTTTCCACCTGTATCAAAGTCGAATAAACTATGTGAGAAGGATCATCAACATATTTTTTCAATACTGATACATGAAAAAACATTATGAACTTTAATATGATTAGTTAAAGCTAACTTATAAGCTACTGGGCCCACTCGTTCCAAAAGCTCAAAGGGTCTGCAATATCAGGGTGCTAACTTAGCACAACTGCCAGTGCGCAAGGTACTCTTGCAATGTTTGATCCTCAAATATACATGATCCCCAATCTTAAATTCCCTATGAATTATTTTCTTATCTGCATAACTCTTCTGGCGGTCTTGAGATTCTTTGATGTTCTGTTGAATTTGTTTTATTGTCTGTTCCATCTCATGTAGCGCTTTAGGTGCAAGTACTAGTTTATCCTTTGGTTGACTCCAGCTAAGTGGAGTATGGCGTTTCCTGCCATACAAAGCTTCAAATGGACTCATTTTAATAGAGGTTTGGTAATTGTTGTTGTAAACAAATTCTGCCAAATACAGAAAGTCCTCCCATTTGGTGGGTCCGTCCATTACATACATGCGAGGCATGTCCTCTAATATTTGCTTTTTCCTTTCTGTCTTTCCATATATTTAGGGATGATAAGCTGTGCTAAAGTTCAACTTTGTTCCCATTCCTCCAAACAATGTCTTCTAGAATGCAGAGATAAATTTTGCATCCCTATCAGAGATAATCATCTTTGGTATTCCATTAGGGGAATTTTGAGGTCTAAAATGGTCTCCTAGGGAAATTATAAAATAATAGTTGAAGTAATAAAATAATATTAGATTACATCATCAAATTTTAGAGAGAAAAAATAAAAAACTACTTTTTAAACTAGTATTTTCAACTTATCTCCCTATTGGTTTACTAAAATTTCAAGCGATAACACTCATTGGATGCATAATTTGATTCCTCATCCAAGGAGTACCTATGTTGCATACTTTCTATGAACTATGCTACATGAAAAAAGAGAAATACATGAAAAACATGATTGTAATCACGTTTTTTCATGTATTTCTCATTTTTCGTGTAACAATGTCCATCGAAATTATGCAACATGGGTACTCCTTGGATGAGGAATTAAATTTTGCATCCAACAAGTACTCCCGCTCAAAATTGTAGTAAAACCTTAAGAAGATAAGTTGAAAATACAAGTTGAAAAAGTATTTTATTATTTTATTATTTTTTAATCTTTTTACTTTTTTCCCCCAAAAATTGTGAATCATCCCCCATGGTTGACATCATCATCTTGAATCATATTGGTTCTCATAAAGTTTGTTTTGGTTGTACATTTTTCTTAGGAGGCCCGTTTTAGACCTAAAAAGTTATCTAATGCGTGAAGTTTAAATATTTCCTTCATACACACATTGGCCACTTGATATGTCCCAAAAGTGGACTGTACTGGAATAAAATGTATTGCCTTGGTTAGTGTGTCTACCACCACCATAATGGAGTCATGCTGGTATTTAGTACGAGGCAGTCTAGTGACAAAATCCATGAAAACCACTTCCCACTTCCATTCCAGAATCAGAAGAGGGTTTATTAAACCTGTAGGATGTTAATGCTCTACCTTAACCTGTTGGCACTCCAAACATATTTCTAAGTAATCAACTATTTTTTTCTTCATTCCTAGCCAAAACATATTTTTCTACAAAGTTGTCACCATCTTTTGGTAACCTAGATGACCTGTATAATGTGTCTTATGGTATTAATATAAAATCATGTGTTTCAAGGTAGGTACATTTGGAATATACAACCTTGGCTTATAAATTATTAATCCTTTCAGATTCATGGTGTATCATAGAATTTCAACTTCTTGTAATTTTCCCGCAATTCCAAATATCAGGAATATTGCGACAACACTTCTTGGATTTTTTCCTCCACATTGAATTTCAAACTGCTACCTCCGTAAGACAAAATTTGAGGGGAATGTCTGAGAGCATCATAATTCGATTTTACCTTGCCTTGCATTCAAATTTGGCTGACTAAAGAAACATTTCAGACTAATATGATCAGTCATCAACACAAATTTCTTACCCAACAGTTAGTGTTGCCACATTTTTAATGCATTTATGACAACAAATAATTCCAAGTCATAAACTGCATAATTTTTCTCATGTTTCTTCATTTTTCTAGACTCATAGGCTATCACTGCATTATCTTGCAACAATACTCCTGCCATTCCTTCTATGCATGCATCAGTACACACAACAAAGTCCTTTGTTGGATCAACAATTTTTAATATAGGTGCAGTAGTTAGTTTTTGTTTCAACTACTCAAAGCTCTCTTGGCACTTGGCTATCCATTCAAATTTCACATTTTATTTTTATTTTTTATTTTTTATTTTTTAATTTTTTTTGCAAGGAGGTAATAGGATAAGCTAATCCAGAAAATCCTTCTACAAATCTGCAGTAATATCTAACAATACCCATGAATGAATGTATTGCTGGTACGTCTGTGGGTACATGCAAATTTAAGATTTCTTGTACCTTTTCAGGATCTACCGCAAACCTTTCCTTGGAAATAACGTGTCCCAGATATTGAATCTTGGGTTTGTGAAACTCACACTTGCTGAGTTTTGCATGCAATTGGTGTTCTCTCAGTGTTTGCAACACTATTCAAATATTTTCCTATTGCTCCTCTTTTTTCTTAGAGTTCACCAGAATATTATCTATGAATATTAGCACAAACTTGTGCAAATGTTTGTGTAGAACACTATTCATGAGACACATGAAAGTAGCGGGGGCATTTGTGATTCCAAAGGGTAGAAATACGAACTCGTAATGTCCATACCGAGTTTGGAAAGTTGTTTTGTGTATGTCTTCGTATTTGATGCGAAGCTGGTGATAACCAGTTCTCAAGTCAATTTTTGAGAATACAATCACCCCCTTTACTTGATCAAACATATCATCTATTCGTGGAAGGGGGTACCAATTCTTGATGGTTAACTTGTTTAACTGTCTATAATCTATGCACATCCTTAGGCTTCCATCCTTCTTCTTGATAAATAAAACTAGTGCTCCCCATGGGGACACACTTGGTTTGATATACCCCTTTTTTAATAATTCTTACAACTTAATTTTCAGCTCTAACATTTCAGGAGTGCTCATTCTATATGGGGCTTGGGAAACTGGGGTGGCCCCTGGTACTAACTCAATAGAGAATTCAATATCTCTCCGAGGGGGATGTTGAGGAATTTCTTTAGGAAATACTTCAGGGAAGTCCTTAATCACTGGTAAATTCTCTACAGGTTCATTTTCTGCTTGCTATTCCAAATATTCAACTTGGACAACATACACTAGACAACCCTTCCTTGCTGTCCGCTTCAACTGTAATGCAGAAATTTTCCTAACAGACACAGGTTTTGGTTTCTTCTTACCACCACTAACTGTCCTAGTGCATTAGTACAATGCATTATTTTTTCTAAATAGTTTACTACTGATTTTTTGTGTTCCAGCCAATCCATACCAACTAGGAGGTCATAATAACCCAGGGGAAGGATATTCAGATTTAAATCTGTGATGTACCCATTTAAGTTTACAAGATAATTGTGCAACTTATGGGTGACCTTCTGTATGGTTCCTTTAGCCAACTGCACCAGCCAAGAGTGCTGAAATTTTTCTGTCTACAATTTACATTTTTCCATTATATGTGGACTAATATAATTTAAAATAGCTCCAGGATCAATTAAAACAGATATAGGTTGGTCAGAAATGATACCTTTAATTTCAATGATAGTTGATTGATGCTTATCCCGTTGGTCTTCCAATGTAGCACTGATTCGGGGAGTGTTTGGGCAACATCATTCACTATGGTTGCTTCCTGCACTGCTTGAATGTTCTGAATAGCATGAGTGTTGTGTGGGCAGTCCCGCAACATGTAAGGCTTAGTGCATCCCCAACATTTCAAAGGTTCCTTGATTTTTACCACGGTATCTCACTTGTTGTTCCCTTCCATAGGCTTGGAACCTCTGTGAGAATGGGTTGTCTGATTTTCGCCACCTTTATTGAACCTTTTTTTCTGGTGGTTTCTTCCGAAATTCTTCAGATAAGCTAGTTTGCATCTTTTTGAACTTGCTTTAGCCTTCCCTTTTTCCTTATTTTGCCAATTTTCTAACTGATCATTCCTACCTTTAAATTGTTGGTTTCATATTCATGCCTTCCGAACACCTTCATCCATAGTCTTTGGATTATCGAACTCAATTCTTTCTTTGTAAATAGTGGGTAAATAGTTTAGAAATCGTTGTACCTTCGCTTTTTCTTCTCTTATGTATGGTATGTGGCAAAGTAAATTTGTGAACTTCGTCACAAATTCATCAATGGTGAGTTGTCTGAGCCTTATCTCATGAAATTCCTTTGCTCTGTCCTCATAATACCTCTCACCGAGGTATCGGGATTTAAACTTCTCCCGAAATTCTTCCCATGAAACAGTCTTTTCATCCAGCAAGTGTATGATTTTGGTCTCTTCCCACAAAAGTGTGGCATTATCTTGAAATTGGTAAATTTCTAGCCTTGATTTTAGATTAATTCCGTACTAATATACTTGAAATTATTTTACCATATTTAAGATCCAGGCTTCCGCATCCTCTTCCTTCTCCCCATTAAAGGTTTGAGGCTTGATCTTGTGGAATTCCCCCTGCAACTCCTTCTTCTTTTTGAATTTAGAGTCAGCTATACTAGACTCTTCCCCACTCTCAGACCTCTTTGAGTTGGGTTATGTTTATTTTCTTTTATTTTCTTGTTCTCCCTCTTGATGACTGGATCTAGAGTTTAATTCCCTTATCAACCTCTCTTGTTCGTTACTAGCTTGCAGTAAACATTCATTACTAGTTATTAGTTGAACCATTTCCTGCTGCAATTTTTTTATAATTTCCAGCATCTGGGCATTTGGATCTGGTGGGGCATCCCCATCCCCCAGTTCCACATACAACTCTTCTATGTCAGACATGACATCAACTGCAGTTCTATTTTCACTTAAATCTGATGCATAGAAAACAATTAGCATTCATAAAACATAATAAGAAATTGATTCATAATTAGTTAATCATAATCTAAATTTTATGACAACAAAGTTTTCATGTGTTGGGACCCATAAGCCCAATGTTTTAACTTGGGCTCTGATACCACTTGTAACATCTCCATTTTTTTTAATATACTTATCTTTGTGATTGATTATCACATTTCTCTTTAACATCTTATCCCAATGACATCTTTGCTATGGTCATAGTGAATTTATCACATTTAACTCAGTTATGATTATCATGTTAAAATGTTCCTCATACCCATTAATCTATCACTTAACATTACCATACCATTACCCTCTCATTTACACCCTACATATCCTTCATCTCCAATGTAAGCCTCTAATTCTTAATTGTTATTCTACTTAAATCCTCTAACCTATGGTCTGATTGTAAACATATTCCAAACCATATATTAATATATATGTCTTTAAATTAATCTAAATAGAACCTCCACCCTTACTACCCTTACACATATTTTTTTGGTTTCCATAAGGTAGGTTCTATGGTTTATGCGTTGCCACCACAGTTTCACTTTGAAATTATTTAATGTACCCTGCCTAATGACTTTTCCCACGCATTGGTCTCCATGTGGCAAAGGTCACATGGCCTCACATGGCCCTCACACACATTTTGAGGTTCCATATGGATGTTAGCGATTAACCTGAGAGGAATTGACAGCTTCGATGCACTGTGGAAACCCTAAGGGTTTTACCCTACCTTCCTCTCCCTCATTTCATCATTTCGTTGTGCAAGTTTGTGGTCGTCTGGCTCTTTGGAGCTTTGCCTCAATAACTGACCTGTAAGCATGTTTTCATAGCTCTACACTTGATTCCTCCGTCATTATCATAGCTGATGCTCTACCTCCATATCATGACCAACAAGGATATGTCTCAACGATGTTGTGCATGGTTCCTCCACTTATATGGTGAGGGTTTTGGTTTAACTTGATACCCCACCGAGCTATGTATCCAAGCCCTCATAGGTAACGTGTTGATGTGTTTTTATTTCATTTGAATACCGTGGCCATTTTAATGTTTTCTAAAAAGCTTTGGTTGATTCTGCAGGAAGGATTCATAGTGGAATCAACTGGTTATTCAACTTCTTTAAGGTAAACAGAGGATATCCTTACCTCTAATTTATTCTGGGTTTTTCATTTGTTTTCAGTTTGTTGATATGGGTTTTGTTTGAATTTTTCAGAGGGAGTCCTCTACCCTCTACACGAGGACATTGAGATACTTCCTCCTCTTCTCTTCATGGCGAAGTCACCTCCTCACCATCCCACAACCCTTATTCATCGCAGAAGAGGTAAGCCCCTTTCGACTTCCTCTTTGGTTCACTTCTAATTTTCTGGGTTTTTGTAAATAGAAGCAATGTCATGTTTGTATTTTTATTTTTTTTCCTACCCTTATCCCAAATTTATGGGTTTTAGGCATATAAGTAAATATCGTTCGAATTTTTTGCTTTTGGGTACCCCTCTACCCAAAAGTTATGGGTTTGTTGTGTTTCACATTCAAATTGAATGACTTCTTTGTTCTATATTCAATCCCTCTGTCCAGAAATCGTTATTTTACTATTTTCTATGTAAATTGTAAGTTCTTTGTCCATCAATTAAATTTGTTTTTATTTTATGAGGATTTCTCGTCGGTTCCTCCAGATTTGACAATAAGGATTTGAGGTTTTTACTTTTAGTTCTTAATTTCGATTTGGGTACTTTAATGGACACATTGACATAGTTGAGTTTTTTGAATTTCTCATGTTTTTGTATACGCTATCCCTTATGTGCTAAAACCCCTCATTATTCATTACACTACATTATTGACTTCATGCTCTTGTCATGACTTGGCCTCAGCGTGGCTCTGTAACACCTGGTCTACGTGACTCTTGGGGTCAGCATGACTTTGTGTCTTAACTTGATGTCACTGTGAGGTTCAGTGTCAATTGGTTTATTGTATACTTAGGTTCTCTATTGATTTGTTTATTCAATAATTTTCTTTATACCAGATATTCTTTCATTTAAGTATTTAATTATTTTATTTACCCAGAATTGGGTTTTTTCCTTGAATTGTGATCTCTGTGGGTAGCCACAGTAACTCTTTGTCTTGCACATCGACCACTAGCAGTATGGAAGACATTGGTATATTTTTTTTCAGACACTGATATCTGTTACTTTGTTAATGTTTATTTATGGCTTTCATATTTCGACGATGAGATTCTCTTACTCACATAGTTTAGAGTAGTTGCAATGGTACCTCTGCATTTTCCCCTTTTCATTTACGTTGCTTAGAAAATATGTGTACCTGTACTAGGGTTATGCCCCTGAAGGTAACATGCAATCTACTAATGCATGCCTATTCTTGGGTTGAGGTTTGGCACAATACCTTTTAATTATCAGTCCACTGCAATTTTCTTCTTACCGTTGTACATAAATTTTTACTTTATAATTACTTCTGTACTTATTTTCAATTCATTTGCTGGGTTTTAATGTGGGTAAATATCACCCAGGTTACCCCTATTTCTCAGATCCGGAAAAGTGATCTAGAAAACATACATCCTCCTTTCTTCAGGTTAGTCCAATATATTCAATATTATCTAGTCCATGTTTATAATTTTTGGATATACATGTTGAAACAATATTAGTTACAACATTATTCATCTGTATGTGCAGGTGATGAAGACAACCATGGAACAATATTATTAGGTAAGTCTTATTCAATGGTATTGAAAGTATAATTACTTGTTATTAGTCAATTGCATTGGATTCTAATTCTTGTTTACTCTTTTGTAGGTATTCTCTTATAATTTTTTTCATTGATTTACATGTCACAACTGCCTCCTTTCTCATGCATGCTTACAATTTTATACTCTCTTTCTCAGTTCGGTTACCCGTTTTTCCATCATGGCTCATCTGGCACTTAGTTTAGTCCAACACTTTTAGAGTTTGTGTTAAGGCCATGCTTGGTCTTTGACCATAATTTATTTTGATGTAATATTTCTCAATTTCAACTAGTCACACACACACACACACATATATATGACAATGTAATTATCAATGATATTTGAGATTTGTTGTACTGAGATAGTTTATTTATTTCATGGTTGGAATTCCAAGTTATCCTAATTCATGTATATGTTTCAAATTTTCAGAGATGTAATGCCTATTCTATTTTTCCATCGTTTAATATACTATCAGAGTTTTCCAGAATTCTTTTGTTTATATAGTTTTGGCCCACTTGGTTTTTTACTAGCAGATGTTGTATATGTAAATCCTTTACTTCTACATGTATTCATACTTTCTTGTACTTCTAGGCTGAACTAATTTACTATAATTTACTTGTGCATATCTACATAGTAATATTTATCATAGTATAACCCCCTTGGGTTTATAATTTCAAAAAATCTGATTTTTGTCTACTTTTAGTAACTTAGACTGTGTAAGAAAATGAAATCTTCATTGTATTTAACTACAGAGAGGACACTATACAATACACGATTGAGGACACTATACAATACACATGTCTAATTACTGAATATTTTAGTAACCATTTTCATGCCAACAATACATAATAGGACTTACACCTTTTGTCTAATAAGATCTGTAATAGAAAAATATATAAACTATTATCCTAATGCAAATTCATATCTTCAAGATGGAATTTCCCTTCCTCGAGTAGAGACCAATATTTCCCTGTGTTGGAAACCTCTTATCGCACTAGTGATGGCACTTTTTAGCCTTCTTTCCCTCAACAAGTTTCCATAACGACGTCCCATTATTATGGGTTGTTGTTTCCCATAGCCTAGGCTTTTCTTTTGTTTTTTCCACAAAATCTTACTTAAAAAACTTGCTTGTCCTCAACATAGTTTTTCTTACCTCTTCCTAGTAACTTTCCGCTTTACTAGAGATTTTTATTAGATATTTTTCTCCCATTTAATTTTATTATATTTCTTTATTTTTCTCCAAGGATTTTTTGGAGAATTTTGGGAAATTTTGAAATTATATTCTATCCTCATGGATAAAAATTTCATGATCTCAACTACTCTGCCTTTACAACATTGGCGTTTCTTTCATAAATAATTTTTAATTTAAAATAATTTTGTTCATAACATAATGGTTCCATAGGTCCACCTAAACCTTGGTCTTATTTGCAAAACATAAAATCTGTAAATTAGGGGTATTACAGAAAATCACTTTCACTCTTTTTCAAAATGATGAAAAAAAACCAAATCCAAATTAAAAGATGAAAATCACTTTCAATTTTCTCTTTTGAATTCAGGAACTAAATAAGACACACACTTCCAAACTTGTGAACCAATTGATCGCTACCTTATGTTTGACACTTAATTGAAGGTGATCTCTAAGTGTAGTGCAAATGAAAAAACTTCAAAACAAGATAGGATAAATGTGAGACAGTGTTCGAACTGACTGGAATAGAACTCTAAAGCAGAATCTATCAACTCTCTGACGATAAACACAAGTGACAAGAGAAGAGAAATTGACCAAAATACCTAGGGAATGTTTTAACTTCACTCTAACCACAAGTAACTCAAAAAGACAAAACCAACCACTCAAACAACACAAACAAACCAAATACATTGAAAAGAGGTCATTCAGACTCGACATAATTTTTCAAGGGTCAAGACACACTAGGAAGATAGGGGGAAACCCTAAATTTTTCCTAGCCCTGGGAGCAACGCGTATGTGATGAACATAATAGTTTTGGAAGGTGAATAAGCGTGGATTCTTTGTATAAAACAATGTTTTCAATGCTATTGTAAGGGTAGAAAATGCGCTGAGCACTAAAAATAAGGAAAAATAAAAACTAATTTCACACTAAAGCCAGACCTGACACACTGAACTAACTATCAAATCATATGTGAACCTATAGAGACTCAAGCAGAATTAGATCTTGATGATCAGTCAGACTGATCAGAAATCAACCCGGGAAAGGGAAGGAAAAGAGGCTAAAGCTCCCTAGCGGAGTTGCCACTTCTACTGTGAAGAGAAATCCCCTCTGCGGAAAAATTCGTTCTCTCTAGCTCTATAGTGGGTCTAGCAACTTAAGAGACTATCTAATGAACACTTTCTTAGCTAATATCCAAAACAAGATGAGAAAGGGAATAAGCCTACTTCTTTTGATGCTATGCTCGAATCCTTTGATGATGACCTCGATCCACAGTCTCTTAGGCTCACTCCTTACTACTAGTGATGTATGATTACCTAGAGGATATCAAGAGACAACAACAAATGTAATCCAATACAAAACATACATTGAATATCGACTATATAACAGATAAAGGAACATTATACGTTTTGTGAAAATGATTAGAAAAATGTAGAAAGAAAACACCATATGTTTTATTAATGAATATGAAAGAGAGAGCCTACAAATGTGACCTTGATGTTGGAGGCCTCCCTTTGGTGATTTCTGAGTCCTTCACTGAATCTCTTAAAGAAATCCTTCTCCCAGATAGCTTAGGCATTATCAAAATACAAGGATGCAAGGAAAATGAATGATCAGACCATCCCAACAATGACCAACTAGTAGTGGAAGGATGGGGATCACTTTATAGGAGGGAGAAGAGGTTGGGAGCCCATGAAAGAAGGAGGAAGGTCCACTTTCCAATGGATAAATCCCCATTGATAAGATCAAACCTCTAAAATCAAAGAGCCTGACCCTACCACCGACTAAAAACCAAGTCGTCGCCCTGGAGCTTCTAGAGGTTGAAGCTTCTCCTGCATTTGAGGAAATACTGCTAGAAAGGGTTCAACACGGTTTTCCCAAAAAAAAGAGCGATGAGAGTGATAGGCCAAAACTGCCAACCTGCCATCAGCATGGGTAGGCCACTAGAGACGAGTGTTGACCCATAAAGTTAGGGTTTTGACTAAGTTTCTCCAGTGACATTTCAAGGAAAATTTCTTTGAGTCTTTAGAGGATGTCTTCATGTATTTTTTCCAGGTGGAAATACTGCACAGGACCTGTCACATGGCACTTTAGGATCAGGGATAGGAACTGAGCAAGGTGACAAATTATTGTGTAACAGTAACAGATGGAAGGATGGCAAGCAAGGGAAGCATCGATGGAAGGGTGCTTGACAAAGGCAAGAGTAGCACTGGTGCTTGAGACCTCTACAACACTACAAATGGTAAAATTGTATTTTTATAGTCAGTATATATTTTTTATTTAACCCTATTCTGGTGCCTTAGGGTAACTACACTGGTGCGTACACTTTCCTAACAACACCACTATTTTTTAAATTAAAAACCCTATTGCGGTGCACCTTTTTGTTTACGCATTGGTGTGTTTCAATACATTAATAACACCAATGAATCGTTTGTCTATAGCATTGAAATGGTGAAAATGAATTTTACGATTGGCAATTTTTAAATTTAGCCTTTGTTTGGTGTTATCGAGTAGTATACACACCAGTACGCCATATATAGGTAGCACACCATTGTTTTTTAGTTGTATAAAAAATAAACCTACAACAGTGCACCATTTTCTATTAAGCACCGTGGTGTTCAACTTAATGAACAACACCAATGTGTATAATATGTTATTTCTTCATAAATCAGCATTGTTCTTTACTTTGATAGTTACATTTCATCATTAACATGTTACATTCACCCCAAATAATTATAAATTTGTATAGATTTTTATTATTAACAATCAGAATATGAAACTATGCAAAAAGAACAATATCATCATCATCATCATCATAATCTAAGCAGTGGAAAGTAAAAATATCTAAGGAAGAGAAGCATGAACACATAAAGACACTAGGATTGGTCCAAGACTAGGGAAAAACCCACTATGGGGAAAACCCTTGGAAATTATTATTCTTAGATCATCATTAAATGATTCAAAAATAAGAGTACACTGATCCATAAGTGCATATATATATATATATATAATGTAGGCAAAAAAAAACCATACCCATACTTTTGCATGAAGGAAACTGAATCTTAGAATTGAAATGCACTGACACTGGCTGTAGAAAACTGATGAATATGATTGATACTGAATGAGAAATATAGATAAATCTTGAAGAAAAAACAAACATATATGATCTACAAATCAACATATCTATAATACCAAAACACGGATCTCATATATCACCAAGTGATCTCAACTCTGAAGTCCTAGATTTGAATTTAGGAGACTGCAAATGACTATTCTGACACAACTATGACTGAACGACTGATGTCCAGAGGAACTGCGCAATCAATTGAAGGTGAATAAAATTATATTTTCCCAATAATTCTCTGAGCCGCGGCCTTAAAATGATCAACCCACAACTTTGGGGCTCTTAGTCGCTACCACATGACTTTGTGCCCATGGCTCTACTTTAGATCAGCCTCATCTAACTTCTGAGACTTGGCCGCACCCTTAACAAGTTGAGTTAGCGGCTTTAGGGTCCTTGGCCATGGGCACAACACACCCAGTCCATGAATTTGCTTACCTATTATGCTAACTCAGCTTTTCCTGCTCGCGACTCTGCTTCAGATCACCCAGATCTGATGCGTGATAACATCTGTGATCTTGACCCTTTGCGCGAGCTACTCCCAACGTACCTGTGAGAGTCAAGACTAAAAAATGGATGAAACAAACTCATGGATGAAAATCATAGATCACTTGAACAAGTGTGCAAATGATCTTGAGGTCGCCTATATTTATCACTTTGTGAGGGACCTCTTGGGGCTTTGATCAGATCAACATGCGGTTAGGCTGACCCATAAAATAATAAATTAATTCATAACTTAATTTTTGCTTAACTGATTGGGACGATCTATAGGACTATTTTGATCCCCTCGAAAATAGGAATCTAATTAAATTATTATCTTAATCATTTGAGTTTTCCATAGTGGAATTTTCCCTAGTTGCAAAAATTAACACTCCATCTCAACTAGGAAGAATTCCACTTTGCAATCTCTGCATCAAGGTGTCATCACAACTCAACTCAATCTGCTGATATATATTCATCTATTAGTATGCCATTGTGATATTCATGCATCATCACGTGTCATCACAGAATATCTTTTTCATGTAGTCGTCATGCTGTGAAGCTTTCTCATCATAAATCATCAATGTACACTTCATCCTTATTTCTCCTTATCTCTTGATTGTTTATGTTTGTATGTTGAACATTCATATCTAGAAGAAGAATTTTTCACCAGAGGGGATCTTAGGTTATCACCCTTCATCCATCAGGCTATCTTTCTATAATATCTGCTATCGGGTTACTACCCGAAATATCCTCATTAATCAACAATAGAGAGCACATAAACAGGGAACACATCTCAACCTGTAACCTCATCGGGAGCACATATCGACACAAAATCTCAAGGGGTAGTTATATCTCTACAACCCCATATCTAGAAATATGATATCCATTTACGCAGGGAGCCTATCCCAACCTTGGGATTACATTGGGGATCACACTCTCAATACAGAACCGTATAGAGTTATCTCAACTCATCCTATTGCCTATTGATCTTCCCATCGATGACCCTAAATAGTCATGTGGTAGAACACCTACATCATAATCATGCTTGGACGAGATACCTGACTTACTAAGAGGTAAGTATCACACGCCTCAAAGCCTTCTCAACCGTTGAAAAAATGGAGAGGTATTCCCCACAATCCCTGCTTGTGGGTATGATGCCAATTAGGGTATACTCTACAAAAACCAAAGGTGGGGGAGATACTCGACTTGTAAAAATGGAAAAGGATCACACACATCCCAAAAGTAACATATAGGGGAGAAACATCTATGACCCTATTGTCCAGAATTCCCTCAACCCCAGGAGCCCTCTATCTCAATTCCTCATTCTGGGAGCTCAAAAAGGAAGGAAGAGTTGGCTCAGTGTCCTCGATTAGGGCCACTCTCATCTGGTATCTGCTGATTCCTATTCCTACAGGACAACAAATCAAGCGTTTATGTTAGAACGTACATAATCATGTACAATAAGATAATAATCATAACAAGAGACCATAACCATCCTCCCTCTCATGGAGGTGTAAAACATACATGGACACTATAATCATCCTCCCTCTCACAGAGGTGTCAAACATACATGGACACTATAATCATCCTCCCTCTCATAGAGGTGTCATTCAAAAGCCCAAGATTGTCTCAAAAAGCTGCATTGTCTCAAATAAATGGAGAAATAATAGTCCAAACTATAAGTATTTGGGATTCTATGTCTTCATAGTGCATCCATGTCTTATCCAGATCATGCTTGGTCATCTCTCTAAGGATATTCTACTTCATTTCTCACAGCTAGCCTTGGAGCAGCATTATATCCAACCTCGGTTGTGCTATGGACATCTTGGTCAAGATATCATGGCAGATCTCATGTTGAGGAAGGATCAAAATGTGCTTACTAATTCCAAAAATCATGAGTTCATTCATGCAGCTACATATCATGGGAGAAATATCTCAACCTTTAAGAATAGAACAAATAAAATATGTTTGGTGGCAAGTCTGAGTGAAGCAGCTCAATCATGAATTCAATCATGTTCTATACATATCGTATACAGATGGATGTTCAAAATGGAACATCAATGCTTCAACCAACTAATAGATGCCATTTCATGTTCAATGAACATTTTAACTTTAAATCAGAGTGTCCAAGGATTTACATTACACAAAAAAATTTCAACAATCTTACAATATGCATTTTATTTCTCAAATTCCAGAAATAAATTCATCATGCCATGATACATCATTAGGATATTCAGAAGTCATCTCCCTCTTACTTATATTTTCAGAGGCTTATCACTTTTCAAGTATAGACTATGAGTATGCATAATCAAAGCCATAATCAATATCAAGGCCATACCATGGAACTCATTATCCCGACTTCACCAGATAACAATCAAATATAAACAAATCTGAATCAAGGAGCTTGCATCATGAAACACTCTCTACCAACATAATTCCTTACCATGCCAACATAACCAACCTTACACAAATCAATGTTTGTGTTAAAAAAATAAACTCATCCAAGTTTAGAATCCAGTCTAAAACTATTATCAAAGACATTGATTTCATAGTATCGATTCTTTCAACCAGAGACAAGTAGAGCACATATAAAATCTTGACTTCATTTCATGTCAACCTATCAAGTCTATCATTTAACATGTCATTATAGGCCATTTTCGTCCTTATATGTAAGTGCATATACATAAATATTAAGTCATGCATGTTCATAGAAAGTCACAAAAACCATTGTGCTAGGAATAATGAGGACGATACAAAACCATACATTTGTATACTCACATACGACACTGAAGATCACTATGTCCATATAACATAGTCATATTGGAAAATCAACTATCACCAGATCAAATCATGCCAAATCCAAATGTGCGATATAATTCTAGACATATCTCAATCATTAAGAAACATGTCAAAAGTATCAGAATCAATCAGTTAAAATAGGTAGCACACTCCTTAAACATAATTACATGTCCATATGAATGTATCAGTACACATAAGTTCGGTTTAGACATACAAACTTTCCCAGTTGACAAATATTACTAGTATCTACAATACATATACAAAACTAACATCTTCCAACTGACCATTTGATTTCATGCTCACTTCCAACAATTCCTAAAATTAGTTCACAATGTTAAGATAAAATAGATCGGAGTATAGATTGAATTCATTGTACATAACTCTAATTTTGTGTCTCTCAGGCATAGTCACATCTATGATCCTTCCTTTTCATGAATGAGGCTTAGATCTCTATTGTGGGTTAATCAATGTCAAACACTCATAAATCATATTTCAATAAAACATATACTCTCACATGAAAAACAATCTTTTAGGAGAGAGGTTCTCCCTCTGAATGAGAATCCACTTCATTCATGTCATCAACCTGTCTTTACAGAGATCTTGCAATAACACATCTATTAGATCATAAACACATATCTATCATGATCATCAATATCATGTCATAAATATTTCATCAAGGGCTGGAATTGAAAGATCAGGGCGGTAGGATGATGTGGCAACACAATCTTAATATCCCAAGTGGTGAGCCCTGGTATTGCACCAAGAGTGTTGCAACTCCCATGGGCTGCCCTACTTTACTTTATCAACCCAGGGTTCGTACAAACTAGGAGGTGACAATTCTATATACACAAAAGATGAATTCTCTTCATGTCATCCTCTTCTACTTTACGAAAGGGTGATATTTCTTAAACTATGATAAAAACTGAAAAGTAAATTTCTCGAAGGAAATGATATAAAAAAACTCAATTAAATTGCTGAAAAGAAATGACAGGAAAGAAACTGAACTAAATTGTTGAAATGAAATGACGGAAAGAAACTAATTTAATTTGCTGAAAATAAATGACAAAAAGGAAACTAATTCTAAACCACATTTAACTTGGCCAAACGGCTAAATGCACTCTATTTATCCTATGGTCTATCTACCATGCTTCTATCCATGCAGCTAAGCTATCCATGGCTTAATTCTAATTTAAAAGGAGGGTTGATTTTTAGCTTGGAGGAAAAAAAGGCTAAAGTGGCTAATGGAGGGCTTAATGCATGAAACAAGGCTTATAAGTGGAAAGAGCGGGGTTAAACCTTATAAAACTTTATTATAGCGCATAAATGGCTTTGGAGTAGAATGAATTGAAAAGTGTGATGGTGGAGGTGCAATGGAGGCAAAAGTTGCAATATGCGATATGCGATAAAGGGGAGGAAAAAAATTAAAAAGAGGGAAAAGTCAAAGTCAGAGCATCTAGAAAAAAACGATTGATTTCTATCAATAGGCTGAATCTCAGATATTTTTTTTAACTAATCAGGTCCTAAGACTTACCCAGCATTTGCAATTGCACGGAAGAGACTATCGACGTGAGATGGATCAATAGAGTATATGATTCCGATGATAATGCGGAAACAGTCCACGTATATATGTCACAAAAACGTAGATCACTTCGGAATGACATATACATCACATATCTTGGATCAACTCAAAACTTCAAGTTTTAAACAAGCTACTGATACAACTATTTCATTAGGAATTGATGATCTTTTAACAACGCTTTCCAAAATATGGCTCGTCCAAGATGCGGAGCAACAAGGTTCTGTTGTCACGGAGGCACCCGTTAATCGTAATGGAACTTTGTGCAAAGTTTCCTCCCATAATATGAGTTACCACTCCCTGATCACTTTATAGGTATAGGAACTACTAAAGGTACCGGAGAAACATGAATGAAAACTACCAATTCATCAGCTAATATATTTCCAAAAAGTCGAAAACTAAGTGATAAAGGTTTTGTAAAATCACGCAAATGCTTTTGAACACAAATATATAAATTGGGGAAAATATTGAGATACTTGATGGTTCGTTTCCTGACTAGCTGGAGAAATGAAGATGATTCGAAACAATATTGCAAATTTAGTGTGCTAAAGGTTAACAGGAAAAATATAAAATGTGTGATTTGTGATGTGCGATGCGGCATATGATGAGGCGGTGGGACCGGTGGCAAAGCCCGATCGAAATATCGCAATCATCGTTTGGAAGCGGTAAGTCTTAAAGAAAAAGGGAAAATGATGCGAAGTGTGATTGTGATGTGGGAGTTGCAGTAAGTCGTAAAAGAAAAAAAGAAATGTTGTGATTTGGAATATGCGATATTGTAATATCTCAATTGGAAAAAATGAGCAGCAAGTATTAAGGAAAAAGGGGAAAAGTTGTGATTTACAAATTGCGATGTACAATAGCGTGAGATTCGAGGAGCAAAGGCGAAGGTTGAATTTCGATGGTTTTCAAGTGTTTTTGCGTTAAAATGAGTAAGGAAATGGTGAATGATAAAAATAAAGGAATGAGGTGGGTTGAAGGGTTTAAGTGTTTTTGGGAATAAAAGGTGGGTGCAACAGTTAAAATAAGCGAAAAGTAGGAGGGAATGGAGGTGTAAAATCAAGGTTCAGAGGCATAACTCAAAGATGGATAGGGACTGGAAAATAAAACGGAACGACTGATAATTTCTCTGAGGATTTTTGATGCCTATTCCTGAAAACAACCTGCTAAATTATGTGCAGAGAAACATACAAATATGTGAAAATACTGTGCAAAGGAAGACTGGAAAATGGAAATGCAACTCTACTCTTAATCTAAGAAACAGTGAACGGAAATCAATTTTTGGGTCTATGGGAAGGTTTGCTCTCCTTGAGCTCTATTGATAGAGATGAGAAGGGGGACTTGGTCCACAAATTTTTGGTTTTTCTCCTCTATTCTATTACTCACAAGCAAATGAACTACAACATCACACTGGAAGAAAAACTAAACAAAAATTTTAAACATGAATGAAATTATCAGAAGCGGAACTAATGAAATGAAAGAAAGCAGAGAAAAAATACAATAGAGGCTGAGGCACATGGATTAGGCCCTAAACCACGAGCCTAGATCTATGAAACTTAAATCACTGAAATTAAATCAGTCTTCTCATTTCATAAAAGAATAGCCTCATACATTTTTGAAAGTTTGATCATTGAGTGAAAGAATAAAAAGCTCAATAGATTGCAACAAAGTTCCAACTAGAATTCACTAACTCTTCCTAGCTCTAGCTCTTCTCTATTTATTCTACAGGGCAGCTACCAGCAAATCCCTAGAAAATAGTGATTGAGTCCACTTGACTCCAAGTAAACAAAGATTGAGTGCACTCCTCTTTGAGTTGCTTGGCTGCCTCTGGAATTCGAATTTCTAGAGAGAATCGTTGGGGATCCTTTGACAACCTTTGGAATTCAAATTGCTAGAGAGAATATTTGGGATGCTTTGGCTGCCTTTGAGAGTTAAGGAGGGTGGAAAATCCTCCAATAATTTCTCCTTGATGTCTCCTCCAAGTATTTATGATAAAATCCTTATAAAAATGCTAATAATTACTGATTTTACGCACTCAACCTCATATTAGACACTCAAAAGTATGTTAGCCTTACTCACCACCTATACTAGCATCATAAAACCAAATATTCCTCTGAGCAACTAATCCTCCTCCTGCATTTCCTTCAAGGCTTTCAAAGGTGGGCTAAGCGTTATTCCCAACCATTCGATATTTTTCGCTTGCAGGGCCCTCTTGTATAATGGTGCCCTTTCCAATGCACCCCTCAGTATTTCTGGAGTATGGTACTCCTTGTTCTTGAGGCTGTGAGGAAGGATGTTCCATCTACTCTGGCTGGCCATAATGTAGTCATCTTTTATCTCCCTAGAAACATCATCAAAGTGGCCTATTACCTATGTTTGAATATGAAGGTAGCATTCAACTAGTGCAGGGTCCCTTTCATTCTCCCGACGGTTAAGGATGACTCCTCTTGGGCTGAATAATTCTGGTCTGATATATAAGGGTTCTTTGTTTCTTCTTCCCATGACCCTCCATATCTCTTTTTCTCTAGTGTCCTCATTCATCATCCAAGATATTATAGCCATCAACTGCATATCCCCCATTGTAGGATTGGGGTCCCAAGTATCCAAATTTGTCGGCACAAGGTTATGCACATAAAACTCTGCAATTTTTTCCTGATCAGCCATGTTAGCTTGCTTATAGAAATCCATGAATTTTCTACAATCTTGGAAAGGTAGTGATCCATGGGAGGCTAGAGTTTTGATTTGAAATAGGAGCCATTTCTCATTGAGGTACACATCATATGAGTCAAAAGGGAATTTGTGTTGAAGGGCTTATATGCATAAGTTTTCCATGGTGGATACTTGCTGTCCTTTTTGTTGTAATTACTCCTTCAGTGCTACATTATCTGCCTGTGCCTTCTGCAGTTTCTCCTTCAGAATTGTTTCTTCGATTCTTTCCTCCTCCCTTGGTGATTATTCAATGATAATCGGGCTCGTGGGAGGATTTTCTGGCTCTGTCTGACATATCCTCTGACTCTTGTCAGCTCTAAAATACATAGAGGTCTGCCTTTTTCTCTTTGCGCTCAGAGGAGCTAAGGTGGAAACTACCTCTTTTTCTTGAGGATATGTGGTGTTGTGTTTTGTTAGGTCCCTATATTACTAGTATACTCCCTTATTGTTGTTATTGTAACCCCCTTATTATTATTGTTGTACCCCTGTAACCCAATAATGTTATTATTGTGCCCTTCAGTTATTATTGTTAGGTCAACTAGGATTACATTGTGGCCCCATGGACTCCTATATATAGAAAGGAGGTTTTGTCATTTGTATCATCCAAGAATTGTTCATTCATGTAATGTATTGGAGGTTTCCCCCTCAAAGTGGCTTATTTATAAGGCATTGATATCTCTTTTCTTCTATTTTTGGAGTTGGTTTCTCAACATTTGGTTTCATAGCTTTGGATTCTAGTGTTTCGCTGCTCCAAACAGGTCATCGTGGAATTTTCACTATAAATGTTTTTCTATGAAGGTTTAGAAGCTAAAAGTTTTTGAGTGCGAAGCCGAAATCCTGAGGAACTTTTTCGCAAAATTTCAGATCTTGGTTCACAATATTTTCGGAGATATGGTCTGTGGAAATTATGTCCTTTTCAGGCTCTCGAATTTCATCTCAAAGAGGTGATCGTGGGAAAATCTTCATAACACTCTCTTTGGGCATCAAATTGGAATTCTGTAAAAAGTGGCCGCAAGTACATGGGTTGTAGTTTATTTTCTATCAATTTCAAAGCTGAAGGAGGAAACAGTGACACGTGGAAATTCGTACAATTTCGCTCTGCTCAACCAGTCCATAATTAGGTCATCGTAGGAGATTGGGCACAAATTTGTCTTAAAGAATCCAAATCAGATCAGACTTGTGGCATTCGAAAGAGAATTCATAGGGCTACCTCAGTGCAAAAGTTTAGATATTGAAGATCCAAAATCACATAGATAATTCAGTTTCAATATCGAGCTCCTCAAAAGCAAGAAAAAGGTGTGTATTTTTTTCGAATTGCATAAGTCTCGTGTAAAAAAAAAATCAGTTTGAAGTGATTCCAAGGGCCTATTGAGCATATATTTTAGTATTAGGTTCTGAAATTCCTACTAAAAATAATTCAACACCCATTAAGCCCTCATATTACTATACTATGACTCACGAAGATGAAGAATTGCAACATGATCTATCAAAATTACAAGAGCAAGTGCACCAAATTTCGCTCTCCCAAAGAGCAACAAAAAATGAAATGGAAGTTTTGAAGAAAGGAGTGGAAGTGAAGATGGATGGTTTGAAGTATAATATGGATGGTTTGAAGAAAGGCATGGAAGCTAAGATGGATGGCATGGAAGTTGGCATGGAATTTAAGATGGATGACATGGAAGAAAAAATGAAAGACAACATGGAAAACATGAAGAATGATCTAAAAGTAGACATGGAAGGTTTGAAAAAGTTTATACAAGAAATGTTTCCTAATGGAGAAAATATAGTAGAGGAAACTCATGATGAGAAAAAAATGAATGTTAATCGTGATTTCATACACTCTAATTTTGGATGGAAGAACCACCATATTCCAAAGATGGATATCAAGAAGTTTGATGGCAAGGATCCCGTAACATGGATACTACAGATGGAGCAATATTTTGATCTCAATAATGTGCAAAACACACAAAAGGTACGCATTGTAACTTTACATTTAGAACAAAATACATTTTTATGGTATCGATGGCTTTGCTCTCATAAAAAAATTGTCACTTGGTCAATTTTTACAGAGGAAATGATAGCACATTATGAGGATACAAAGAGCAACACCTTCTTTAGCCAATTGATAAATCTCAAACAAAAGGGTTCAGTGATGGAGCACATTGAGGAATTCCAAAAATTGAATATAAGGGTAACATATATTCCAGAGGAACACAAGATTGATGTCTTCATAGGGACTTTAAAGGATAACATCCAACATGAAGTTTGCGTTTGGGAACCTGATTCATTGGAGAAGGCATTCAGGTTGGCAAGAAAAATTGAATGTAAAATTATGGCGATAAGGAAGCCTACCACTCACATCTATAAAGATGGAAGTGTTGCTACCCCTAGACTTCCATAACCTACAAGGTTGACACCACAACAATTGGAAGAAAAAAGAGCAAAAGTACTTTGCTACAGTTGTGATAGCGAATATACTAAAGGTCATAAGTGTGCTGAGAAGAAATTACTTTACATAGATTGTGAAGAGGAGGAACAAAATGAAGAAGAAACTTCAAAAGTAGAGGATATACACCATGAATAAACCCTAGAAGAAGAAGAAATGAGTCCGACCATATCATGTAATCCATTGGCAGAAATTACCACTCCTCAAACTCTCAAGATAGAAGGACATATCAAGAAGAAAAATTACGTGATATTGATTGATTGAATTGTTTATAATTTTATTCATTGAGACCTTGGGAATTGAATTGTTTCTACCCGGCACAGAATGTAAATGATGGACATAGACAGAACTTCTCAATTTCTGGAAAATTCCATACTATCAAGCTAACCATGGGGGAATATGTATTGAATATTCTAATTCTTTCCATTCCAATGGGAGGTGCTGATGTTATATTAGGAGTACAATGGTTACAATCTTTGGGGACTGTTTCTTTTAATTTTCAAGGACCTTTCTTGAAATGTTTTTCAGAAGGAAGGAATTCAAATTACGGGGTATCTTAGGGAATTCGGGAAAGATAATAAGCTCTAATTTCATGACAAAGCTTCTAAAGAAAGAACAACGAGGCGTAATTTCACAATTATTCTGACTAGAAGTTCCAACATCAAAATCATCTATTTCTCCAGATCTCCAAAAAGTCTTGGAAAATCATTCCAAGGTGTTTGATACTCCTAAAGGACTCCCATTATATTAGTCTGAATATGCCTGACTGGTGATTCAAGGGAAGTGTTGCTCACAAACATCTGGACACACATAGGACTCATCACCCAACAATAAAATGAGAGTGAAATTGAACGTATGATTGCAGAAATGTTAGAGGCGGGTATAATTCAACCTAGTCAGAGTTCTTTCTCTGCTCCTGTAGTATTGGTACACAAGAAGGATGGATCATGGCGAATGTGTCTGGATTATAGGGAGCTCAATAAGCTCACCATTAAAGATAAATTTCCCATTCCTGTGATTGATGAATTATTGGATGAATTACATGGAGCAATTTATTTTACCAAGATGGATCTTCGTTCGGGATATCATCAAATTAGAATGAAGACTGAAGATATTCCAAAAACAACATTTCAAACTCATGAGGGTCATTATGAATTTTTGGTCATGCCTTTTGGCCTTACCAATGCACCTTCTACATTTCAAGGGTTGAAGAATTCCATTTTCAAACCCTTCCTTAGAAAATTTGTGCTAGTATTTTTTGATGATATACTAATCTACAGCAGGTCTTGGAAGGATCATGTTGAACATGTTGACAGGGTGCTCAAACTATTGCAGGAGAAACAATTATATGCAAAAACATCCAAATGTTTCATTGGAGTACAAGAGGTGGAATATCTGGGTCATATTATATCTCACGAGGGTGTTAAAGTAGACCCTAACAAAATTAAAGCCATTAAGGAATGGAAAGTCCCCATAACCATAAAGTAGTTGCGAGGATTTCTCGGGTTAACAGGGTATTATCGCAAGTTTGTTAAGAATTATGGGAGAATAGCAGCACCTCTAACAACATTGTTGAAGAAAGATGCATTTTCATGGACTCCTGAAGCAACTAAGGCCTTTGAACATCTTAAAGAGGCAATGTGCCTAGCACCAGTCTTAGCTACGCCAGACTTCACAAAAACCTTTATTGTGGAATGTGATGCCTCAGGAAATGGAATTGGTGTTGTTTTAATGCAAGAAGGAAGACCCATTTCTTTTGAAAGTCATTCAATCAAAGGAAAGTATTTACAAAAGGCTATTTATGAGAAGGAAATGTTGGAAATACTACATGCACTAAAGAAATGGAGACCTTACCTAATGGGATGACACTTCAAGGTAAAAATTGTTCATGGCAGTCTCAAACACTTTTTGGAACAAAGACTATCTTAAGAAGAGCAGAAAAAATGGGTCACAAAGATGTTGGGTTATGACTTTGAAATCGTCTACCAAAAAGGGAAGCTAAATGTTGTTGCAGATGCACTCTCAAGAAAGGATGAAGAGGTGGAAGCATTGCTTTGTGCCATTTCAATTATCCAACTAGATTGGATAATCGAAGCAAGGGATGAATGGAAGAAGGACGAAGAAGTGTGGACTCTCATTCAAAAGTTGTAGCAAGATCCTAATATATCTGATACATTTAGTTGGAAAAATTGTTCCTTATGGTACAAATATCGCTTATATATTTGCAAGAATTCCCAACTAAAATAAAATATTCTTTTGGAATTGCACACTTCTCCTTTAGGAGGACACTCGGGATTTTTAAAAACTTACCACAAGGTGAAGAAAGATTTTTTTTGGGATGGCCTTAAATCTGATATTAAAAAGTTTGTGGCGGAATGTTTGGTTTTCCAGCAAAAAAAAATTGAGACAATTAAGACCCCAGGACTTCTACAACCTTTATCCATTCCAAGTCAACGTTGGGAGGAGATTTCAATGGATTTTACCACAGGTTTACCTAAGTCTGAAGGAAAGAATGTCATCATGGTGGTAGTTGATAGACTTACCAAGTATAAACACTTTTGTGCATTATCTCATCCATTTAAAGCAAGTACAGTTGCTACTACATTTGTGGACAGAATTCAAAAGCTACATGGAAGCCCAAGGGTTATTGTGAGCGACAGAGATCCCATTTTTACTGGAAATTTTTGGACGGAGTTATTTTCTTGTTTGGGTACTCAATTAGCTCACAGCTCATCTTATCATCCTCAATCTGATGGTCAAACTGAGATAGTAAATAAATGTTTGGAAGGATATCTTCGTTGTTTTGTATCTGATAAACAAACACAATGGGTCAAGTGGTTACCTCTTGCTGAATGGTGGTATAACACTTCCTTCCATACTGCAGCAAAATGACCCCATTTATGGCACTTTATGGATATCATCCACCATCCATCACATCATCTTTAAGGGAAAATTCGAAGGTTCAAGCAGTGGAAGATCACATCGAGCATCAACAAGAAGTTCTCCAACTCTTAAAGGATAACCTGAATTTGGCATAAAATCGAATGAAACAACAGGCAGATCAACATCGCAGCGAGAGAAGTTTTGATGTAGGAGATTGGGTATTTTTACGGCTACAACCATACAAACAAATGTCCCTCAAGCAAGCTAAGAAGGATAATAAAATATCGCCAAAGTACTATGGTCCTTACAAGGTGTTGCAAAAGATTGGTACTATGGCATACAAATTGGAGCTTCCAAACTGCCAAAAATTATCCAGGTGCCATGTTATTAGCAAGGGTTATAGAGACCAAAATTCTAGTTTAAATATTTGGAGACATGAAGGAAGAACCATATTGGAACTGAAGTACATCCACGAACAAGGTTTCAAGACAACTACGAAATGATCAATTTTAGGTATCTCTACAACAAATGGAAGAACTTACGCTGAAGATTCCACATTTTACATGGGAGGATGAGAATTTCATACAAAAGCGAGCTACTCGAGTGTTGAGGACAACACTTTTTTGAAGGAAAGGAGCATGTTAGGTCCCTATATTACTAGTATAGTCCCTTATTGTTGTTAGTGTAACCCCTTTATTGTTATTGTTGTACCCCTGTAACCCCATATTGGTATTATTGTGCCCTTCAATTATTATTGTTAGGTCGGCTAGGATTACATTGTGGCCCCATGGACTCCTATATATAGAAAGTAGGTTTTGTCATTTGTATCATCCAATAATTTTTCATTCATGTAATGTATTGGAGGTTGCCCCCTCGAAGTGGCTTATTTCTAAGGCGTTGATATCTCTTTTCTTCTATTTTTGGAGTTGGTTTCTCAACATGTTGTGAGGATGTTTCTTGCTCACTTTTAGATACCTCTATGGATTCTATTGCCATATCTTTTGTTTTTCCTTGGCCCTTTGTCTCTTCCTATTTTCCTTTTGGTTCTTCTTTTTCCTCTTCTGGTTCTTCTGCTTCTAATTCTTCTTGGCTCTTCTTCTGGTTCTTCTTCTAGTTCTTCCTCTTCTTCTCGTTCTTCTTCCTTTTTTGGTTCTTCTTCTTCTTCTTCTTCTCTAAGCGCAGCGAGCTTCCGCCAATCTCTCTCCATTTAAAAATTTCCAATTTACTGGTTTGGATGAGACGGGCCCTCTTTATTATTAGACTGTGCAGCTAATTCTTGAGCGCTTATGTAACTTGGGCTCAACTCCACTTTCTGTCAGAGAACATTGTTTCCTTCTCTTTGTTATTTCATGATGGACTGTGTGTTTCCTCCCCTCATTCTCCTCCACTCCACTTGATTTAAATTTTTCTTTTGCATGCCCAAGTGGCGTGACTTTGCAATTCTCCCTATTCATACTTCGCAAAGGTGGGCAAGCTAACTGGCCACCTTTCTGCCCCTTAAACTCTAAGTCTGCAAATTTAATTATTTTTGGATATTATGGATGCATAGCGAGGGGTGAGAAGCTATACCTGAGTTTACCTGTTGTTTCCAAGGCAGTTGTAGGGGCTGGATTGAGGAGACAAGCCTTTTAGATGCTGCGTTCTTCACTATTTTCCTATTCTCTGAGTGAGAAGCTTGCTAAATCATCAACTCTTTGAGGGAACTGCTGATATTTCTTGTTGTTTCTTCATGTTGTAGATGTTGCGTGGGGTTCCTCTAGATGCCATGGGTGGCACTCCTATCTTCCTGGGTTCTGCTTTATCAACTCCTCCTTGTTCTTCTTTGCAGTCCGTGAAAAACTGTATTTTTTAAGGAACTTCTTGATGTTTGTAGCAGTTTATGGCTTGCTTTCTTTCGCTACATTGTGCTCATGAATGGAGGAATATGGTGTATGGAGGTGATGGAAGGAGTTATGGAAATGAATGGAGTGAATGATGGGATGGATGGTAAAATAGAAGGGGAAAGAAGATGAATGCTTCCCTGTGTTTCCAGAAACCATTAATGACTTGCAAAACAACAAACACAAAATAACGCAGATATGTAGATGTATTTTTGTTGTTGTTGTTGTTTTTTTTTTTTTTAAAGAAAGTGGGCTGCCTCCATGGAGGTTTTCAATCGACAAACTTTCCTTGGGTGCCTTAGAGAGGTTTTCACCCATGGATATTTATTCTCTTTTCTTCCTTTTTATCTTTTATTTTTTGAGCAAGTGAGTTTCCTCCATCGAGGTTTTCAACCCACAAGCTTGCCTTCGGTGCCTCAGAGAGGTTTTCAGCCATGGATTTATTTTTTATTTTTTCCAGGAGGTGTGGGAAACTATGGATTTTCCCATCACATACACCTCTCTTCTTATTAAATTTATGGACTCTACCTTTGACAAAGGCTTCCTGTAAATTTTAAGTCTGTGACCATTGACAAGAAGGGGATTCCTTCCTCATCTATGGTTCTAATTTGAACTACGCCATTATCAAAACATTTTTCCACTGTGTAAGGTCCCAACCATCTTGTCATCAACTTGCCTTTGAAATATTTAAACCTTGAACCATACAACAAGACCCAATCTCCTTCTTGAAAGGTCTTTTATTTGATGTTCTTGTCATGCCATACCTTCCTTTGCAGCTAAAATACCTCTGTGTGAAGAAGTGCTTGCATTCTAAACTCATCCAATCCATTTAGTTGCAACAACCTCTCTTTTTGGGCATTTGATAGATCTAGATTTAATTCAGCTACCATCCTTAAAATGTTGAATTCAAACTCAACTGAAAGTAGAGCCTTCTTACCATAGAATAGCTCATAAGGAGTGAATCATGTTGTTGTCTTCCAAGTAGTGTTGTAGGCCAAAGTAGCTTCTACCAATCTGTCTACCTAATATTTTCTGTTGTCTCTCACAACCTTGGTGAGGATACTCTCTAAGGATTTTTTAGTTACTTCTACTTGGCCATTTTCCTGAGGGTGATAGGCAGTATAAGTTATATGCTTAATCTTGTGCTTCCTCAAAATATTATCAATGAGGTGAGAGGTGAATTGTGCTCCCTAATCAATGACTATTTCTCTGGGGTAACCAAACTTGTAAAACACATTCTCTCTTAGAAATTCTTCTACTTTCTCCCCGGTTGATACCTTCATTTCTTTTGTTTTAGCCCATCTTGTCAGGTAATCAGTGCAGACTATGATATACTTATTTTGTTCGGATGGTGGATCGATAGGTCCAACAAAGTCTATGCCCCACTTGTAAAATGGTTCAAGATTCACTTGATGGTGCAAAGGCATATCATCCCTTTGCGTGCGTTTCCCCATCCTTTGGCACTAGTCACACCTGCTGGTGTATCTTATGGAATCTTGGTGAAGGGTAGGCCAATAGTATCCTGCCTGCAGAAATGTGGCCTCCACATGGGCTATCATGAAATGCAGAGAAGATATCAAAAAATTCTTCCTCTCTCACACATCTCCTTAGGATTTGATCAGGGCCCGGCTTGAAAAGGTTTCCCCCAATCCATGTGAAAGGGGCGCTTTTTCTGATGATTCTTCTCCTCTCCCTGAATGAAATATTAGGAGGGAGTCTCCCAGAAACCAAGTAGTTGGCTATATCAGCAAACCATGGCGAGAGTGATGATATAGAAAATAGATGCTCATATGGCTGCTAGTCACCCACCATTCCTCCTTCACCTGCAGGGAGAGCTAACCTGGACAAAAAATCTGCAACAACATTATGCTTTCCAAGTTTATCAACAATAGTGAAATAAAATTGTTGCAAAAGTAACAACCATCTAATTATCCTAGCATTAACATCTGGTTTATTCATTAAATACTTGTTGGCTGCATGGTTAGTGTGAACAAAGGTCTGATATCCAGTTACATAATGCCTGAATTTGTTCAAAGCATGGACAATGGTTAATATCTCCTTCTCAATAGCAGTATAATTTAGTTCGGCCTTGGAAAATTTATTACTAATGAAATAAATGGCATAAGTGATTTTGTCCTCTAATTTTCCTAATGCTACCCCTACAGCTTTTTTGAATGCATCAATGTGGATGTGGAAAGGCAGAGTCCAATTTGGACCTCGGAGGATGGGGGCAGTAGTTAACTTTCCCTTAATGAGCTTGAAAGCCTCTTGACAAGGACTAGACCAAATAAACTCAAAATCTTTGGCCAATAAATCAAATAATGGCGAAGCCATATTGCTGAAATATTTGATGAACCTTCTATAGTAACCAGCTAAGACTAAGAAACTACTGGCATCTTTATACTTTTGAGGAGAAGGCACCCTTTTGATGATAGTGATTTTGTTTGGGTCTACCTGTATTCCTGCTTGGGATATGGAGTGTCCTAATACAACCCCTACTTTCCTCAGGAATTCAAAAAATTTTGGGCTCATGGATAGATGCATCTCAATTCACCTTCTTAGTACTTTACCCAAATTGGAGAGAGCTTCTTGGAAGTCATCCCCATATGGTGTGAAATCATCCATGTAGATTTTGACAGAGTCATGGACTAACTCAGAAAATATGCTTAGGAAAAATCTTTGGAAGGTAGTTGGGGAATTTCATAACCCAAATGGTAGGACTCTATAAGAAAAGATACCCCAAGGGTAGGTGAAAGTAGTCTTATCTTGGTCTTCAGGGCTGATTTGAATATGGTTGTACCCACTGAACCCATCTAAGAAAGAAAAGAACTTCTTCCTCGCAAGGCTGTAGGTTTTAACCCTGAACAGAAATTATCTACACACGAATCTTATAACAGAAAATAAAAAATAGCGAGAGCATAAAACATAAAAAAGATAAACACAGAGATTTTCCCCTGGATCCCAAATTGGGACGACCAGCTTGATTTTTCATTATATTCCTTTTAGTGTTACAACACATATATATACATGCCGAAGCATACATAAACCCCAATCCATTAACCCTGGATTAGAACATAACCGTAGTTCCCTTGACCGGATCTACAAAAATACCAAGGGCCGAAAACCATCGAACCCCAAAACCATGTGCAAAACCATGCACAAAACCATGGACGTAGGCTACCCAGCGGAAATTAAGGAACCAAAATTTTCGCCAGGGCGCTGCCCCAGACCCCGACAGGGGGGGCTACCGCCCCCCCTGTGACCCCCCCATTGCGCCCAGCGCAAAGGGGGGGCTATCGCCCCCCCTCTTACACCCCCGCACGTGCTTAGTCGTGGAAAGAATATAACACATACCCAACATTCTCCCACTTGTTGTTTTCTTTCCACAGGGGGCCATAGGAGGGCTTAGTCATTGGGCCAATTCTTCAACACCCATTGTTTCTCTACACCAAGAGAACTTCTGAGTGCTCACAGACTTCGTCAATGCATCTGCAACATTCTTCAAAGTGTCCACCTTTACCAGCAACACCCTTTTAGCCTCAACCATATCTCTAACAAAGTGATATCGAACATCAATGTGCTTTGTCTTTGAATGATAAGCAGGGTTCTTAGCCAAGAAAATTGCACTTTGGCTATCACAGTCTATCCTTATAGCTTGTTGTAACAACCCCATACTTGAACACAATCTCTGCAACCAAACTGCTTCCTTGCTTGCATGAGTGGCTGCTATGTATTCTGCCTCTGTAGTTGAAAGCGCCACTACAGACTGTCTTTTACTCATCCAACTGACTGCGCCTCCAAATAAGCTAAACACATACCCACTTGTAGATCTTCTTTGGTCCAGATCTCCAGCCCAGTCTGCATCAACAAAACCATGAATGTCCAACATTCTTTCCAATCCTGGTCTTCCCTGGTAGCACAAGCCATAATCACTAGTGCCACGTAAATATCTGAAAACCCGCTTCACTACCGTCCAATGCTCCTTCCCTGGGTTTGACATAAACCTGCTCAATACTCCCACTGCATGTGCAATGTCTGGTCTAGTATAGACCATTGCATACATCAGGCTACCCACTGCACTTGCATATGGAACACGGGACATATACTCCTCTTATTCTTGTGTCTTGGGACACTGTTCAGCAGACAGATTTACACCTATAGGAATAGGAACATTCACCGGTTTACTATCCTGCATATTGAACCTCTGAAAAATAGTCTCGACATACTTCCTCTGGTTTAACCAGAGCTTCCTCTTTGCCCGATCTCTCTTAATTTCCATGCCCAAAATATAGTTTGCAGCACCCAGATCCTTCATGTCGAATTTGGAGAACAGTTGGGTCTTCAAATATTGGATAATTTCTTTGTCATTTCCAATCAACAACATATAATCCACATACAAGACCAAATAAATAACACGGTCACCAATTAATTTAAAATAAACACAGTGACCCTCCTTGCTTCTGGTGAAGCCAAGTCCCCGTATATAGGTATCAAATTTCTGATACCACATCCTTGGTGACTGTTTTAACCCATACATAGAGTTCTTCAACCTGCATACCAGTTCTTTCTAACCATTCACCATAAAGCCTTCAGGTTGCTTCATGTAGATCTCCTCTTCTAGATCCCCGTGAAGAAATGATGTCTTCACATCCATCTGTTCTATCTCAAAATCAAATGCAGCAGCAACAGATAAAAGTAATCTAATAGAAGTAACTTTGGCAATAGGAGAAAAAATATCACCAAAATCAATTCCCGACACTTGGGAATAACCTTTTGCTACCAACCGAGCTTTGTATTTCTCCACCTTGCCTTCTACATTCATCTTCTTTTTAAACACCCATTTGCTCCCAATGGGCTTCCTTCCAACCGGCAACTCCACCAGATCCCATGCATTGTTTTTGTGCAAGGATGCCATTTCATCAACCATGGCTTCCTTCCAGAGTTTTCCATCCTCTGAATCTACTGCCTCCCTGACAGTTCTGGGTTCATCATCAGTTATAGTTAAGGAAAAACCTGAACGGAAAGCAGATGGACTATACCTTTCTGGTTGCCTTCTTTCCCGAACTGATCTTCTCAAAGCTGGAGTTTGTGGCTCTTCATCTTCTGGGTCTTCTTCTGTTGTAGAGTCTGATTCATCCTCCTTTAGCTCAAACTCTATCTTCTCAGGTTCCTTTGGTAGGAATTCATGTTTAACAACATCTTTCACTTCTCTAAACACCACATCTCGGTTGTACACAACCTTCCTTGTTTACGGGTTCCAAAGCTTGTAACCCTTTAAACCATCCTTATACCCAATAAAGATGCACCTTTCGGTTATTATCCAACTTGGTCCTTTTCTCCTTTGGAACATGTACATATGCAACACATCCAAATATCCTTAGATGTGAAAGAGAGGGTTTCTTACCAGTCCATACCTCATGTGGAGTCTTATCTTCCAACGTTGATGAAGGTGATCTGTTAACTAAGTAACATGCAGTCTCCACTGCCTCTGCCCAGAATTCTTGTCCCAACCCGATACCACTGAGCATGCTTCTTTCCTTTTCCATCGGTGTTCTATTCATTCTTTCTGCAACTCCATTTTGCTGAGGTGTGTATGGAGTAGTCTTCTGCCTTGCTATACCACACTTCTTACGGAACTCTTCAAATTTCTTCTTGCAGAACTCCCCACCATTACCTATCCTCAGCGCCTTTATCTTCTTCTCCGTCTGGTTTTCCACCAGAGCCTTAAATTCTTTAAATTTGTCAAATACTTCAGATTTCTTCCTCAATAAATATATCCATGTATTCCTTGAGAAGTCATCTATGAATGAAACATAGTACACAGAATTTCCTAGTGATGGAACTGACACAGGTCAAAACACATCATTGTGCACAAGTTCTAATATCTTGTTCGCCCTCTTAGCACGAAGGAAAACTCACCCGATTACGCTTCCCATATACACAATGTTCACGGAGGAAATCGAAGAAAGAAGGGGTAGACATACCTTCTACCATATCATTTCTATGGAGTATCCGAAGGCCCTTCTCTCCAATACGTCCAAGCCTTTGATGCCATAGCATGGTCTTTTCTCCGAAGATAGCTAGGCTTTCTGCTCCACTTTCAGGAACCACAGAACTGTTACACCCATCATTAACAGTGCTACCTTGTAGCTTGTACAGAGTTCTGATCCGAACTCCACGCATTAATACCAGTGCTCCCGAACCATCTTGTAGGCATCTTTCTCGAACACTGTTTTTACACCTGCATCATCCATCTTGCTTACAAAAATCAGATTTCTGGCCAATGCAGGAATATGTAGAACACCAGGAAGTGTTCTAATCCTTCCACCTTGCAGCTTCAACTTTACCTTCCCCGTTCGATGATTTTGGCCTTCTATCATCCCCTAGGAAGACATCACCATCATATTTCTCTCTCACGGAGAGACTCCTACTGTAAGGTGAAGTGAAAGGATGCACTGAGTCGATCAGCATGACTCATGATGTACATGTGTATTTGAAGAAGAAGCCAAATACACATCCCCACCTTCATCAGAGGTGGTTTTTGCCTCTGCAGGAGGAGCATCATCAGATCCCTTTCCTTTCTCGGGAGATTTAGATCTGCATTCCTTCTTGTAGTGCCCTTCCTTTTCGCATTTCCAACACACCTTTACAGAATTTCCAAGATATTTAGATCTCCCTCTAGATTTATATCTCCCACTCGAAACCTTATTCTTGTTTCTGTTCTGGGACCTTCCTTGTACAGATAAGGCATCTCCATTCTGACCCTCCATATTTCTCTGTCTCATTTCCTCCGACAGCAAGGCTGAGACAATGTCATCAAAATTCAAGGTAGTTGTATTGCTACCTATTGCAATAACTAGATTGTCCCACGAATCTGGTAGAGAACACAACAAATTGATGCACTTATCTTCATATGAGATTTTAATATAAACAAATGACAACTGACTTACAACAATATTGAAGGTGTTCAGATGCTCTATCATTGAGTCTCCATCCTTCATCCTCAGGTTATATAGCTTTTTCTGCAAGAACAACTTATTCACCGGAGACTTAGATTGGTACAAAGTCCCAAGTTTTTCCCACAAATTCTTCACCGTAGCTTCCCCAGATACATTCAACAATATTGAATCTGAGAAACACAACTGTATTGTGCTCTTCGCCTTTCGATCTAGTTTCTTCCAGTATTCATCTGACATTGTCGTTGGTTTAGTACCTAGATCTACAACGATCCACTGACCTTTATCCATGAGCAGATCCTCCGTCTTGAGCTTCCACAACTAAAAACTCTGACCACTAAATTTCTCGATCTCTATCTTTCTACCGCTCGCCATCTTCTTTCATCGCAAGAATCGATCCCATAGATCTCTCACTAAACAGGGTCTACCTGAGGCCCGAGCAAAAAACCCTCAGCAGCAAAGGCATACCCTTGAAGCCGAAACGGCTCTGATACCAAATGTAGGTTTTAACCTTGAACAAAAAGTATCTACACATGAATCTTATAACGAAGAAAATAAACAAATAGCGAGAGCATAAAACATAAAACAAATAAACACAGAGATTTTCCCCTGGATCCCAAATTGGGACGACCAGCTTGATTTTTCATTATATTCCTTTTAGTGTTACAACACATATATATACATGCCGAAGCATACATAAACCCCAATCCATAAACCCTGGATTAGAACATAACCGTAGTTCCCTTGCCCGGATCTACAAAAATACCAGGGGCCGAAAACCATCATGCCCCAATACCATGTGCAAAACCATGCACAAAACCATGGACGTAGACTACCCACCGGAAATTAAGGACCAACAATATAACACATACCCAACAAAGGCCATCCAGGACTTGGTCTATAAAGGGAAAAGGGAAATGGTCTTTCTTGGTGGCTTTGTTAAGTTCTTGATAATTGACACAAATTCGCCACTTCCGATTCTTCTTCGGGACTAGGACAAGAGGAGATACCCACTCACTGTCGGATATGGGATATATGAACCTTGCATCTAATAGTTTCTGCAACTCTTCTTTGACTATGTCTTTTAGAGCCGGGTTAATCCTTCTTTTGGGTTGTCTCACAGGCTTGTATCCTTCTTTGATGTAAATGTGATCTCTGCATATTGAAGGATGCATCCCTTTCATGTCCTTGTAATCCCAAGAAAATGCTTCAAGGTTTTCTTTCAAAAGCTGGCATAACTGCTTCTCTTCTTCATTCGAGAGGTTTCGGTTGATTTTCAAAGATTTGAATGGTCCAAAATCAATAGCCTTGGTGGTTTTAGAGGTTGAATCAACTGAGTTAACTTCCATCCAAGGTTGTCTTTCAGACTCTTTGACTAAGGTTTCGAGAGGAATTCTAGTGGAGGACTGGTTTTGAATGGAACAATCGATGAGTTCATCTTCATCAAGATGCCACCCTCTAAGAATAGCATCTACGGTACACATAGGGGCAGTGTTATATAACTCATATTCTTCATCCTCCAACCATATTGGGAGATCATGATCAATGGAAGGCTGGGCTAGAGGATATAACACTAGTTGTTTATACAAAGGCCCATTTTTTATAGTCAAGTTTCCAGCCTGACAACTAATATAAGCATGTACAATGGCTAACCAAGGTCTCCCTAATATGAGGGGATAACCATTAAACTTGATTTTTGGTTTCAGGACCAAGAAATCTATAGGATACTCCCAAGAGTCAATGGTAACCATAACATCCTCAAAAATTCCTTCCGGAGTTACTATGGACCGATCTGCAAGTTGCAGAACTGTTGTGGTTTTCCTCAAAGTCCCTTGGAGATTAAGTTTCAACATAGTTTCCTTGGTCATGATATTGATGGCAGCCCCTAGATCAATCAGAGTGTTGGGGGCTATGAAACCATCTATATGCATGTCAACAACTAGACTACCAGGGTCCAGGAACTTTGGAAATATCACCTTCCCCAGCATCAGGTCAGACAATTGTCCTACCACATTGATGGTGGGGGTATCTCTCTTCCTTCTCCCAGGTTTCTTGAAGAATTTTTCTTTGATGAGCCTATTGTATATAGGGGCATCCTTAATGCCCTCGAGAAGTGGTAACTATACACAAAAATTTTCTAATTCTCCCAGGAGTTCAGTCTCCTCTAGGGTGTGCTAACTAGGGTGGATCAAGTGCTCAGGAAGAGGAGGTCATGGATCTGAGTGTTACCTTCTTCCTTTTCCTCCTCAACGTCTACAGGTGGAGATGGAGGATGTTTCTCTAGGAGTAGTCTTCTCGACCTAAGATTAACCTCCTGTATCTCCACAACATAAGCTGGATGGGATGTTTCTCGACTGGGAGCATGTTGTGCCCGTATATTTTTTTGGGTTCGGATTGCAGGTTTGTGGAGGTATAGGTAGCATAGGTGGAGTAGCATAAGTAAGCTGAGGTTTAGGTTAGGGTGGATGCATTAGAGTAGGTGGTTGATTTTGTTGAGGCCTCCACACTTGGGATGGATTGTTCCACTGAGGTTGTTGTGGAACATGCTGCTAAAATGGTTGGTTGACTGGCTGAGGATGATATGAAGGGTTGTAAGGCCAAGTAGGAGGTGTAGACCAGGATGGAGGAGTGGGGGTGTATCAAGGTTGCATAGGTGCACTCTGATTTTTGTGGTAGTAAGATTAAGGTGCACCTTACATACCTTGTTGATATGACCCAGGGCCTTGAGGCCTTCTCTGGTTGATGAAATAGAGTTGCTCTGCAATTGCTTCCCCACCTTGATATACAACCTTAATTCCAACTAAGGAGGGACACTTTTCTGTGGCATGATTCTCCTCACAGACTAAGAAAACCTCTATGACATTCAATGGACATTCATTTCTTGGGTGCTTCCTCGTACATCTAGGAAAAAATATGGCCAGGGCTCTCTCTACTTCCTCTTGCTTCCTTTTGACCTGCATTATGTCTGTTATCCCCCTATAAATTTTTGACAAGAAAACAGGGGGCTAAAATGTTTCTGACTCTTCAAGGAATGCATTTCCTCTGAAAACACATCATCCTTGAAGTCTCCTGTGCCTTCACCTCTGATAAATTCCCTCTGCTAAATCCCATTATAAGGTCTCACTGATTGAAACAATTGTGCTCCTAAAGGCCTACTTCTGCCCCTTGTACCCCTGCAAAACGCCCCATTTTAACCTTTGTTTTCCCCTTGTCAAACACCCCTCTAATCCCCTAAATCCTCCCAAAATCCCCTTTACATCCTGCACACACCCCTTGTTTGGCCCATTTTCTCCTTATTCCCTCTATCGTTACCCAATTCTGCCCTCAAATTGCATTAAAATGGGCCAAAAATCCATTTTCCACCTTATAATGGTCTTAGCCCTTTTCGGCTATCCCCTAAAAACTGTTTCCCCCCATGTGATCTGGGCGCTAGAACCACCCACCAGCCTGAAAAGCGCTTATCTCAAATATGTATCGGGAGCATCGTGAGCCGTCGATCTACACCGATCGGACGGTCATCACAAGTTGCATAGCGTCCATCACCCGACCCTTTCACCACCGGTTCGTCGCATCACAACCGTTTATTTACCCGCAGATTCGATGGTCCGGAATCCACCCACCTCAGTGGTCCCCACGCCAACGCGCCCGTTCGAAAACCGTCTCTATCTATCGCACCGCTTTCTGAGGGCTGGCGGTTTTTTCCATTCGACAGCGATTCCACTCATCGCCTGACGCGTGTCGCAGCACTGTTTGAAAACCGCCCTCCCATCACGCGTTATCGTTCGACAGAAAACCCGGCGCGATATGCACATGCATTGTCCGATCCCGAGCCGCCCATCCAACGGTGATCGCTCCATGAAGTTGCGCGGGGGATAACCTAAGGCATCCGTACCCCTGGTCCACCGTCTATCGCCCTCCGATATGTTTTCCACCGTCGATCTCCTCCTGAGATCACACAGTCCAGATTTAAAGTCAGCCCCGCCATTGACTCGGTCCCGTCACGTCACCTCTCCACGTGTTTTTATCACGTTGTCCTCTATCCTCCTTATATCTCATTCATATTTCATTCAGAGGTCATTTTTCAAAGGTTTGCATTTAAATTTTTCACCACAGTCTTCCAGATTTCACCATGGCCTTCTTCCACTGTTACGCTGTATTTTCCGCCATCACCCTGCACTATTCCGCCATCTCATCGGTCTACACGGTCATTCTCATCGCCGCCGCTGCATCTGTCCATCCCCATGCATGGTTTTCCTAAAGTGTTTGCGTGTTTTGCAGGGTTACAGACAGGCGGATAACCGCCATGATCCGTACGCACTATTGTAATGGTACAGTGCGCAGAGGAAGCTAAATTCAGAGCCTGGTATTACAGGAAAATGTCCGGAAAGGTGTCTGCAACATAAATTTCATTAAAGGATAGAGTTCGAACTCTACAAAACCTCTCCGGTGCCATTAAAGCTCAGTTTTTCGCTGACAGAGACAGTTCAAAGCGGCAAGGAGTATCAGTGAGAGAATTAAAGGTCTAGGGCACATTGTTGAAGATCTTAAGCCTTAATCTAGTGTTTAAAAGGCAAGGTACCAGAATCGAAGACCCCGTGGATCGCTCAAAAGGTCCAGTGCACAAAAAACCATAATAGCAGGGTTTTGACATCAGCAGAATGTTCTTCTGTCTAAGGAAAAGTTGCCCATACTGTTTGTATTCTATACCGTGTTCTAGGGATATTTGCGGTCCTGACAATAGTCCTGATGCTATCAGAGCATTTGATTCACAGTATGGCAGACCCTAGCATTAGGACTGTTGTCAGGACTGCAAATCTCCCTAGAACACGGTATAGAATACAGACAGTATGGGAAATTAGAGCATTTGATTCACAGTATGGCAGACCCTAGCATCATTTATTTACCTTTTTGTTAATTCACCAAAAGTACTACAGAGTGCTGCAGCATAGTACACCAGAGACATACCGGAGTAATTGGAAACCTGGAGAAGACCACTCTTTCACCCAAAAGAATGCCATAGATAAATGCCTTGGATTTAAAACAGAATGGGTTTCGGCCCTCATTCTTCCTGAGTTTTAATGCTTCATTTAGTTTTTCACCTACCTCCTCTGCTCTCTAAAACTATAAAATTCATGAAGAAGCTCATTGTAAAGGTTGTTGATTGGTTATCAGAGAATTACAAGCTGTTCCTTTTGAGACATAATCTCTATGTAAAGTTCTAAGATAGGCTGAGGAAGATGTTTTCAGATTGAATATCCAACTATTGGTAATGTTGTACTTGACTGGTGTTGCTTTTTAATATGACAAGCACATTTCTTTGGATCCTGATCTAAAGAAGCAGTGATGTTTTTCTATCTCTGTGTTTGTGTTTAACTTGCGTTCCACTTCATTTCATTTCTACTGGCTCGCATCAGAAATCTGGCATAGGATTTACCCTTGTTAGGTACCCTATGTTTCTGCTCTCCTTGCCTTTAATGTTTTCTACTAAATGTGTTATCTAAGAGTTGATTTCAGTTGATTTAACCAGTGTAGTGGATGTTATTGCCTACTAGCAGATGTATGAATTAAATGAATCTGTTCTTAGATGTTCTTGTTAGGCATTAATTGAAAGAATTGGGAACACTGGGAGGTCTAGAACCCCGTTTCTATCTCACTAGGATCCTTTTCAATTGATTGAACCTTTCTAAGATCCCTCAAGTTGGAGGCCGAAGCATTGAGAGTTCAAAGTCTCTCTCTGATCTTAGGTATCTAACTTTGTGTTACAAAATATTTACTGCTTCCTCCTCTCTTACCTTTTCATGCCACCCTATCATCTTTAGGATCCAATGCTTTAGATGACTAGCCCAACTGAAAGCCTACACATTGAATAGCAAGTAAACCCTTTCCTGACTCCATTTCCCAATGGTCTTGAATGTTCCTTGGAATGCTCACCTCTGCCTAAATCCTCTTTGCTCATCCTTGTCTTATATTGAACCCTTATTCCCTGATAACCAACGACCAAACAAACAATCAAACAAACAAACCTTGTGCCTATAACTAGCCTAACATCTTAACTTTTGAGATTCAAAGACATAAAACCTTTGCTAATATAGAGAGATCCCTCTCTGGACCTAGGAGGGCTAGATCCTGAGGTCCGAAAGTGGTTATGATGTTATCTCATCTTTTGGTCTTGCCAATCTGGCTAAAACATGGGAACCCCAACATAATGGCGACTCCGCTGGGGAAAATATGACTACCTTCCATCTTGCTACATCATAAGAACCTCAGAAACCTATAATATCTGGTTAGGTAGGCAGTTAAACACTCCTATTCATAGATCAACTTTTATACGATTTGTTGTGTTTCTCCCACACTCTTAGACAGAGTCTGGAAAGGGCCAGGTAGCCTCCAGATCTCACACTCTTTCAGAGGTGACATATCTGGTAAAATCCCTCCCAGTCAATATCTGGTTAGAGTTTGCTATGTTTGGAAGTTGCCCTTGAAAAGGGACATCTCATAAGCACTGTGGTGGACAGTGTACCCTCCAGAAGCATCCTAAGCCCTCCACCTAGCGACTCCATGATTCCTAAATGATTCAAAGACTCCACTGGTGATCAGTAGGCCTGCTGATTATCTTGGTTCACATAAGACTCCACTGGGAGACCAGAGCCCATTTCAACATCAGCCATAATAGAAGTAACAAGTAGGGTTAAGCTTCTTGGTTAGAAAACAACACTCTGGCTTCAAGAACCATTCATACAAGAGCTTATCCTAACCCAGACCCCCCTGAAATAGTTGACAACCCTGAGAGCATCCTCAAGAGATCTCCTAGACCTAAATGATCAACTATTTCTAGCCACATCCATAGAGCTAACTCTACACCAGAAGACTTTATAGCTCTATCAGACCCATTTTTTGACCTAGGCACTCAAAATAGTTTACCAAGAACTAGGTCATTCAGCGTCCTAGACCGGTCAGATCTTGAGCTTCCTGTTTCACCACCTCAAAGTGGTAAACACCTTTGGGATAGATAGACCCCTCCGTATACACCTCCTGATATTCACTTCATTCAAAACTCAGGGGTCGGTCATCCTAGATCTGCTCATCAGTTTTCTGCTGGTCATAATATCCCTGTCATCCATATACCAGCTGCTCAAGCTAACCCTTTGCCTCATCAAAACATCATCATGGCAGCCTGGTATGCACCTCTGGTTTTACCTCAGCCTCTAGTACCCTTACCCAATGATTATCAATCAAAGATCCCACACTTCACTGCAAAGGAGTCTACCACATCCCAACACCATGTAGATAGGATGGAAGATTCTTTTGACTACATGGAAATAGATGATGAAACAGTCAAAATGAGAATCTTTTCCCAGAGCTTAGGAGGTGATGTGAAAAAATGGTTTAAGGGCCTACCTCCTAATAGTATCCAAGATCTTCCTGCTTTATATCAGACCTTCATAAACAAATGGGAAGTTAAGGCCAACCCTCTCCAAATCCTAGAAAAATACAAGAATCTGAAAAGAAACGTAGGAGAGAGTGTCCAGGACTACTCTACAAGGTTTAACAGCATTTATAATGCTCTTCCACCACACATGAAACCTCCCCTAGGTATGGTTTTAGTAAAGTACCCTGAAGGCCTTGATGCTGACATGGCCTACTAGCTTAGGGAGAGGGATTACAACACATTGGAAGACATGCAAAAAGGAGCAGTGAGTGTAGAGGAAAATCCGATTGAGAAAAAAGCAAGATTGAGAGCTGAGAAAAGGGTAACATATAGAGATGACAATGTATCTTCCACATCTGACCCCAATAATGACCGCATATCCAAAAACATGGAAAAGCTACAACAAATGATGGAAAAAATGTTGTCACAATTAGTAACCTAAACAGAAATCAACACCATAACCAGAACCAGAACTTTAGAAGAAACAATGCCACCCCCAATAGACAAAGAGAATCAGATCAGCAAGTTATTCCCCCATTCCAAGAGAACTTTTTAGATGAAGATGAGGGAATCATAGAAAATTCTGAGGGGACCACCATAAACATGCTTGAAACAGAAGATTCAATCCACAATTGTTCCACAGAAGAAGATCAGCCCTCACCCTCATATTGGGATGAGGAAAGATTAGAATCAGAGGATTACAAACTTGGATTTGAAGATGCCATCATGCAGGTTAGACAATATGAACTTAGGAGCAAGAAAAGCCTAGATAATTCCAAATCGAAAGCTTCTGAGGTTACCATCAAGAAAAGGCCTGAGAAAACTTCTAAAGTGACTGTTGAAAGTAACAAATCAGCCGCTGAGATTTCTAGAAAGAACAAAGAAAAAGACAACCAAAAAATTGATAAAAAAGGTAAACCAACTAATAGCACCAGCACTACAACTAGTGCTCCTGATAAAACTGTCATCAACACTGTACATAACGAGAATCAACACACTGATTCAGCCACTAAGGTGGTGACTAACAAAACAGATTTGAACATTCCAAAGAGTCAGTCCACTTTCAATTTGGAGAGTAAGATTGCAAAAATTAAAATCTTTGTCCCACTCTCTGAGCTTGCCACTCAAGATGTATATAAAAGCCAAATTTTGAAAGCATTAAATTTAGGAGAGAGCAGTGACACTGTAAATCTGAGTGATGATCAACCTACCCTTCTATTTGGTCCAAAGATAGAAGGAAATTTTCAGGGAGGGGTAGTGCCCCCTTTTTATATCAGTCTTAATATCCATGATAAGATTCTCCACAATGCAATGCATGATTCTAGGGCATCACACAACCTGATGCCTAAAGTAGTGATGGAAATATTAGGCCTAGAGATAACCCGTCCCTATAAAGACCTATATTCATTTGACTCTAGCAGAGTAAAGTGTCTTGGCCTAATCAAAGACCTATGTGTAAGCCTTACCCAGATTCCAGCAAAATGTATGGTCATGGATGTTATGGTGGCAGATGTGCCACCCAAGTATGGCATGTTATTGTCAAGATCATGGGGAGCCAAGCTGCAGGGCACAATGCAGATGGATGGGGCCTATGCCACAATCCCAATCTTTGGCCAACTTAGAAGACTGTACAGAGAGGCACAAATGAAATTTCTGGTCAGTAGCCCCGAAAAGCCTGAAAATTCACCTTTATACTCTGTACATACAGACCTTGAATCCTTCATCCTCTGTAATGAAGAATCCTTAGAAGGGTCAGAGTCCAGAAACAGAGATACAAACAAGGAAACAGAGCCCATGGACTTTAACATAATGGCTGCTCTAGACTCGGAGGAGAATGATATAGAAAACTCGAAACAGTGCGCTGAAACAAGAACTCTGAGCGAACCTGAAACAGAATGCAGTCAGCCGATTAGTCACCCTTCACAAGTTCATAAACCACACCAAGAACAAAACGATGATAAACTCGATAATGAAACCTTATGGGAAATGAATTTCTATGGGTCATGCACCAAGAGAACTGCTGGAGCAGGAGTGTGGATACATAACACAGAGAGTGACTACGCAGAGAGCCATGCCTGCAACCTGCACTTCAAATGTACAAACAATATTGCAGAGTATGAGGCTCTTATCCTAGGCTTAAACCTGTTGAGAAAATTAGGATCCCGTAGGATAAATTTGCGTGGGGACTCTGAGTTGATCATTAAACAGGTGAATGGTGAATATACAGCAAAAAATCCTAGACTGAGGGCATATAGGAATGACGCTATGGATCTATTGAAAAATTTTGTGGAATACGATCTGGTGTTTGTCCCTAGAGGTCATAACGAAATTGCAAATGGACTAGCCTACATGGCTAGTTCGTATCATAAGCCTCCCAGTGACCAACAGATCATCAGTCAGACCAAATTCAGACCTGCAGTGGCAGATAATGAAAAATATTGGCAGGTCTTCGAGGGCGACAAACAGATTGAAGATTTCCTGGTAGGCAGAAACGAGTTTGAATTTTTTGATTCAGACTCTAAATCTGACAGTAGCTGCCTAAGTGAAGAATCCTCAGATGAGGAAGAAACACCTTGTAACATAGAAATAAACACTTTAAACGAACAGATTGGGAATCCAAACGAAAAATGTGAAAACACAGATAGTGAAGAAGTAGAGGTGTTGCAGGCCAAAGATAAGAACATACCTCGAGGTCTGACACCTTTAGAGGACCTTTTTGACTTGGATGATGTAGCTAAAAAGCCCACTATAGAGCACTCAGACTCTGAGGTGGAGTAATGCAACATAGGCACTGAAGAGAAACCCAAGATGATCAAATTGGCTAAGTCCCTGCCTGCAAACATGAAAAAGAAATGCATTGACCTATTCAAGGAATTCATTGATGTGTTTGCTTGGAGTTATGAGGACTTAAGGGCCTATGACACAAACATCATACAACATAAAATACCCTTGAAAGAAGATCAGAAGCCCTTCAGACAAAAACTTCGTAGAATAAACCCAAAACAATTGCATGCTGTGGAAAAAGAGATTAAGAAGATGTATGAGGCAGGTATAATTGTGCCTGTGAGGTTCTCTGATTGGGTATCAAACCTAGTGGCTGTGAGAAAGAAAACAGGGGAGATCAGGCTGTGTATTGATTTCAGAAACCTTAATAGAGCCTCACTTAAAGACAATTACCCTTTGCCAAGAATGGAACACATCCTTCAGAGGGTAGTAGGCTCGAGAAGGATCTCCTTGCTAGATGGTTTTTCAGGTTACAACCAAGTTTTAGTACTCCCAGAAGACCAACTCAAGACTGCTTTTACCACTCCATATGTATGTAAAGATGCCTTTTGGACTGATGAACGCTGGCACGACTTTCCAAAGAGAAATGGACATAGATTTTTCAGATGAAATAGGACACTTAATTTTCATCTACCTGGATGACATAACAGTCTACTCCAAGACTGAGAAAGAACACCTAGAACACCTGAGAAGAGTGTTTGAAAAATGTAGAAGGTTTGGTTTGTCATTGAATCCTAAAAAGACTGCATTTGGGCTGCAAGAAGGTAAGCTTCTTGGCCACATCATATCTGAGAAGGGGATTAGGATAGACCCACAAAGAGTTGAGGGAATACTACAAATCGCACACCCAAGAAACATCAAAGAGTTACAGTCTTTCATTGGGAAAATCAACTTCCTCAGGAGGTTTATTCCCAACTTAATTAAACACCTTAGGAATATGACTAACATGTTAAATAAAGGTGTAGGAGTTAAGTGGACTGTTGGGGCTAATAAATCTTTTGAATCAGTTAAACTTGCACTCACTTGGGCTCCTGTCCTAATCAGCCTAGATTTCTCAAAAGATTTCCTCATATTTTCATTTGCCTCTGAGCATACAGTAGCTGCAGTTCTGCAGCAGAAAAATCTAGAGTGAATGGAACAACCCATCTCTTTCTTCTGCAAAGCACTCAGAGATGCACCCTTGAAATACAACATAATGGAAAAAAAGGCCTATGCTTTGGTTAAGGCCTTGAAAGAATTTAGGGTGTACATACTACATTCCCACACCATATCCTATGTGCCAAATATAGTGGTTAAAGACATCTTGTCCCAAGACCCAGATGGGAAGAGGGGAAAATGAATTGCTGTGATTTTAGAATACGGCCTTGAGATAAAACCCACCAAACTGATCAAATTTCAGGGATTAGCTCGACTAATGGCTGAATCAAATCTACAAGCCCTTGACATTAACATGGTAGGTGCCTTGGATGAGCAGCAGGGATTTCCTGATCCCACAGTTGAAGAGAAGTTTCAGAGCTCTCCTTGGTATTCTGACATTCTGTATGTGCTTACACACCTCAATGCCCCTCCTGAACTATCAAAGAACAAGGCTATATTCCTAAAGCTAAAAGCCATAAGTTATTGCATAATGAATGAAGGCTTATACTGGAAAAATCCAAATGGCCTATTGCTTAAATGTTTTCCTGAATCTGAAGCAGAAAGGATTAAACAAGAATTCCATGCAGGAGAGTGTGGAGGTCACCAGAACTGGAAAGCCACTGCAAAAAAAATACTCAGAGCAGGCTACTATTGGCCTATGCTCTTCAATGATATCCATCAGATGATAATTGCCTGCCACAAATGCCATATTTTCGAAGGCAAAAGAAAACTCCTCCCCTTACCTCTACAACCCATCACTGTTGAAGGTCCCTTTATGCAATGGGGCCTAGATTTCATAGGAGAAATTCACCCTGTTTCTTCTGCACAACACAGCCACAGACTACTTCACTAAGTGGATAGAGGCCATACCTACTAGGAATGCCACAGATTCAGTCATCATTAGGTTCCTAGAAGGTCATATCCTCTCTCGGTTTGGCTGCCCAAGGAAAATAATCACTAATAATGCTGTCGCTTTTGGATCTAAGAAAATGGTTGATTTTTGTCATAGGTATTAAATGGCACTCGGTCATTCGACTGCCTATTACTCTCAGGGCAATGGATTAGCTGAATCATCATACAAGAGCCTGGTGACTATCATCAAAAAGCTACTGGAAGAGAACAAAAAGTCATGGCATAACAAGTTAGTGCATGCCCTGTGGGCCGACAGGCTTACAACAAAGAAATCCATTGGCATGTCACCATACCAACTTGTATATGGAACAGAAGCAGTGTTTCCTACCAGCCTTGGGGTATCAGTGATCAAGCTGGTCCAGGAGATTCAGACAGAAGAAGACAGCATGGTGAGAAGGATAAACCAAACGATCCATCTCCATCAAACAAGAGAAGAGGTCTATAACAGAGCAATCAAAGTTCAGGAAAATATAGAAAGGTTGTTTGACAAAAGAACTAAGGCCTTTGATTTCAAAATTGGAGATAAAGTTCTGAAGTGGGACTCAAGGAGAGAGGACAACGGAAAGCACGACAAGTTTGACAGTTTGTGGCAAGGTCCCTACATCATTCAGGCCACTGTGGGTCAAAATGCATTTTTTCTACAAGAACCAGATGGTACAGAGTTGTTTGGGGGTCCTGTCAATGGCAAGATGCTCAAGCACTATTACTGCTGATTTCCAATTTCCAGTTTCCATTCCCATTGTACATACCATTACAGTGTTTTATTTTCAAGAAAAAGAGAAAATGTTCAAAAAAAAAAAAACAGAAAGAAAGGAGAGGTTCAGACATGCTCAAAACATGAACCTCTGAAGTGCAAATATTTGCTCTAATATGATCAAAACCTGAGCCAAAGAAAGTAAAGATAGCTTGTTCAAACATTCCCAAAACCTGGACCAGCAAAGAAGAAAGAAGAATTAGCTCTAACAAGCCCAACATCAGAGTTGAGATGAAGAAAAGAAAGTGACTCCAACAAGCTCAAAACTTGAGTCACAAAGAGAAGAAGGATGCTTCAAAACTTCAAATTTCAAGCCTTCAAAGTTTTTTTTTTCAGTTTTCTGCAAGTTTCTGTCCATGTGCAACTGTCTTTATGCCTTGGATCCGCAGAAACTAGACTGTCTAATCCTAGTTTGACTGTTTTTAAATTTCTATTGTAGAATGTAGAGAAGAAGTCTGCTGGACAGTCTAATCCCAACATATATTAGATTAGGTAGAGAAACATATGCGACCAACGGTCTAATCTGGTCTCATGAAGCAATAAGAGTAGAAATAGAATAGGTTTATTTTCTTGTTTAATAAATAAATAAATAAATAAAATAAAATGATGTAAAGGGTCTGCTAGTTCAAATGCACCCTAGAAGAAAAATGCTAGGATTGTAGGGTGGATAGGTAGATTGTTTGGGAATGTTTCTGTTGATTTATCATATTTGTGGCAGCTAAAAATCAAGGAAGAAAGATGGCTCAAGGTACCAGGCATCTGGCCTACTCCAAAGATATATTCTCTGAATTCTTGACTCCTTCAAGAAGAAGCCATCCCCATGTGGAGCCATTGTTAGCCCCCATATAAATTTTTGACAAGCAAACAGGGGGCTAAAATGTTTCCGAGTTTTCAGGGAATGCATTTCCTCTGAAAACACATCATCCTTGAAGTCTCCTGTGCCTTCGCCTCTGATAAATTCCCTCTGCTGACTCTGATTATAAGGTCTCACTGATTGAAAAAATTGTGCTCCTAAAGGCCTACTTCTGCCCCTTGTACCCCTGTAGAACACCCTATTTTAACCTTTGTTTTCCTCTTGTCAAATTCCCCTCTAATCCCCTAAATCCTCCAAAAATCCTCTTTACATCCTGCACACACCCCTTGTTTGGCCCATTTTCTCCTTATTCTCTCTATCGTTACCCAATTCTGCCCTCAAATTGCATTAAAATGGGCCAAAAATCCATTTTCCACCTTATAATGGTCTTAGCCCTTTTCGGCTAGCCCCTAAAAACCGTTTCCCCCCATGTGATCTGGGCGCTAGAACCACCCGCCAGCCCGAAAAGCGCTTATCTCAAATATGTATCGGGAGTGTCGTGAGCCGTCGATCTACACCGATCGGACGATCATCACAAGTTCCATAGCGTCCATCACCTGACCCTTTCACCACCGGTTCGTCGCATCACAACCATTTATTTACCCGTAGATCCGATGGTCCGAAATTCCCCCGCCTCGGTGGTCCCCATGCCAACGCGCCCGTTCGAAAACCGTCTGTATCTATCGCACCGCTTTCTAAGGGCTGGTGGTTTTTTCCATTCGACAACGATTCCACTCATCGCCTGACGCGTGTTGCGGCACTGTTTGAAAACCGCCCTCCCATCGCGCGTTATCGTTCGGCAGAAAACCCGGCGCAATATGCACATGCACCATCCGATCCCGAGCCGCCCATCAAACGGTGATCGCTCCATGAAGTTTCGCAGAGGATAACCTAAGGCATCCGTACCCTTGGCCCACCGTCCGTCGCCCTCTGATATGTTTTCCACTATCGATCTCCTCCTGAGATCGGACAGTCCAGATTTAAAGTCGGCCTCGCCATCGACTGGGTCCTGCCACGTCACCTCTCCACGTGTTTTCATCACGTTGTCCTCCGCCCTCTTATATTTCATTCATATTTCATTCAGAGGTCATTTTTCAAAGGTTTGCATTTAAATTTTTTTCCACAGTCCGCCAGCTTTCACCATGGCCTTCTTCCATTGTTACGTTGTATTTTCCGCCATCACCCTACACTATTCCGCTATCTCATCGTTCTACACAGTCATTCTCATCGCCGCCGATGCATCCATCCATCCCTATGCTTGGTTTTCCTAACGTTTTTACGTGTTTTACAGGGTTACAAATAGGCGGATAACCGCCATGATCCGTACGCACTATTGTAATGGCACAGTGCGCAGAGGAAGCTAAATTCAGAGCCTGGTATTACAGGAAAATGTCTGGAAAGGTGTCTGCAACATAAATTTCATTAAAGGACAGAGTTCAAACTCTGCTAAACCTCTCTGGCGCCATTAAAGCTCAGTTTTTCGCTGACAGAGATAGTTCAAAGCGGCAAGGAGTATCAGTGAGAGAATTAAAGGTCTAAGGAAAATTGTTGAAGATCTTAAGCCTTAATCCAGTGTTTAAAAGGCAAGGTACCAGAATCGAAGACCCTGTGGATCGCTCAGAAGGTCCAGTGCATAGAAAACCCTAATAGCAGGGTTTTGACATTAGCAGAACGTTCTTCTGTCTAAGGACAAGTTTCCCATACCGTCTGTAATCTATACCGTGTTCTAGGGAGATTTGTGATCCTGACAACAGTCGTGATGCTATCAGAGCATTTGATTCACAGTATGGCAGACCCTAGCATCATTTATTTACCTTTTTGTTAATTCACCAGAAGTACTACAGAGTGCTGCAGCAAAGTACACCAGATACATATCGGAGTAATTGGAAACCTGGAGAAGAGCACTCTTTCACCCAAAAGAATGCCATAGATAAATGCCCTGGATTTAAAACAGAATGGGTTTCGGCCCTCATTCTTCCTGAGTTTTAATGTTTCATTTAGTTTTTCACCTACCTCCTCTACTCTCTACAACTATAAAATTCATGAAGAAGCTCATTGTAAAGGTTGTTGATCGGTTATCAGAGAATTACAAGTTGTTCCTTTTGAGACATAGTCTCTGTGTAAAGTTGTAAGATAGGCTAAGGAAGATGTTCTTAGACTGAATATCCAGCTATTGGTAATGTTGTACTTGACTGGTGTTGCTTTCTAATATGACAAGGACATTTCTTTTGATCCTGATCTAAAGCAGCGATGATGTTTTTCTATCTCTTTTTTTGTGTTTAACTTGCATTCCACTTCATTTCATTTCTACTGGCTCGCATCAAAAATCTGGCATAGGATTTACCCTTGTTAGGTACTCTATGTTTCTGCTCTCCTTGCCTTTAATGTTTTCTACTAAATGTGCTATCTAAGAGTTGATTTTAGTTGATTTAACCAGTGTAGTGGATGTTATTGCCTGCTAGTTGATGTATGAATTAAATGAATCTATTCTTATATGTTCTTGTTAGGCTTTAATTGAAAGAATTGGGAACACTGGGAGGTCTAGAACCCCGTTTCTATCTCACTAGGATCCTTTTCAATCGATTGAACCTTTCTAAGATCCCTCAAGCTGGAGGCCGAAGCATTGAGAGTTCAAAGTATCTCTCTGATCTCAGGTCTTTAACTTTGTGTTCCAAAATCTTTACTGCTTCCTCCTCTCTTACCTTTTCATGCCACCCTATCATCTGTAGGATCCAATGCTTTAGATGACTAGCCCAACTGAAAGCCTGCACATTGAATAGCAAGTAAACCCTTTCTTGACTCCATTGCCCAATGGTCTTGAATGTTCCCTGGAATTCTCACCTCTGCCTAAATTCTCTTTTCTCATCCTTGTCTTATATTGAACCCTTCTTCCCTGATAACCAACAACCAAACAAACAATCAAAGAAACAAACCTTGTGCCTATAACTAGCCTAACATCTTAACTTTTGAGATTCAAAGACATAAACCTTTGCTAATATAGAGAGATCCCTCTCTGGACCCAGGAGGGCTAGATCCTGAGGTCCGAAAGTGGTTCTGATGTTATCTCATCTTTTGGTCTTGCCAATCTGGCCAAAACATGGGAACCCCAACAATGTCCATTTGAAAAGAAAAAGTGTGCAACATGTCACTATTGAAGTCCTCTAGCATGTTTCCAATCTCATGTTTTATGAAGGTGGAAGAGGAAGGGGTATTGGATGTACTTTGGCTAGCTTTTCCCTTCTTCCTAAATGCCCTAGAATGGTTCCAGAAGATAGTTTTGATTGTTTCATAGGGTTGTTGGTATATATCTCCTCCTAATTGCATATTCAAGGTTTCTATCATCTCTTCGCTGATCCCTCGAAGAAGTACAATTGTAAGTGATGCAAGATCAAGAGTACAGTTGGCTCTCTTATAGTTTAATTGAAACCTCTCTTCATAGTCCTCTAAGGATTCATCCGGTCCTAGAGTTGTCCTAAATATCTCATCCTTAGTTTCCTTGGACCTACAGTAGTCTTTGTATTTTATGCCGAAGGCCTCTTCCATTTGTGCCCAGGTAGTGATGTTATCCCTAGGCAGACCCATGAACCAGCGAAAGGTTGCATCCTTAAGGGTGGATGGAAATAGCTTCAACTTCTGATCATCAGAGGTATAGTCATAAGGCCTACAAACAACAAAAAATTCAAACATGAATGTGTCAGGGTCCTTAGAGGTAAGTCCATGAAAGTGTGGAAGAGCTGAGGGGCTAATGCTTATCATCTTAGTTTCCCCATCTGCCTCTCTTATGGGAAAGGCTCTCTGGATCCCAGCCATGGTTAAGATAGGTGAAGCAAGTCCCTCAGTTGAAACAAGGTCTTCTTCTTCTTCCCCAATAGGATCCTCAAAATAATCAAAAGGCTCTCCTATAGGGGGTGTTGAGTCTCAAAAGTGTTTTCCATATTCATACATATTTCCATTATGTCATAACCATCTGACCTAAAGCCCTACATCAAGTAACCATTTTTCATAAATATATGGGTTAGGATCCTTGTTTTCCAAAGTTCTTTATTTTATGTATTTAAAGTGAATTTATGATTAGAAACTAGAAAATTAACATAGTTTCATATATCTATATATGTGTTGTGAGTTTTGTGACATGTGTAGGTCAAAAAGGAGATTTCTAGGAGACCCTTATGTGGCACTCTAAGGCCAAATTCGAATTTGGTTGGAGAAGATCATGGGATCATGAGAACATGTGTCTCACTTCCTTGTTGTATTGAAACTCTAAGAGGATATGTGTCACACTTCCTTGTTGTATTGAAACTCTAAGAGGATATGTGTCTCCTTTCTTAAGTTGTGTTGAAATTCTAGAAAGACATGTGTCTTATCATTCCCAATTTTGATTGTAACTCTAGAGTTGGAGGGAGAGATTCATGGACTCTCATTAATGAGATGACTCCTCATATTTTGTATAAATAGGAGAAGCTTTCTCCTATCATGGTTAATGAAGAAGTAGGAGAAAATAGGAGTATTTTGTAACAAAGTTCAAGATGGAATGGGATGTAGATTTGTGAGATTTTCAATAGAGAAATTCAGTTCTTTGATGCTGTTTTGATTACAACTTTAAGGAGCTGAAAGACTTCACCAAATTGGTAGCAGAGGGCCCTTGCTATCCAAGGAGGCTTCTATATGCTTTCTAGATAAGTAGCTTTTAATTCATGTCTTGCATTATTTGTTTAACTAAAAGATCCTCATTATCTTACAATCATTCTTTTTCTTAAAACGCTCTTCCAAAATATCATTATTAGATGGAAAAGATTTGGTTGTATTATATTGAGTTAATTAGAATTTTCTGTTTTGCAATTAGATTAAAAGATCCTCATTATCTTACAATCATTCTTTTTCTTAAAACGCTCTTCCAAAATATCATTATTAGATGGAAAAGATTTGGTTGTATTATATTGAGTTAATTAGAATTTTTTGTTTTGCAATTAGATTAAAAGATCCTCATTATCTTACAATCATTCTTTTTCTTAAAACGCTCTTCCAAAATATCATTATTAGATGGAAAAGATTTGGTTGTATTATATTGAGTTAATTAGCGTTCTCTGTTTTGCAATTAGATTAAAAGATCCTCATTATCTTACAATCATTCTTTTTCTTAAAACGCTCTTCCAACATATCATTATTAGATGAAAAAGATTTGGTTGTATTATGTTGAGTTAATTAGCATTTTTAGTTGCATGTTAATTTAGTGAGAGTACTCCGGAGGTAGATTACATTTATGTTCCCAAAAAAATAAAAAAACGCATACAACAAAGTAAGGAAGAGGTCACTTAAGCACATATAGTGCACCACACTTCATCAGTTTACTAGCCCTGGTTGATAATTTATTTTAGCAATTTAGGACGCTAAATTGACTACACATTTTGGCGCCGTTGCCGGGGAAGTGTAATTAGGAGACCTTATTTCTTACATCTAAAAAAAAAAAAAAAAAATAATTCTTGAGTATGCTCTCCTCCTGCACTTCGTGTGATCTGGAGGATCAGAAAAAGGATTGTTATGTAAAAAAAAATTAATAATTTTTTAGTATGCTCTCCTCCTGCAGTTAGTGTGATCTGGAGGATCAGAAAAAGAATTATTATTTAAAAAAAAAAAAAAAAAAACTTCATCATTTCAATTGATTCAACAATTAAAAAAATTAAAAAAAAAATGTTTTCATGAAAAACTTTGATTTCAATAAATTATTTTGTTTAATGAATATATATATGTATTTTTAAATTTTTGAAAATATAACATATATAATTAAACAAATCAATTATAAAAAAAAATGAAAAAAAATAAAAATTTTAAATTGTTTTGTTTACTAAAATATATATGTATATTTTTAAAATTTTTGAAAATATATATATCATTTTAATAACAAATCATTTTAAAAAATAAATAAATAAATAAATTTGAATAAATTGTTTTGTTTAGTAAAATACATATGTATATTTTTAATTTTTGAAAATATAACATGTGTAATTTTATTAACAAAAACAAATAAAAATTAAAAATTAAAAAAATCAATAAATCATTTTGTTTAGTCAAATATATATGTGTATTTTTAATTTTTAAAAATATAACATGTAGTTTTATTAACAAAACAAATAAAAATAAAAATAAAAAATCAACAAATGCCATAACATGGCCCATGACAAATTGAAAACATCCAACGATAATGGCCATGGCATTTGGGTAAAACGAAACCAAAGAAGCAGATCCAACCTTTGCAATTGTTAAACAAAATTTGTGATCGAAGGTTCCACAATGCTGTCCAGCACTCTGCAAATCTGTTGAAAACCAGATGTGTCCCTTCAGAAAGATCCTCGTTCCAAAACTGCTGCTCAAAGGTATCATGCACATTTATATAGGAATGGCACAATTTGTGACCTTACAAACGAGCCAAGAGAGACAGAGGTGAGATTTATGTGTGCAGACTCTGATCAACCATCAATTAAAGAAGTGTCCACATGCAAATATGCATTGATAGTTGAATGTCCAAAGCTTTGCAGCCACCCGTTGTTTCAAGAAGAGCGGCCTTCTTGGTATACTATTAACTGTAATACGCTATCAAATAGCGATGACAGAGCATCTTTCTGTCCATTCCTGTAGATGAAAAGGGAGATTGTGCTTCTGAACAGTCCACGGATGAAAACAATGATGCACACAAAACGCAATTTTGAACCACGTTCTGAGAAAAACGATTTTTGCCAGAGCATCTCCAGAAACGCAATTTTATTTGACACGTCAATTTGAAACGGATTTTTTGATCGATTAAGGATGAATTTTGAAAAACCGAGACATGGGTTTTTTCGCCAACGTGGTCAATTAGATAACCCAGAAATCGTTTTACGAAATTCGTGGCGGTCTAGGAGAATTTCTCAGTGCTTTGAAGCCCATTTTTGCCTGCCGCGTGAGGAAAAACGGTTTTTTCTGAGTGAAGAGTTTGAAAACGGCACTCTGCATTGACAATCCAGTTTCCTGATCTCCAGGAAGAAGAATCTAAGTTGAACACAAATTCTATTGAAGTCAATCAACAACAGACTTCCACTGAAATTTCCCAACTAGCGCTTTCCAAGAAATTGTCGATGCTGGCACCCTTCGTTTTTGTTTGCTGTTATGTTTGGTGATTGGGACATGGCCTATGTTTATTGTTTGCTTATTGTGCTCATTTGTAGAGAAAAAAATTTTGGACATCAAAAACTTGGAGACATTATGGAGATGGCATTTGCAGAGCGTTATGATCTTTTAATAATGGCATTCATGTTTTTAGTTTTTATTTTTATTTTTCTTATTTAATAAATTGTTTTGTTTAATAAAATTGTATTTTTCAATTTTGTTATTAAAAAAAAAATTTGCATTTCTCTTTTTCAATTTTGTTATTAAAAATAAAATAAAATATATATATATAATTTTGAATCAATGAAATGAATAAGATGTTTGCTCACTTTTCTGAAGATATTGATTAATTTTGGACTGATGATGAAAGATGAATAGTTAACTTTTTATTTAAGATTTTTAGCTACAGAAACAGTCGACATTTTGCAGCTAAAGTCCAATTCCGCAGATGTTCTCCAAATTCAGCAGCCGAAAAACCTCATTGTTCAAATCAGCCAAACTTTCTCATACAAAATCAGATTTTGATGATTCAAGTATCGTTGGAAAGGTCTCAACAAGATCTACACAATGAGAAATCCATCATTAGAGTTTGAAACGGTAAAAATGAAATAAATTGTTGAAAAGAAACAACATTCAACTTGAGGCACTAATTCCAAAACAGGTATAAATTCTTTTGATTTTCCTTTGAAAACTTGTTTCATTAATACAAATTCTTAATTTTGTGTGTAAATATCATAACTAGAGAGATTGATCACCTCTCTCCTTTGATAGTCTTACATTCTATTGCAGAAGAAGTATTAGTTTTTTTTGCAAGTTCCAAGAGGAAGGACAAATGACTACAAGAGAATGGTGTCTCTCTAAGAGGCCAATTTGTTTCATAAGAGGATGATCAGCAACAAAGAAGAAATACGCTGATGTAAAATCAGATCCAAACACTTGAAAAACTTTCAGATACTATTGTCTCCATCACATCCATACCTCATAATAAACCATTCACCTCATTTCATTTCTTCCATTTACATTCGCATCCACTTTTCATTTCTTTTTGTCCATACATAATCCACAAATAAAAGCAAGAGGCTCATTCACATGCTTATTGCCCATTTCCATTTCTACTCTCCATTGCCATCTGCCATTTTCATTTTCCATTTCTTGTCATTTTCATTCCGCAAATAAGCCCTGCTTCAATGCAAACTATTGAGTCCATAGTCCTTTGAGTCTAAGTTCTTTGTAAAAACACCTTGAGGCTTGCATGCCTTAATGGAAAGTTCTCATGCTGACAAACAATGGGAATACATTAATGTCCCTTGTTCGTCAGATCTTCTAGGTGACTCGACATCGGCAAAATCATTCGTACCTAGCAAGATGTGTTTGAGCATCTTGACTCTCATTGTCATCAATGGTGAGAGTTCTCGTGTTGACTAGTGGCATCCATTAATGGCCACTAAGTCAACAATTTCCTACTATGTTCGACATCAGAACATCTTTTCACATAGTAAGAATTATGCCAATGAGTTTTGAAGACATGAAGACTATTATTTTCAGCATTTTGGAGCAGATTCAACAAGTTTTAGTAGAAGCAATAAAAAGTCATCTTATCTCTTTATCCATGACTCCTCTTGTTCAGCCACTTGAAGAAAAATATGATCAGAATTTTGCAGCCACCACACATGCACAACTCATCCACATTTAAGGTAAGTGAAGGTATGTTGTTTTCTAATTTTTAGTCATGTAATTCATTAGAATGCTAAAATTGTAACTTTGAAAAAATTCCTCACTCCCTTTTTCACATTGTCATATCTTTAGTTGGGGGGGAAGGGACATCATTTCATATCCACATGTCATACACTATCACACATTTTCATTTCATTTCCACCCACATATACTTCCCAGCCAACTATTGTTGCAACATGATCCAAAAGATTATATGCCTTGCAAATGATCAATTCATTGATGAAGTAATTGATTCTAAATGTTTTCATGAACTTTGATGCAACAAAGAAAATAAAGCATTGTTACACAAGAACCATTGCTCAAAAAAATTGGTTGTCACACAAGAACCAACCATTCAAAAATAAAAAATAAAAAAATGTTGCAATCAAATGTATTATACTTTGCCAAAAAGAAAATATCAAGAAGCAAAGTTTGGAACGAATTTATATGAGTCAAAGATCAACTCATGGACAAATGAATCATTGCAATAGTTGCATGAGGACATGCAACAACTTCAGTTGAGGGGTATGTTGAATCTCAAAAGTGTTTTCCATATTCATACATATTTCCATTATGTCATAACCATCTAGCTCTTATTTCATAGCCATCTGACCTAAAGCCCTACATCAAGTAACCATTTTTCATAAATATATGGGTTAGGATCCTTGTTTTCAAAAGTTATTTATTTTATGTATTTAAAGTGAATTTATGATTAGAAACTAGAAAATTAACATAGTTTCATATATCTATATATGTGTTGTGAGTTTTGTGACATGTGTAGGTCAAAAAGGAGACTTCTAGAAGACTCTTATGTGGCACTCTAAGGCCAAATTCGAATTTGGTTGGAGAAGATCATGGGATCATGAGAACATGTGTCTCACTTCCTTGTTGTATTGAAACTCTAAGAGGATATGTGTCTCGTTTCTTAAGTTGTGTTGAAATTCTAGAAAGACATGTCTTATCATTTCCTATTTTGATTGTAACTCTAGAGTTGGAGGGAGAGATTCATGGACTCTCATTAATGAGATGACTCCTCATATTTTGTATAAATAGGAGAAGCTTTCTCCTATCATGGTTAATGAAGAAGTAGGAGAAAATAGGAGTCTTTTGTAACAAAGTTCAAGATGGAATGGGATGTAGATTTGTGAGATTTTCAATAGAGAAATTCAGTTCTTTGATGATGTTTTGATTACAACTTTAAGGAGCTGAAGGACTTCACCAAATTGGTAGCAGAGGGCCCCTGCTATCCAAGGAGGCTTCTACATGTTTTCTAGATAAGTAGCTTTTAATTCATGTCTTGCATTATTTGTTTAACTAAAAGATCCTCATTATCTTACAATCATTCTTTTTCTTAAAACGCTCTTCCAACATATCAATATTAGATGAAAGAGATTTGGTTGTATTATATTGAGTTAATTAGCATTTTCTGTTTTGCAATTAGATTAAAAGATCCTCATTATCTTACAATCATTCTTTTTCTTAAAACGCTCTTCCAAAATATCATTATTAGATGGAAAATATTTGGTTGTATTATATTGAGTTAATTAGAATTTTCTGTTTTGCAATTAGATTAAAAGATCCTCATTATCTTACAATCATTCTTTTTCTTAAAACGCTCTTCCAAAATATCATTATTAGATGGAAAATATTTGGTTGTATTATATTGAGTTAATTAGCATTTTCTGTTTTGCAATTAGATTAAAAGATCCTCATTATCTTACAATCATTCTTTTTCTTAAAACGCTCTTCCAACATATCATTATTAGATGAAAAAGATTTGGTTGTATTATGTTGATTAATTAACATTTTTAGTTGCCATGTGAATTTAGTGAGAGTACTCGGTGGAGATTATTTTATTTCCAAAAACAATAAAAAAACACATACAACGAAGTAAGGAAGAGGTCACTTAAGCACATATAGTGCACCACACTTCATCAGTTTACTAGCCCTGGTTGATAATTTATGTTAGCAATTTAGGACGCTAAATTGACTACACAGGGGGTTCAATCTCACTGCCACTAAAGAAGAGTGAAGGGTGGCAAAGAGGTGATGTGGGGGTTTTAGGTAAGATTTGTCTTTGAGTATTCTTAATCCTATGAGGCATGAAAATCATATCTTTTTGGATTTTTTAAATATTTCTGAAATGACATGAAAAGAAAAGAAAGTAGAAAAGAATGATAAAACAAAATCAAAGCATCTACTAGACACCTCCCCGAAAATGACGCTAAAAACTGGTGATCCCAGGTATTGCACCAAGAGTGATGCAACAATGAGGGGCCCTACTTTACTTTATCAACCCGGGGTTCGTACAAACTTGGAGGTGACTGTGCTATATTCATAGCAGGTGCATTCTGTTCATGTCATCCTCTTCTGCTTTACGAAAGGGTGCTATTTCTTAATCTATGATAAAAATTGAAAAGTAAATTGCTGGAAGGAAATGACAGAAAGAAACTATATTAAATTTCGGAAAAGAAATGACAGGAAGGAAACTAAACTGAATTGCTGAAACAAAATGACAGAAAGAAACTAATTTAATTTTCTGAAAATAAATGGCAAAAATGAAACTAATTCTAAACCACATTTAACTTGGCCAAACGGCTAAATGCACTCTACTTATCCTATGGTCTATCTACCACGCTTCTATCCATGCAGCTAAGCTATCCATGGCTTAATTCTAATTGAAAAAGAGGGTTGATTTTCATCTTGGAGGAAAAAAAGGCTAAAGTGGCTAATGGAGGGCTTAACGCATGAAACAAGGCTTAGAAGTAGAAAGAGCAGGGTTAAACCTTATAAAACTTTATTATAGAGCAGAAATGGCTTTGAAGTGGAATGAATTGAAAATTGCGATGGCGGAGGTGCGATGGAGGCAAAAGTTGTGATATGTGATATGCGATATCGCAAAGTTAGAGAGGTAAATGTTAACAGGAACAAACTAAAAAGTTTTATTTGATGTGCGATGCGGCGGATGGCGTGGCAGTGGGACTGATGGTGCAACACGATTGCAATATCACAATCGGTGTTTGGAAGCAGTAAGTCTTAAAGAAAAAGGGAAAATGATGCGAAGTGCGATTGTGATGCGGGAGTTGTGGTAAGTCATAAAAGAAAAAGGGAAATGTTGCAATTTGTGATATGTGATATCGCAATATCGTAGTCAGCAAAAATGAGCGGCAAGTGTTAAGGAAAAAGGGGAAAAGTTGTGATTTGCGAATTGCAATGTACGGTAGCGGGAGATTCGAGGAGAAAAGGAGAAGGTTGACTTTCGATGATTTTCAAGCGTTTTTTCTTTAAAACGAGTAAGGAAATGGTGAATGATAAAAATAAAGGAATGATCCGTGCTAAAGGGTTTAAGTGTTTTTGGGAATAAAAGGTGGGTGCAGCAGTTAAAATAAGCAGAAAACGGGAGGGAACGGAGGCGTAAAAACAAGTTTCATAGGTGTAACTTAGAGATGGATAGGGACTGGAAAATAAAGTGGAACGACTGAATAATTTCTCTAGGGATTTTGATGCCTATTCCTGCAAACAAACTTCTAAATTATGTGCATAGAAACAAACAAATGCGTGAAAATATCGTGCGAAGGAAGACTGGAAAATGGTAATGCAACTCTACTCCTATTCTCAGAAACAGTGAACGGAAATAAGTTTTTGGGTCTGTGGGAAGGTTCGCCCTACTCGAGCTCTATTAACAGAGATAAGAAGGGGGCCTTGATCCAAGTTTTTTTGGTTTTTCTCCTCTATTATATTACTCACAAGAAAATGAACTACAACAGCACACTGGAAGAAAAACTAAACAACAATTTGAAACAGGAATGAAATTATCAGAAGTGGAACTAATGAAATGACAGAAAGCAGACAAAAAATACAACAGAGAGGTTGAGGCACATGGATTGGGCCCTAACCCATGAGCCTAGCTCTCTGAAAATTAAATCAGTAAAATGAAATCAGTTTTTTCATTTCATAAAAGAATAGCATCATACATTTCTGAAATTTTGATTAGTGAGTGAAAGAATGAAAAGCTCAATAGCTTGCAACAAATTTCCAACTAGAATCCACTAAGTCTTCCTAACTCTAGTGCTGCTCTATTTATTCTACAGGGCAGCTACCAACATCTCCCTAGAAAATAGTGATTGAGTCCACTTGACACCAAGTAAACAAAGATTGAGTGCACTCCTCTTTGAGTTGCTCGGTTGCCTCTGGAATTCGAATTGTTGGAGAGAATCCTTGGGGATCCTTTGGCTGCATTTGGAATTCAAATTGCTGGAGAGAATCTTTAGGATCATTTGGCTGCCTTTGAGAGTTAAGGAGGGTGGAAAATTCTCCAATAATTTCTTCTTGTTGTCTCCTCCAAGTATTTATGATAAAATCCTTATAAAAATGCTAATAATTCCTGATTTTATGCACTCAACCTCATATTAGGCACTTAGAGTATGTTAGCCTTAATCACCACCTATACTAGCAACATAAAACCAAATAATAATAAAAATGCAAGAAAAATAGATCTAAGAAGGCAAAAAGGTGATCATTAACCCCTCCAAATATGTCTAATGATGGAGCTCCTCATCACCACCTACTGGATGTTTGCTCATTCTCCGAGCAACTAATCCTCCTCCTACATTTCCTTCAAGGCTTTGACATCTCCCCTAATTTCCTGAGGAAGAAGTGTGGGAGTTTCCCCAAGGGGGTAAAAACTATTATTCTTTTTTGCATTCTCCCATTCTCTATCTTGTGCATCTGTGTCATTTTCATCATTCAGCCGCAACAACAAAGATGGTTTGAGCTTTAGTCCCAACCATTGGATATTTTTGGCCTGCATGACCCTCTTGTATAATGGTGCCCTTTCCAATGCACCCCTCAGTCTTTCTGGAGTATGGTACTCCCCGTTATTGAGGTTGTGAGGGAGGTTGTTCCATCTCCTCTGGCTGGCCATACTGCACTCATCTTCTATCTGCCTAGAAACATCATCAAAGTGGCCTATTACCTATGTTTGAGTCTGAAGGTAGCTTTCAACTAGTGCAAGGTCCCTTTCAATCTCCCGACGATTAAGGATGATTCCTCTTGGGCTGAACAATTCTGGTCTAATATATAATGGTTCTTTGTTTCTTATTCCCATGACCCTCCATATCTCTTTTGCTCTAGTTTCCTCATTCATCATCTTAGATACTAGAGCCATCATTTGCATATCCCCCATTGTAGGATTGGGGTCCCAAGTATCTAGATTTGTCAGCATAAGGTTATGTAGATAAAAACCTGCAATTTTTTGCCTGATCAGCGATGTTAGATTGCTTGTATAAATCCATGAATTGCCTACAATCTTGGAAAGGTAGTGATACATGGGAGTCTAGAGTTTTCATTTCAAATAGGAGCCATTGCTCCTTGAGGTACACATCATATGAGTCAGAAGGGAATCTATGCTAATGGGCTTCTATGCATAAGTCTGCCATGGTGGCTACTTGCTGTCATTTTTGTTGTAATTTCTCCTTCAGTGCTACAATCTCTACCTGTGCCTTCTGTAGCTACTCCTTCAGAATTGTTTATTTGGTTCTTTCCTCCTCCCTTGGTGATTCTTCAATGATAATCGAGCTTGTGGGAGGATTTTCTGGCTCTCCCTGACTTATCCTTTGACTCTTGTCAGCTCTGAAATACATAGAGGTCTGCCTTTTTCTCTTTGCGCTCGAAGGAGCTAAGGTGACAACTACCTATTTTTCTTGAGGGGATGTGGTGTTGTGTTGTGAGTATGTTTCTTGCTCACTTTCTTCTACCTCTATGGCTTCTATTGCCATCTCCTCTATTTTTCCTTGGCCCTTTGTCTCTTCCTCTTTTCCTTCTGGTTCTTATTCCTCTTCTGGTTCTTCTTGGTTCTTCTTTTGGTTCTTCTTCTAGTTATTCATTTTCTTCTCGTTCTTCTTCCTTTGTTGGTTCTTCTTCTTCTTCTCTAAGCGTTGCAGGCTTCCGTCAATCTCTCTCCCTTTAAAAATTTCCAATTTAATGAGATGGGCCCTCTTTATTATTAGACTGCACAGCTAATTCTGGAGCGCTTATGTATCTTCGGCTCAAATCCACTTTTTGTCAAAGACTGTTGTTTCCTCCTCTTTGTTAATTCATGATGGACCATGTGTTTCCTCCCCTCGTTCTCCTCTACTCCACTTGATTTAAAATTTTCTTTTGCATGCCCAGGTGGTGTGACTTTTCAGTTCTCCCTAGTCATACTTTGCAATGGTGGCTAAGCTAACTGGTCACATTTCTGCCCCTTAAAATCTAAGTTTTCAAATTTAATTATTTTTTTCTATTATGGATGCATAGTGAGGGGTGAGAAGCTATACCAAATTTTACCTATTTTTTCCAAGGTGGTTGTAGGGTCTGGATTGAGGATACAAGCCTTTTAGATGCTGCATTCTTTGCTATTTTCATGTTCTCTGAGTGAGTATCTTGCTGAATGAGCAACTCTCTGAGGGAGCTGCTGATATTAATTGTTGTTTCTTTTTGTTTTGCAGATGCTGCGTGGGGTTGCTCCAGATGCCATGGGTGGCACTCCTGTCTTTCCTAGGGTCTACTTTATCATCTCCTCCTTATTCTTATTTGCAGTCTGTGAGCAAATTTTCTTTTGAAGGAACTTCTTGATGTTTGTAGCAGTTTGTGGCCTGCTTTTTTTTGCTACATTGTGCTCAGGAATGGAGGAATATGGTGTATTGAGGTGATGGAAGGAGTTATGGAAATTAATGGAGTGAATGATGGGATGTATGGTAAAATAGAATGGGAGAGAAGATGAATTCTTCCCTGTGTCTCTAGAAACCATTAATGACCTGAAAAACAACAGACACATAAAAACACAAAGATGCAGATGTATTTTCTTTTAGTTGTTGTTGTTGTTTTTTTTTTTTTTTTTAAGAAAGTGGGTTGCCTTCATGGAGGTTTTCAACCCACAAACTTTCCTTGGTCACCTTAGAGAGTTTTTCACCCATGGATCTATATTCTCTTTTCTTCCTTTTTCTCTTTTTTTTTTTGGAGCAAGTGAGTTGCCTCCATCGAGGTTTTCAACCCACAAGCTTGCCTTGGGTGCCTCAGAGAGGTTTTCACCCATGGATATTTTTCTTTTTCTTTTTCTTTTTTCAGCAGGTGTGGGAAACTATGGAGCTTCCCATCACATACACCTCTCTGCTTATTTAATTTATGAACTCTGACTTTGACAAATTTTTCTTATAAATTTTAAGTCTATGACCATTGACAAGCAAGAAGATTCCTTCCTCATATATGGTTCTGATTTTAACTGTGCCATTATCAAAACATTTTTACACAGTGTAAGGCCCCAACCATCTTGTCATCAACTTGCCTTTGAAATCTTTAAACCTTGAATCATACAACAATGCGTAGTCTCCTTGTTGGAAGGTATTTTCTTTGATGTTCTTTTCATGTCATACCTTCCTTTACAACTGAACTACCTTAGTGTTATAGGTCAATTTGGGCACCATTCCTAATGACCTGGTTAACTGGGCATCATCTCCAGGAATGATGATCAAGGGTCTATCATTCCATATGATCTCAATTGCTAGATGCCCTAAGACAGGAAACAACATCAATCAAACAAGACTTTCATCAAGCAAAGATTTCCATGGTTTGAAGCTTATTATTTAACATGTGGGAGCTCACCAACGCAGGCTCTAAGGGGCCTAAGTGCGTTTCATATGCAGGTAGCCCCATTCAAGGCTGATCTACAAAGCACTTCTCGACATTCAAAGGTGCGTTGGTCACATTAGGAGCGAAATTCTCATTTTTTCAGAATATCCACTTGGCCAATGTCTTCTAGAAGGGTTCACATGTGTCAAGCTTCGGATCCAAGTGTCCATTTGACATCTACATGAATGGAAACATTTCTTACCTATTTTTGGAATGCAATTTATTTCAAAACAACCTACAGTTCATCTATAAATTGAACACAGATCTAAGTGTTTGAGGAGGAAGAATTTGAGTAGGGAAACACTGGAGAATTTTCAATAGAGAGTTTGATTTGTGGAGCTGCTGCTGGAGAGATTTATGTTGTGATGAGACTTGGGAACTCTGTTGGAAGGTCACTTCAAATCAGTCACTAGGCTGTAACCTCTCCTTCTATCATCAATAAAGAGTACTTCCTATTTTTCCCTACATGCATCTATGTTTACTTTGATTTTCCATATTGCAAGATCTTGGTTGATGAATGTAGTTTATGCTTAACTGATTTAGCTAACTATCTTGAATATATATCTATATTATTGCATCTTCTGCTATTTCAGTGTTCTTTCTTGCAGGAAGCATTCAGCCAACAAAATCGCTTGAATTTGAAGCTGTAGTGGAAGCGACAGAAAGGAGCCATTTGGAAGCGACTGAAACAAGTAAGCATCCAATCCTCTCTGTGTATCTGTTCTGAGTTAGGAGAAACAGTAGTATATTCTTTCACCTGTTGTTCTAGGCCAACACCTCATTTTCGGTAGGAGCTTTACCTGTACGAGTCTTTTCCTCAATCACCTTCCTCTGCTTTTGTTGATCCTGTTTCACTTTGAGTTCCCGTAGATTATATAGGGTATACATTGGGTCATTTGACCATGGCTGAGATAACATCCTAGACTGAACCATCTATTTCAGCTGCGACAACATCCGTTGTTGCTTCATTTTCGATGTTTTGTCCATTGACTTCACCCATGTCATCATCTGGAATCCTATCTGGTTCCTCTCCTTGGTGGCTGGTGATACCACATATGTTACCCTCAGACATTCCTAAATTCAATGAAAACCTTGGAGAAGACCCGTCAACGCATGTTATAACTTATCATTTATGGTGCTCATCAAACTCCTTAAATGATGATTCTGTTAGACTATGTCTTTTCCAGCACACACTCACTACTCCAACTGCACAATGAGGATGGTTCTTTTTACTGTGTCAACCTCATTAAAAAATGAAACAGATTATGAGGATGGTTCTTTTTACTGTTTCAACCTTGTTAAAAAATGAAACAAATTATGAGGATGGTTCTTTTTTCCCTGTGTCAACCTCGTTAAAAAATGAAACAGGTGTTGAGGATAGTTATTTTCCTTTGTAAGCCTTGATAAATGAAACAGGTTCCCATGAGGATAGTTATTTTTTCTTGTGTCAACCTCATTTAAAAAATGAAACAAATACCTTGAGGACAATTATTTTTTCTTGTGTCAACCTCATTAAAAAATGAAACAAGTGCCTTTTAGGAAAGTTCTTTTACTGTGTCAACCTTGTTAAAAAAATGAAACTGGTCATGAGCATAGTTCTTTTCCTGTGTCAAGCTCGTTAAAAAATGAAACAAATCCTCTCCTAATTACGATGAGTCTTCCATCTGATCTCGTAAATGAACCTTCATTCCATCCAACTATTAGTAACTAGTAATCTACTTAGGTGAATGAAATGAAGCTTGGGGGGCACCTACTCTTGCAGGGGGCATTCGACATGTGCTCTTGCAGGGGGCATTCAAAACATTCTTACCAATTGCATGTAATCAACCACTGATGTTCAGGGGCAAAATCAGGTTCAGAGCTCCAAAATACAAATGGTAACTATGGAATGGTAAAAATGAATATTGAAACTACTTTTTATATTCATTTAATTATTTTCAAGTTAAATTTATTGCTATGACTATAGTTTTATTATGTTTTTAATCATGAAACAGGTATTTTTAATCCATTTGGTGTTGTTTTGAATAGGAAATACAACTGATGAACATATTAGTCATGCAAATTTATTAAAAGAATGATTTGACCACAAAGCATGCCTTTTTTCCTTATTTTTCAAGCTTTGTTAAAGACAAAAAAGGATTTGAAGCGCACTTTTATCTCTTTTTCTAGCTTCGATAATAGCGGAAAAGGAACCCCTAGAGTCTTCTTTCAGCTCTTTTTAGACTCCAATAATGTGAAAATATTGCCAATCACTTGTCATTTCGAGCTCGTTAAAGTAAATGAATTGATATCTACTTAGTATAAGTTTAACCCTTTTCCGGACTGAGATGGATTATTTACGAAAAAGGAATACCTTGGTTAAACATGACCAAAGAGGTTCTTTCAGATATTATTTTACACTTTTTCAAATCTGAGAGACAAATTTACAAAAAAGTACTTTTGGAGTTCTCTTTCGTCTTCTTTTTCAGACTCTCTAAATATGGAAAAGGATCGGGCTTTCACTGTTGTTAAGCTTGTTAAGACATAAAATAGCGATGGGCTTGTCAATCATGGAAAGAATCGAGTTTCATTCATCACTAGACTCGTTAAATTATTAAATAGTGATACTTTATTCGCCCGAAGGGTTGAATTATAGATCAAGAAAATGTTATCCTCCTCAAGCTTGTTAAAAAATAAAGAGGTACTGGTCGACAAATGACCGGGGAAAATTTGGGAAAAGCAAGTAAAGTTTCTTTTTGGTAGCAAGTCGCTCTTGAACATGACACTTCTTTCACTCCATGTCCGTGACTGTTTGGGTTGGGTAATCATCTTGATGGTTCATTCACACCTATGGTTCATCATACCTTCACTACGGTTTTGGGTCAATGCTGCCAACTCATCACATTGTTGCCAATATGTTAGAGAGAAGTCATCTAGTGATTAAGAACTCATTCATCTGCAATACTCGTAAACCTTCATTTTCATGACCGTCATCCTTGAAAATTTCTATATCAAGTCATGCCCTTTTCTCCGAAATTAGTAACTCCAGTTTTGCAATAAGGTGACTTCCAGTTGAATACAAATAAATATCCAGGAATTTCACTTAGAAACATCAGATTTCCAGTACCATGAGGCTTGTTACAGCATCCACAAGATCCTCGCTTCCGAACTTTTGACCGAAAGATTTTGTTTGGCATTCGACATCAAATCATCTATTCACGCCTTACGAAATGTACTATAGTACCTTGAGGGCCATTGACATTAATGGTGGTTCTCTCGCGTTTGTTAACAACTCACATCATTGGCTGGTAATCAAATGATGTCTTTCCATGTTCCACAACAAATCATATATTTGCATGGCTAGACTTGTACCCGAATGATCGAGTGAATGAGATAAGAAGACCCCAGATCTAGTTTCAGCCATCCAGGCTGCGATTTTAGGATTGTTGTACACATCATCTGTACAGTGACCTTACATATAGATTTTCATCCAAACATGGGCCTATATCTGTAGGCGTGTCTGCATCTGGGCAACATTCCAATGTAGACAACTTTCTGAATTATGTACATGTTATTAGATTATTTTATGTGCTGACTATGGGAATGCCTACCCTCAGTAATTATGATCAATAGAGGATATATCATGATGTAATGTATTGTAATATTGATGCAGGTGACCATTCCACTTTGTTTCCAGGCTCATCAGAGTGTAAAGCATCTCAATCAAATGTTCTTATTATTTGGATCTCAAGCTTTAGGGGGCAATTGTTATAGGTCAATTTGAGCACCATTCCCAATGACCTGGTTAACTGGGCATCATCTCCAAGACCGATGATCAAGGGTATATCATTACCTATCATCTCAGTTTCTATATGCCCTAAGATAGGGAACAACATAAATCAAACAAGATTTTCATCAAGCAAGGATTTCCATGGTTTGAAGCTTATTATTTAACATGTGGGAGCTCACCAACACAGGCTCTAAGGGGCCTAAGTGCGTGGCATATGTAGGTAGCCCCATTCAAGGCTTCTCTACAAAGCACTTCCCGACATTCAAAGGTGTGTTGGTCACATTGGGAGTGAAATTCTCATTGTTCCGGAATCTCCACTCGGCTAGTGTCTTCTAGAAGGGTTCACATGTGTCAAGCTTCGGATCCAAGTGTCCATTTGACATCTACATGAATGGAAACATGTATTGCCTATTTTTGGAATGCAATTTATTGCAAAACAACTTACAGTTCATCTATAAATTGAACACAAATCTAAGTGTTTGAGGAGGAAGAATTTGAGTAGGGAAATGCTGGAGAATTTTCAATAGAGAGTTTGATTTGTGGAGCAGCTAAGACTTGGGAACTCTATTGGAAGGTCACTTCAAATCAGGCACTAGGTTTTAACCTCTCCTTCTATCATCAATAAAGAGTACTTCTTGTTTTTCCCTACATGCATCTATGTTTACTTTGATTTTCCATATTGCAAGATCTTGGTTTATGAATGTAGTTTATGCTTAACTGATTTAGCTAACTAGATTGAATAGATATCTATATTATTGCATCTTCTGTTGTTTCAGTTTTCTTTCTTGCAAAAAGGATTCAGCCAACAAAACTGCTTGAATTTGAAGCTGTAGTGGAAGCGACAGAAAGGGGCCATTTGGAAGCAACTGAAACAAGTAAGCATCCAATCCTCTTTGTGTATTGGTTATGAGTTAGGAGAAACAGTAGTATAGTATTTCACCTATTTTTGTAGGCTAACACCTGCCTAGGGAAGTGTAATTTATCCGTAGATTACAATCTTGGCCCAACACTCCGTGTGAAGAAGTGCTTGCATACTGAACTCATCCAATCCATTTAGTTGCAACAACCTCTCTTTTTGGGCATTTGATAGATCTAGAATTAATTCATCTGCATTCTTAAAGTATTGAATTGAAACTCAACTCAAAGTAGAGCCTTCTTACCATAGACTAGTTCATAATGAGTGAATCATGTTATTGTCTTCCAAGTAGTGTTGTAGGCCCAAGTAGCTTCTACCAATCTGTCTGCCCAATATTTTCTGCTGCTGCTCACAACCTTGGGGAGGATGCTCTCTAAGGCTATGTTAGTTACTTCTACTTGGCCATTCGCTAGAGGGTGATAGGAAATATAAGTTCTATGCTTAATCTTGTGCTTCCTCAAAAGATTCTCAATGAGGTGAGAGTTGAATTGTGCTCCCTGATCAATGACTGTTTCTTTAGGGTACCCAAAATTGTAAAACACATTCTCCCTTAGAAAATCTGCTACTTTCTCCGTGGTTTCTACCTTAACTGCTTTTGTTTCATCCCACTATGTCAAGTAATTAGTGCAGACTATGATATACTTCTTTTGTCTGGATTGTGGATTGAAAGGTCCAAAAAATTCTATGCCCCACTTGTCAAATGGCTCAAGATCCACTTGAGGGTGCAAAATCATCTCATCCCTTTGCGTGGATTTCCCCATCCTTTGGCACTGGTCACACCTGCTAGTGAATCTTATGGAATCTTGGTGAAGGTTAGGCCAATAGTATCATGCCTAAAAAAATTTATAAGCAGTTCACTTTACAGAAAAGTGGCCTCCACATGGGCTGTCATGAAATGCAGAGAGAATATCAAAAACTTCTTCTTCCCTCACACATCTCTTTAGGATTTGATCAGGGCCCAGCTTGAAAATTTTTCCCCCAATCCATGTGAAAGAGGGGCTTTTTCTAATGATTCTACTCCTCTCCCTAAATGAAAGATTAGGAGGGAGTCTCCCAGCAACCAAATAGTTGGATATATCAGCAAACCATGGTGAGAGTGCTGATATAGAAAATAGATGCTCATCTGGCAGCTGGTCATCCACCATTACTCCTTCACCTACAGGGAGAGATAACCTAGAAAAAAAATCTGCAACAACATTCTCCTTTCTAAGTTTATCAACAATAGTCAAATCAAATTGCTGCAAAAGTAACAAACATCTAATTATCCTAGCATTAACATCCAATTTTTTCATTAAATACTTGATGGCTTTATGGTCAGTGTGAATAAGGGTCTGATTTGTAGTTACATAATGCTTGAATTTGTTCAAAACATGGACAATGGCTAACATCTCCTTCTTAGTAACAATATAATTCAGCTCTTCCTTGGACAAGTTCTTGCTGATGAAATAAATGGCATAAGGGATTTTGTCCTCTAATTGTCCTAATGTTGATCCTACAACTTTTTCGGATGCATTAGTGTAGATTTGGAAAGGCAAAGTCCAATTTGGACCTCGGAGGATGGGGAAGTAGTCAACTTTCCCTTAATGAGCTCAAAAGCCTCTTGACAAGGACCGAACCAAATAAATTCAGAATCTTTGGCCAAAACCCAAATAATGGCGAAGCCATCTTGCTAAAATATTTGAGGAACCTTCTATATTAACCATCTAAATATAAGAAAATCCTGACATATTTCTTCTTTTGAGGAGCAGACACCCTTTTGATGATAGTGATTTTGTTCGGGTCTACCTATATTCCTGCTTGGGATATGGAGTTTCCTAATACAACCCTTGCTTTCCTCAGGAATTTTCAATTTTATTGGGCTCAAGGATAGATGCATCTCAATTCACCTTCTTAGTAATTTACCCAAATGGGAGAGAGCTTCCTGGAAGTCATCCCCATATGGTGTGAAATCATCTATGTAGATTTCGATAGAGTCATGGACTAACTCAAAAAACATGCTCAGGACAGTTCTTTGGAAGGTAGTTGGGGAATTGAACAACCCAAAGGGTAGGACTCTATAAGAAAAGGTACCCCAAGGGTAGGTGAATTAGTCTTATCTTGGTCTTCATGGCTAATTTGAATCTGACTGTACACACTGAACCCATCTAAGAAGGAAAATAAATTCTTCCTCGCAAGGCCATCCAGGACTTGGTCTATAAAGGGCAAAAGGAAATGGTATTTCTTGGTGGCTTTGTTAAGTTCTCAATAATTAACACAAATTTGCCACTTCCCATTCTTCTTTGGGACTAGGACAAGAGGAGATACCCATTCACTGTCGGATATAGGATATATGAACCCTGCATCCAATAGTTTTTGCAGCTCTTCTTTGACTATGTCCTTCAGAGCCGGGTTCATCCTTATTTGGGGTTGTCTCACAGGCTTGCATCCTTCTTTGATGTAAATGTGATGTATGCATACTGAAGGATGCACCCCTTTAATTTCCTTGTAATCCCAAGCAAATGCTTCAATATTTTATTTCAAAAGTTGGCATAGCTTCTTCTCTTCTTCATTCGAGAGGTTTGGGTTGATTTTTAGAGATCTGGATGGTCCAAACTCAATAGCCTTGGTGGTTTCAGAGGTCGACTCAACTGAGTGCACTTCCATCCAAGGTTGGATTTCAAACTCTTTGACTAATTTTTCGAGAGGAATTCTAGTGGAGGACTGGTTTTGAATGGCACGGTCGATGAGTTCATCTTCATCAAGCTTCCCCCCTCTAAGAATAACATCTACGATACACATAGGGGCGGTGTTATATAACTCATCTTCTTCATCCTCCAACCATATAGGGAGATCATGATCAATGGAAGGCTGGGTTTGAGGATATAACACTACATGTTTAGACAAAGGCCCCTTTTTGATAGTAATGTTTCTAGCCCTACAACTAATATAAGCATCTGTAGTGGCTAACCAAGGTCTCCCTAAGATGAGGGGATAACCATTAAACTTGGTTTTTGGTTGCAGGACCAGGAAATCTGTAGGATACTCCAAAGAGTCAATGGTAACCATAACATCCTCAACAATTCCTTCCGGAGTTGTTGTGGACCAAACTGCAAGTTTCAGAACTATTGTGGTTTTCCTCAAAGTCCCTTGGAGATCAAGTTTCAACATAGTTTCCTTGGTCATGATATTGATGGCAGCCCCTATATTAATCAGATTGTTGGTGACTATGACACCATCTATATGCACATCAAAAACTGGACTACCAGGGTCCAGGTATTTTGGAAATATCACCTTCCTCGGCATTAGGTCAGACAATTTTCCTACCACATTGATGGTGGCATGGGGGTATCTCTCTTCCTTCTCCCAGGTTTCTTGAAGCACTTTTCTTTGATGAGCCTATTGTATATAGGGAGATCCTTAATGGCCTAGAGAAGTGGTATCTTTACACACAAATTTTTTAATTCTCCCAGGAGTTCAGTCTCCTTTAGGGTGGATCAAGCGCTTAGGAAAAGTAGTTTGTTGGATTTCAGTGTTACCTTCTTCCTTTTCCTCCTCAACCTCTACAGGTGGAGATGGAGGATGGTTGTCTGGGAGTAGTCTTCTCAACCTAATATTAACCTCATGTATCTCCATAGCATAAGTTGGATGGGATGTTTCCCCACTGGGAGCCTGTTGTGCCTGTCTGTTGTTCGGGTTCATATTGGGTTGTGGAGGTATAGGTAGCCTAGGTGGAGCAGCATAAGTAAGCTGAGGTTGAGGTTGGGGTGGAGGCATTAGAGTAGGTGGTTGATTTTTTTGAGGCCTCAACCCTTGGGATGGATTGTTCCACTGAGTTTGTTGTGGAACATACTGCTGAAATGGTTGGTTGACTAGCTGAGGATGATATGCAGGGTTGTACGGCCAAGTAGGAGGTGTAGACCAGGATGGAGGAGTGGGGGTGTACCAAGGTTGCATGGGTGCACTCTGATTGTTGTGGTAGTAATAGTAAGTTGTACCTTGCATACCTTGTTGATATGACCGAGGGCCTCGAGGCCTTCTCTGGTTGATGAAATAGAGTTGCTCTGGTGTTGCTTCCCCACCTTTATATACAACCTTAAGTCCAAGTAAGGAGAGAAACTTTTCTGTGGCATGATTCTCCTCACAAACTAAGAAAACCTCTATGAAATTCAATGTACATTCATTGCTCGGGTGCTTGCTGGTACATCTAGGACAAAATATTGCCAGGGCCCTCTCTGCTTCCTCTTGCTTCCTTTTGACCTGCATTGTGTCCATTTGAAAAGAAAATGTGTGCAGCATGTCACTCTTGAAGTCCTATAGCATGTTTCCAATCTCATGTTTTATGAAGGCGAAAGAGGAAGGGGTATTGGATTTACTTTGGCTAGATCTTCCCTTCTTCCTAAATGCCCTAGAATTGTTCCGAAAGACAGTTTTTATTGTTTCATAGGGTTTTTGGTAGATATCTCCTCTTGATATCATATTCAAGGTTTCTATCGTCTCTTCACTGATCCCTCGAAGAAGAACAAGTGTAAGCGATGCAGGATAAAGAGTACAGTTGGATCCCTTATAGTTTAATTGAAACCTCTTTTTATAGTCCTCTAGGGATTCATCCCACCCTAGAGTCATCCTAAAGATCTCATCCTTAGTTTCCTTGGACCTAAAATAGTTTTTGTATTTGCTACTGAAGGTCTCTTCCATTTGTGCCTAGGTAGTGATGTTATCCCCAGGCAGACCCATGAACCAACGCAAGGCTGCATCCTTAAGGGTGGATGGGAATAACTTCAACTTTTGATCATTAGAGGTGTAGTCATAAGTCCTACAAACAACAACAAATTCAAACATGAATGTGTCAGGGTTCTAAAAGGTAATTGCATGAAAGTGTGGAAGAGATGAGGGGCTAATGTTTTTCATCTTAGTTTCCCCATCGGCCTCTCTTATGGGAAAGGCTCTCCGGATCCTAGCCATGGTTAAGATAGATGAAGGAGGTCCCTTAGTTGAAACAATGTCTTCTTCTTCTTCCCCAATGGGATTCTCAAAATAATCAGAAGGCTATCCTTTAGGGGGTTCAATCTCACTGCCACTGAAGAAGAGTGAAGGGTGGCTATGAGGTGATGTGGGGGTTTTAGGTAATATTTGCCTTTGAGTATTCCTACTCCTACGAGGCATGAAAATCAGATCTTTTTGTATTTTTTTAATTTTTCTGAAATGACATGGAAAGAAAAGAATGTTAAAAAAGAATCAAAGCATCTACTAGACACCTCCCCGACAACGACGCCAAAAAGTAGTGAGCCCTGGTATTGCACCAAGAGGGGCTGCCCTACTTTACTTTATCAACCTGGGGTTAATACAAACTTGGATTTGACAGTGCGATATACACAACAGATGCATTCTGTTAATGTCATCCTCTTCTACTTTACGAAAGGGTGTTATTTCTTAAACTATGATAAAACTGAAAAGTAAATTGTTGGAAGGAAATGACAGAAAGAAACTAAATTAAATTGCTAAAAAGAAATGACAGGAAGGAAACTAAACTATATTTCTAAAAGGAAATGATAGAAAGAAACTAATTTAATTTGCTGAGAATAAATGGCAGAAAGGAAACTAATTCTAAACCACACTTAACTTGGCCAAATGAATAAATGGACTCTACTTATCCTATGGTCTATCTACCATGCTTCTATCCATGCAGCTAAGCTATCCATGGCTTAATTCTGTTGAATTTTGCAACAAGAAACAGTGAAGGAGGCATCCTGAAACAACATCCTTGATCCTAGTTGGAAAATAATCACCTAAACTAGGTGGGGCCCACACAGGCTATTTTTAGGTGTATGTCTATTTTTAGACATGGTGAGCATATTCTATAAGTTGCAGGATGTTATTTGTAGATGGTTTGTCAAATGTAGAAAATAGATGAAATTCTATTTTTAGAATATTGGGCAAAGTTTATTTATAGAGCGTTGATCTAAAAATAGATGCATGTTGATCATTATTAGCTCTTAATAATAATCAGACTCTAAACAACAACTTATTATCTTGGAGAAATTTAGTTCAGTGCACAGATGTGGCACAACAGCTGACTGAGGGAATTACACAATTCCCAAGGGTTTACTGGAGCTATTGCATGGAGGACTCAGTTAGAACTCAAGTGGCAGAGTTGGAAGAGTAGTTCATGGAGTTGTATTCAGTTTAACTCAATTAGACTCAGTTGAGATAGTTGTATCTAATCTAACTGAATGATACACTAGTGAGAGTGGAGTGAATTAATTAGTTAATTAATTCAAAAATAATAACTCATTAATCAACTAAACAATACATCAGTTAACTACAGTGCATGGCAGTTTCAGTGGAGACCAGTGGAGAGATAGGTGAAAGGGCAAGATAAACTATCTGTTGTGGCTATAGTGATGCATGAATTGCATCTACATATACATTGGAGTTTCCAATGATAATCATGCAGTAAATGAGAGTTGGATTGCATCAAATTGGTCTTTATAATCAGCTTGGATTGCGCAGTGGAGGCAGGCTAGAAGGAGGGCAAATATCGGTGCATGGATTTGCAAATTTTTCCTGATTAGTGTATGAAGATTGTACTGTACTGAGAGCTTGTGATAGGCTTTGTATGTTTGTATGAGATTGTCATATGATCTCCATGTTACATAATATATATTTGGGGTTTTCAGCTTCAAGCTTTCCCGGTTAAACAACTGTGTTATGTGTGTTTTTATTGCTTCATGTGTTTTGCAATTGTTGATTAAATTTCCGCAAGAATTATAGTGGAAGGATTTTGTATTTAGAAAGAAGATAAATATTGTTAGATCAGGAGAGTCCGCATATATACATGCATATTGTATATAATTTCTACAAATTCTAATTGAAAAGGAGGGTTGATTTGCAACCTGGAGGAAAAAAAGGCTAAATTGGCTAATGGAGGGCTTAACGCATGAAACAAGGCTTAGAAGTGGACATAGCGGGGTTAAACATTATAAAAATTTATTATAGCGCAGAAATGGCTTTGGAGCGGAATGAATTGAAAAGTGCGATGGCAGAGGTACAATGTAGGCAAAAGTTGCGATATGCGATATCACAACTTCAATATCGCAAAGATAGAGTGTTAAATGTTAACATGAAAAAAATAAAAAATGTGATTTGTGATGTGCAATGTGGTGGATGACGTGGCGGTGGAACTGGTGGCGGAGTGCGATCGCAATATCGCAATCGGCCTTTAGAAGCAGTAACTCTTAAAGAAAAAGGGAAAATGATGCGAAGTCTGATTGTGATACATGAGTTGCGATAAGTCGTAAAAGAAAAAGGGAAATGTTGCGATTTGTGATATGCGATATCGAAATCGGAAAAAACGAGTGGCGAGTGTTAAGGAAAAAGGGAAAAGTTGCGATTTGTGAATTGCCATGTACGATAGCGGCACGGGAGATTCAAGGAACAAAGGTGAAGGTCAACTTTCGATGGTTTTCAAGAATTTTTGCTTTAAAATGAGTAAGGAAATGGTGAATGATAAAAATAAAGGAATGAGGAGGGTTGAAGGGTTTAAGTGTTTTTTGGAATAAAAGGTGGGTGCATCAGTTAAAATAAGCGGAAAATAGGAGGGAATGGAGGCATAAAAGCAAGGTTGAGAGGCATAACTCAGAGATGGATAGGGACTAGAAAATAAAGCAGAATGACTGAATAATTTCTTTGTGGCTTTTGATGCCTATTCCTGCAAAAAACCTACTAACTTATGTGCAGAGAAACAGAAAAATGCATGAAAATATCGTGCAAAGGAAGACTGGAAAATGGTAATGCAACTCTACTCCTAATCTTAGAAACAGTGAACGGAATTCATTTTTTGGGTCTGTGGGAAGGTTTGCCCTCCTTGAGCTCTATTGAAAGAGATGAGAAGGGGGACTTGATCCACAAATTTTTGGTTTTAATCCTCTATTTTATTACTCACAAGCAAATGAACTACAATAACACACTAGAAGCAAAACTAAACAACAATTTGAAACACGAACGAAATTATCAGAAGCGGAACTAATGAAATGACAGAAAGCAGAGAAAAAATACAACAGAGAGGCTGGGGCACATGGATTGGGCCCTAACCCATGAGCCTAGCTCTTTGAAACTTAAATCGGTAAAATGAAATCAGTCTGCTCATTTCATAAAAGAATAGCCTGATACATTTCTGCAATTTTTATCACTAAGTGAAAGAATAAAAAGCTCAATAGCTTGCAACAAAGTTCCAAATAGAATCCACTAACTCTTCCTAGCTCTAGCTCTGCTCTATTTATTCTATAGGGTAGCTACCAACAACTCCCTAGAAAATAGTGATTAAGTCCACTTGACTCCAAGTAAATATAGATTGAGTGCACTCATCTTTGAGTTGCTTGGCTGCCTCTGGAATTCGAATTGTTGGAGAGAATCCTTGGGGATCCTTTGGCTGCCTTTGGAATTCGAATTTCTGGAGAGAATCTTTGTGATCCTTTGGCTACCTTTGAGAGTTAAGGAGGGTGGAAAATCCTCCAATAATTTCTCCTTTCTATCTCCTCTATGTCTTTATGATAAAATCCTTAACAAAATTCTAATAATTCCTGATTTTCTGCACTCAACCTCATATTAGGCACTCGGAGTATGTTAGCCTTAATTATCAGCTATACTAGCATAATAAAACAAAATAATAATAAAAATGAAAGAAAAAGAGATCTAATAAGGCAAAAAGGTGACCATTAACCCCTCCAAATATGTCTAATGATGGAGCTCATCACCAATAACAATACATCAAGTTAGAGCATTTAATTTAACCACATATAGTCAAATATTTGAAACATCAATTTCATAGATATGCCTCTATCATCACGGTTTCCAATACCATGCATGTCATAATCAATAGGATCAAGTTGGGTTAATCGATAAACCAACAAGGTGCAATCACTCTTTTTCTATGATATTTCATCATGCTTATCACATGCATTATCAACACGATATAAATGAGGTGAACTTCTATATGATATCTAATAGATCTTATACTTACCAAGAGTGAAGAGTACCATCCACTAGAGTGAGAATCAGGATCTCAAAAACAATATATGTTAGACACACATCAAGATATTCCATTATATTTAAATATCAACAATAAGTACTATTGCATAGTCAAGAAGATCATCATGATAAAAACATTGAATACCAGGTGCACCATTTCGTTGTAGGAAACATAAATCCCAATCATCCATATGCATGCATAATCCATCTGAGAAGTAGACATTCTCAATATACCATAGGTCTTACCTAGCCATCGAATGTTGTATCATAATATTAAAATAATATACCATGCATGCCTTGCGGTATTACATATGCACCTTCACATAGGCAGCTTGTAGTGTGCAAGTGCCTCTTTACCTTTTTTGGATCTAGCCATCTATTGTGGAGGTAAATCCCCTCTGTAGACAGAGGCGATCCCACTATCCCTAGAGTGGGTCTAGCAACAATCGAAACACGCAAAGCTATTGATTCCTAGTTACAAAAGATATAATCGATATAGATCGCTTACAGTGATTCCTTCGCTGCTGTTGTCGAAGAAGAAGTGGTGCTTCCATTCCTAGCTAGACAGGTCACGATCCGTGAGCTTGCTGCATACAGATACCTGTACACATGCAAAGAAGAGAGACAACATGCAATGTAATATTTCACACTTTATAACTATCAATTAGTTAGAGAGGAACGAATGAAATTGCATTATATAATGGACAAACACAATCATGGAACCAATAGCAGAGTAATGTATATTAAGGTACGAGAGAAGATTACAACCGGTGCTCTGACGTCGTGATCTTCCTTCGACAGGATTCCAGCGAGACGTGTCTCCCAAAGCTCGTCAGGGATTTGACAAAACTCTCTCTCTCACAAGGTTCTCCTTAGCTCTGCTCTTGATTGTCACTCAGCTATAATTTCCTTCCCAAAAGTTCAGCTAGCTAGAAAATGGAGAGGGTAGGCTTTTATAGAAGGAGAAGGAGAGGTTAGGATCCCTATAATCATGGGGGAGAGTCCTATCTCTTAGGAAGGTTCCATGAGAGGTGGAAAACCATTTCCTAATCAAGGAGATCCGGAGCCAAACAGCCCAAACTATTTTTGATGACTCGTTCTAAAGTTGTTAGAATCAAACTTCCACCTTCTATTTTAAAAAAAAATTCTTAATAGGCTTGGCGCGGGCACAACACAGGGAAAGAGCGCCAGATAGCGCGCCCACTAGTGTATATTTTCCCCATTGGCGCAAGGGATGAACTAGCTACTCGTGCCAATGTCAAAACATGGGGTTTTAGGGTTTTTCAGAGGAAATGTTCTTGAGGAGAATTCTTGCCCTTATGCAAAAGGATGCCATCAAGGTGTTTTCAGGAAATTTTACTGTCCACAAGTCACGAGAATATTCCTACAATGTATGGGACGAGGGATTGCAGGGACGGTCACAAAATGCTGTGTAACATATGCCCCCTAAATTATGAGGTCCGAGAGAGAGGGAGGGGTGAAATGCTTTATGATAATGCGTCCAACTAAAAACACTGCCGTCAGAAGACCTGCGAATAAAAATACAACTGATATCTTTAATACATGATATGTGGTATGGGTGCAGCCATCCATAATAAAGTGTACAAAATGAGATCCAAGGTATGGACGCAGCCATCCAGCAAAATAAGGATCAACAAGTAGACTCAGGTATGGTCGCAGCCATCCAATCCAAAGAGTCATGTAATAAGTCATAATAATCCACAAAGAACCCACAGCCTGGATTTCATCAGAAGAGATCCAGGGTCTTGCGTTCCATCTCAACCCAAACAAAGTACAAGTTTGAGCATGCGAATATGTGAGCTGAAGTCGAACATGCAAGAACATCGTCTAATTACCAGCCAATGATGAAAACTGTTAACAGACGCGAGAGAAACCACCAATAATGAAGATGGCTCTCAAGGTACAAGAGGTAAAATCCACGAAGTGTGAACAGTGATCTGGCGTCGAACACCCATAGAATCATCCGATCGAAGGCCAATAATGAAAACCTTGCGTCGAATGCGAATAACCTGTCATTAAGGCATGCAGGCTCCAGAGTACCTAAAAGGAGTCTCTAGATCAATTTCCTGGATAATGAGCTGGAGTCGACAGGAAATGACCTTGATCGAAGGTGGGCCATAATGTTTCCCACATCATTGACACGAGACAGAGGAACATGATGTTTGTGAATTAATACCAACAGAGAATCAGATGGAGGTTGAAAACTGCAGAGGCAAAACTTCTCTTGAACATATCGGCGGCACGACACTAGATTTGGCAGTATTTGACATCAAGGGATCTGAGGTCATGGTGATGTGGCAAAGAGCAGATGAGCGGTCAAAAGAGATTACCAAAACCCATGGAGTCAAGCAGGTAACGAGATGAGATGTCCCCAACCCGACACGAATGCAGACAAGTGCCATGTTCAAGAGAGACATCCTGTCGATACGACTATGATATTGGTTCCATTTTCCCCCACCATTTATGGCGAGTAACCCAATTATTTTTTTAAAAAAAGCTTTAAGGGGATAGCATATGCTTGCGATGTAAGTTTGTCCGAAGGACAAATCCAACCTAGTACATTTTATGAGCCCTAGGAAGGAGGAACTCGAGTAACGTCATTATGACGAAGTCCGATGTCATCAGTTTTTAACGAGTCTGACAAAGGAAGAACTCAACATCTTTTCATATTTAGAGAGTTTGAAAATACAGTGGAAAATAAAACTCCAGGAGTCTTGTTGTGGTGGATTCAACACTCGAGTGTACAAAATCACACGCATTTAGAGAATGTGGTCTTTTCTCTAAACCATAAGTAACAGGCAGTATCCTGGGGGAGCTCAGAAGTATAAGACTTAAAATGAAGTAATACACTTAAGTATGCTCTGTTGAAAAAGTAAAACTAAAAACATAAAAAAGAAGCTAAATGGAGAGTTCCAAACAATAACAAGGTAAACAACGGCTCGATGGCCTTCTTCTCATTGAATTCTTGGAATGAATACAAATCTTACCCACTTGCCGAAGGGCCTAGGCAGAGGCTCTAGGACCCGACGCAAATATGTTTTTCCTTCAAGTTCTGCCTTTTGACGCAGTTCAACTCTCTCTCTATGCTGCAATAGACTGAAATTGTTGGGTGACCAACAATTGAGTCCTCTTCTTCAGCTCCTGCTCCTTGGTTCACACAAACAGCTGGTGTTGCTTGGGCAATTTTGGCCAGCATAACCTTGTGCTCACAAATTGTTCATCTCTTTGAGGGTTTATATAGTTGAGCTTTCAAACCACCTTCCCTCCCTTGGTACATGGTGGATAGTGACCCAAGGGAGGGGCAATATTCCATTGTGGGCTGAAATATGCTTTTGTGTGCTCACACAAGGCCTAAGGAGGCACTGGTGTTGTCCTTAGGCGACTTTCACATAAGGAGAAATTGTCATTTGCCTGCTTGTGGTCCCGGAAAGGGACCTTTTTCCATTTCTAGGAATGCGTGCTTATCGGGCTCCAGTGCGCGTAGAAGGCGCACTTATCGAAGGACAAAGCGACACTCATGCATTTATGACTAGTTCAATCTTGAATTGCTCCAAACCTTAGAGATTCTTAATATTTTTTATTCCATAATGTATCTCTGTCCTGTAAATCCTTGGGCTCGACATTAATTGATGTCATTTTTTGCTGTACTATTTTCCGGTGTTAACAGATGCCCCCAAATGTGTGAGGTCTAGGAAGAACTGTATAGCCGAAATACATTATAGTTTCTTTTCCTGTATCGTACGCAAAGAGAGAGAGAGAGAGTGAGGCATGCGTGTAGATGGACAACATCTTGCACCGGTTCCGAGATAACCACTGCCTAGGGGACCCCCTGCAAGTAGACAAAATATACAACATATTTGCAAAATTTCAACGAGGCGGGCATATCCCATGCTCGTGATGCTATGGCTAGTTAAAAAAAATTGACAGATACATGTGTTGTCCGTGTCACTATCATGGTAGTGATGTTGGTGGTTGTTGACGCTTGCTGACGCCCTCAGGGGCATTTTTTCTTTGACGATAGGTGGAATGTGGTACCCATATGCCTAATCTTGGTCTAACAGATCACTGCGCAATGTACGCATATGTACTGGCTGGGACCTTCCCGTGTAAGCATTGTTGTTAGAGACGCTTATAAAGGCACACGTCTTGAACAGATCTTGATCAAAGTGCAATGGTTGTAAGGTACGATACCATCGTGACATGAAATATTTTGTTGTAGTCAAATGTCAAGAGGATCGATGACATCTATGGACAATGATGTCTCCCATATTGCCACCCGAGGATACCCCTTTATATGGGGAGGGGCTATCCAAGGTACCACTCCCTTTTTGGAAAAGAGGTGTTGATGTCGACAAAAAGGAAGCCTTAACCAAACCATAATGGGTTTAACATAGGCATGTTGGTGAGCGGTAGCTGAAAAAGGATGATACGGATTCAGTGGTCCGAGGTCGAAGTATATTTGAGCATCTTGGCAGAAGTCACAGGTATTTTCTGAAGGGAGAAAATCCCTGGATTCGGTAGGACTTCCAGGGCGGGTATGAACCAGTCATGATAATCATAATGGTGCATGCATGGAGGGTATGAAATACTTCGACCAAGGGATATGGGCTGCTGCCATGGGAGAAAAAAGTGCAATATGAGGGCGAAGAGGCGAAGGGCGTTGTTTGCTCTTTTTGTACAAAAAGAATAAAATAATGGGGTTTGGTTTGTACAAAACACAGAGACGGGTACCCCAAAACTTGAAAGAGGGTCGCTCACTTGATGGTGTGAGGACGGTGTTTTCCTGGGGGTAGGGGTCCCATTGGCTGGTCTCATGTGTGGGGTTGATGAAGCGGAAGATGTCGCAGATGGATTAATGCTGATGGAGGTATGGTGGGCCAAATGCAGTGCGCGGAGGCGCGCTTTCATTCTGCTTGTACAACCCAGTCATCCAGGAAGGGGGTTGAGTTGGAATGGTGAACTTGACCTTATGCATGATATATGGATGGGCATGAGGTGCTTCCCAGACTAAAATGGTATGGCCATGGCATCACTTTGTGGAGTGATGTATGGTCTACTTGAGCTGACGATCGCCATGGAGGGTAGGCTCTACCGACCATCGAGGAAATTTATCATATGTAGGGTGAGGTGATGATAAACATGGTCGGGTGTGAGGACCCTAGGTTTTATTTCTGATGGAGAAATGGTGGCAAGATATGCAAAGTTTCTGGGACTCTATCATGTTGAGGGTAGAATGATACCTGCTCCAGAACTTTCAGTGGTTATTGTTGTGAATGGTTTGCAGGTTCTTCTTGCAAAAACAACTACCTCAAGTGAAAGCATCTTCTTTTCATTAAATATTATTTAAAAATCATGAATTTTGGAAAGGAAGATGGGAGGGTGCATACCTGCTGGCACTTGAAAAACTATTTCTTTGGAAAGCGAATGTGGGGCATTGCTTTCATTCGTCATGGTATACTAATGATGGTGCAACTTACGGTTTGCGGAATGGACCTTCTGATCTCCTATTATGGACCTCCAAAGTTCTGAAAAAGGGCGATAAATAAGGGATTATGGCCCTAATCCTATTCATTTGTACTTATTGAGTTAGGGAGATCAGAGGTGGTAGCAGAGCCTTTCTTGTCGTTGTGTTCAGCCTGTGTACCGGGGATTAGCGATACTATGCCAAGGTAACTTTCATGACGTCCTGCACTTCAATTTTTTCAGTTTGGTGACATCGCGGGCCGCACAAGTTGGGTTTGTACGGCCTCAAAGGGGATTTTTTCCCAGATTGCGTGGGAAATCTAGGGAAATATGCGCCCCCCTTGCACGTATTTCTCAAGTACAGCCGCGCGAGAGTGCGCTCTCCTTGCCTCTTTGTGCACAAGGGCGTGCCTTAAATGAAACAGGCATGCCAGGGCATGCCTGTCTGAGAGATAGGCGCGCAAGGGTAGTGTTTTTGGAAAAACTTGGGTTTTTTGTTGTCCTTGATGATTTTTCTCCTTTGTACTGATGGGTGCCTGTTTCTTGGCAGGTTAGTGTGGAGAGAGAGAGATTGGCCCGAGATCCGGACTACTCTGGCTGCTGATGCTAGGGCGTGCCATCAGTTGGCTGCATGGGGCCTCCTGAAATTTGTTGAGAACGAGTGCATTCGGTTACAGGATCGATTGCTACGTTATATTATATAGCATTGGTACTGGAGTCACAACATGTTCGTCCTGAGGGGGAAAAACTTGATTATTCGTCCGGAGATGGATATTTATTTTGTGACCGGATTACTGCCTCAGGGAGAGGTGCTGAGGTACCCGCTTCCTGCTGGGTGGGTGAACATGGAAAGGTTCAGGTAGCATCATTGCGGTGGTGCGCCTCTGACTGAGGGGTGCATAAATATCTTCTTAGTGATAGATGTGGCCGCGCGGTGTGCTCTGGCCATTATTGTGTGACTGGCGGGGTCGTTTGTGCCTCATCGGGCATCGGGCCCACAGGTGGCGGTTTTACGCCACTTGAGGAACGGGAATTTCTTCGATTTTTCCCATTTCTGTTTTGATGGTATGGTGTCGCAACTGAATAGGCTCCAGTGTGGATCCAAATCATTTGCGTACGCTAGCATTTTGTGTAGCATCATGTATGAGAGGGTCGTGCTGCTAAGGCCCATAGTGCCTGTGCTTATCGGGGGGCCTAGGGAGCCACGTATGAGGAGGTGGGCTCATGTGATGCCACGTGGTGGTGGTGGTAGAGTGGTTCGTTACTGGAACGACATGACAGAGGCCTGGTTTGAGGCCAATCCACATATTTTTTTTCCATACCCTTATGCAGGGATGGACTTTCAGGGCGATCCAGATATGGGTCTCCCTTTTGGTTATGTTTGGGGTCTTGCAGGTGTGTGTTATGTTTCTGAATTTACTCGAGTTTTTGTTTTCTTGAGTGTTTTTTATTGACACTGACATTCTTTTGGTTACTTGTGCAGACGTTGGCAAGGTGGGACGTCCAGTGGCCCGGCTGGCGGGTCACAACCCTCTACCACGACCGCCTGTTGATCAAGGAGGTGGTGTCGTCGGTGGACCGGGCGAGGGTGCTGGTGGACCAGGCGGGGATGGTGCTGGCCCTTCTGGTGAGGGGTGCAGCACAGGTGCTGCTGAGATAGCAGCAGAGAGAGTTCGTGCAGATGCGACTAAGGCACGCGTTGCAGCACTTACGGCTCAGGTCAAGGCTCTAGAAGACTTCCAAGGTCGAGTGGACCGTTTGACCCATGAAATGCCTACTCGAGGTCATATGGATGACTTCGAGGAGATATGAATAGAGACAGTGATGGCCCATGAGAGGGACTATCAGCCAACTCTACGACGGGTAGTTATCGCAGTGGTGACAGTGGCTCCTGTGGTGGCACCAGGAGCGGTGGTGGGCCTAGGTGTTCCTCTTGAGGGGGCACCCCCCTAGAGTAGATTTTGTACACAGGGAAAGCACCCATTAGGAGGATGCTTCCCTTATTTTTGACCACCTCAGTATTTTTGGGTTGGCCAATGGGCTAGCAATACTATTTTTTGTACTCTGATACACATATTTTTGATATATATATGAGAGATCTTTTTTGCGGCTCTACATGGTGTGATGTCTATTTCAATTTATGCATTTGTGTTATGCTGATGGATATACATGTTTTTGGTTTTGTGTATGATGATTTGCTCGCTATGCATTCTATTCTAGGGTATTGTTAGCTATGTGATCAGTTGTTTGGTTTTGATTCCTTGATATATGTGAGAATGTAATATAATCAAATTGTTTGCTTAATCTTCTGGCATGCAAATATTTTCTAAATAGGTTTGCATCCCTGGTTTCAAATGTTTGGTTTAACTACAAGACTAATAACTGGGAATCAAGGTAGACATGCATATGGTGGATGCCCTGGTGGAGGGCCTCGCACATAAGACCGATAACGGCGTCATATTCTGCCTGATTGTTGGTTGCTGAACCGATGCACACGTCGTTTGAACACATTGGTGATCGGTCAAGGTGATAGATGACCCAGGCAACTGCAGCTAAGTTTTGAGACCATCACGATTATCCATCAGCAAATCTGAAATAGGGTTCAAGTTGGTGATCCATGGTGATATTTTGAGGGCATTTAGGTTTTTTGGGTCAAAAATATTTTGGTGGTGGATTGTGTGTACTCTAACTCTAGGGGATAAGGGCTTGTAGGGCCCTTATGGGTAGAAATTATTGAGATAAAGTTCGTTGACGGGGTTAGTGAGGTAGGTCTCGTCTGGTTTCGTCAAGATATATGCCCCTTTCTGGAGGCAATTTTTGATGATATAGGGCCCTTTCACAGGGTTTCGAACTTTCCTGGCCCGAAGGATTCTTTTGCGACGTCATAGCGAAGGACTAGTTGTTCTTCAACAAATGAGCGAGGGGTGATGTGGCAGTCAAATGATGATTTTACCCTTTTCTTATTGGCCTCATTGTGTTGTAGCGATTGGCACATGTTTTTGTCAACTAGCTCTAGTTGTACTAGGTGTTGTTCTAGAGGCTGGGTGTCATCCAGGAGTTTGATGGCTGCATGCAAGTTTGGGAACTTGCGGAAATCAATACAAGGACGCAAGGTGCCTTAGTGTTTTGCGACAGGAATAAAGCTGGATTCCTGTGATGGAGTGGTTGTTGAAATCATGTCTTGTGCGTGCGATGAAACAAGTCGTATGTGATGAGTTATGTCGCTGGCATGCGGCGGGGGAAGTATCTCAGTAATAGAGACCTGAGTGGGCCAATAGTTGGCCTTTCCGCTAGGATAGTAAATTCTCGGTACATGGAAGTTGATTTTATCATAGAGATGTCTAAACGTTTGCAGCAACGGACATCCTTCTGTCGTGTGATTATGACTAGTGAAAACGGTGCAAGGTATCACAGTGTTGACAGAGTAGATAGTGTGAGAATCTACAGTACTCGATGTTCCAGATGTGGATGCTCAGAAAGGGTTAGTTGAGGCCCAAGTTGGCTTCTGTTTCCATTTTTGCGTCGTAGGTTGGAACTTACTTCCATTTTTGGTTGGTGAGTGACTTAATGCTGCTCTAGCTGCTCTCAGTTTGGGGAGATGCGTGCACTTAAATGTATGATGAAAGTGTGAGAAAATTTGGCAGTAAGTCCATGTAATATTCTCTTGATTAGAGAGAAGCTTTTGAGGGAGAGAGGAGATAATGTGAAAACTATTTGCAAGGGGTTTGAGTTCTCTGCATTGATTGATCCGGTGATCGTTTAGATCAAATAGGCCGCATGTTATCCTCGGCTGGGCCTGATGTTTACGTGGTTGGTTTATGGTCTTAGCAGGCGTGACGAACCACCCTGGTGGCGGGGTCGAAGCAGGCTTATAAACCCATCGTGGTAGTAGGGGTGTCATTGGGTCGAAGACATATCTTTTATTCCACTCTTGAAGGTCGCTCGTCCTCTTTTCTACAGCATTAATCATGTCAATAGTGGGACGAAGTTGTGAGACATTAGTACAATGCCGGTCGTAATGATTACCCTAACATATTAGGCAAAAATTCTGTGATATGGGTCTCCCATCGTGCATGGTCTAAGGCCTGGCAGGGTACCATCGTCGATATGCTGCTAAGTCGGGGCAGTGGACTACCATATGGTCTATCTGCTTGCATAATGTGCATGTGGGTGGCTTTCGTGACGTGTTTGTGATGGTAACTATGGGTCGCTTTCTAGGCCGTTCTTCGACTGACAAGAACATGATTGACCCGCTCATCTCCTCTGCTTGGGTCATAGAGCTACCGATGGATTCGGCATCCATATCGTCTTCTTGGGAAATACGAAATATGGCTGAGCGAAGGATAGCAAGGGCTAGTCGGAAACGAGGTACGTAGTGACAATCCTCCAATAAGTGATTGTCGGCGCATAATGGGCATGTGAATTGTGCTGCCCGTAGCCCCACGTAGTAGACCCTCTCGATTGGATACCGTATGTGGATGAGCTCCAATGCGGCGCACTCTTCGAGGTAGTGGCCACGTTCATCGCATAGCATGCAATGTATAATGGGCATTACTGGGGGGCGCTCTACATATCAGTGCTCCTCTTGTAAGTACAAGATGGTGCGCGACTCGTCATTAGTAGCCTAGATGGAGGGATCCTCTTGATAGGATCGCTCGATCACGTGTAAAGCGTCCTGATACCATGGTATTTCTAGAAAATGGTGGGTATAGTACCCATAGGTGTCACATAGGGCGCATGTGTGATTGGTACGCAGTGGTTTTCCTGTACTTTTGGTGGAAAGTTCCTTTTTTATGGGAATGTTGTTTTGGGGTGCCCACCTCGCAGCTGAGGAGTGGTTTTAATTCGTCCAACTCTGGGCATATGTGAGTAGGGTGTCCTATGACATCACATATAGCACAAGCTGATGACTCCCTCTGCATGGTAGGGGTCACCACTTTCTTTCCTTTCTTGGCAATTTTCTTGATTGTGGTTGCCGATTTTGCAACAGAGATTTCCCTTGCGGGGGCGGTTCGACTGCTGCTTGGGTTGGTTGGGGCTCCTCGGGACCAGGAGGTTTTAATCCGAACGCAGTAACATTGGTAGCTGGCATTCTTGGAGGGGGAACGAGGTACCACACTGGGAATTCCAATGATATGTTGGGTAGTACCAGTGTTGCCAAGACCTGCTGGGAGGTGAAGCCAGGAGGTGGGTATAGGAAAGGAGTTTGGGAGGCGGCATACACTAAGGAGGTTGCAGTAGCTGATGTCTCGGTGTCATTACTTCTTGAGTCTGTGTCCTGACTAACCTCGGTGCTTGATGTGGAAATCATGCATACCAGGGCCGCTGTGGTATTGGGTGATACCTCAGGGATAATGGGAGGATCTCCTAGGAAGGATCCTAGGACGGACGACGATTTGAATTGGCCAGGGCCATATTCTTGATACCGTGAAAGACCATCAATGGTTGTATCTACATAAGGTAGAACCATATCTGTATTGGTCAAGGGACACTTTTCAGTGTGTGTCAGCTGGTCTATTGTAATGATTCGATCCTCGTGGGGGAACATCATGATGCGGAAAAAGGAGGATGCTATGGCAAACATGGTGTACATATAACTCTGCCCAAGGAGAATATTGTAATCCAAGTAAGCGTCCAAGACTTCGATGTCTATGTGGACCATTTTTCTAGCTAAGAATATCGGTACGTTTTGGAAGAGATCGACGGGGGTGGAGGGCCGACCATCGTATGCCCTGAGTGTAATGACGGAAGGTTTGAGTTCTGGGGCTCCCAACTTCTGCCATACATTCTTTGACATGATGCATGTGGATGCACCCTCATCTATGACACATCGATGAATAGTGATATTTTGTACTGATACTGGTATCTGAAAGGCGACAATAGAGGGAAGCCTAGGGGTGGATTTTTCTAAATCAAAATCCATCATGCACGTGTCGGTAGGGTCGACGGTGCCTAAGGCAAAAATTAGGGCTTTTCGCTGCTTCGGGAACGACTGCAGTACCTCCAAAGAAAACATAGCAGCAGGTGACTGGGTTAAATGGTCTATGATGCTGTAATTGTGGGCTGCCTTAGAGTAGTTATCTGCTCGCCTATTACGCCCTTTAACCATTTTTGGCAACGATTCCAAAGAAATATTTGGAATGGTTAAAGGTACAGTCGGCGCAAACGTACTAGCCCCTGACGAACCGGTGTCTGGTGGGGTGTTGTAGCTGCGATTCCGTGTTTGAAAAAACATTTCTTCGCCGACCATGTAAATTTCATGGTTGTTTTTCTCGGAATCGTTGGGGTTTTTCTATTGAGTGTTGACCGTTCCTTGATGGGGGAAGGGTTATTGCATAACTGCGGTTGGCTGGGAAAGTCCTCCTTTTCCTCGGTTACTTTGGAGCTTTTTAAGCTCAGGGAGTTCAGGACAGTGGTGAGTATAGTGCCCATACTCACCACATATCGAACAAGAATGGTTTGTTCGTAGAGGTGGCCTTTTCCTTGCTTTTGAGCATTGCATGGCTCCTGGTTCTAATTCCGGTTGAAGTTATCTCCAGGCCGGGGTCACGGTGGGCATTATTGAATGCTACCCCCTGTCCAGGGTTCCCTTTGGGTTTTTTTTCTACCTTTATTTTGACCACGTTAGGAGGGTAATTCTCCTGATCATACTGGTGTGGTTGCTCTTGGGACGGCTACACAAATTTCACCTATGCATTGTTTTGCGTTGGTGGGTTATGTGCTTGGGACTGAGCATACTGTTGTCCCATATTTTCACCTGGTCGTTGGGGGGGAGTTCTTCCATCAGTTTTTCTTCCTGCGTACTGGGTCCCCTCGGCCGGAGGGTAAGGTCTTCTTTGGTGATACGCGGGTGCCCTATTAGTGAAATTTTTCTATTGCATATGATGACTTTGGAATCCGGGTTGAGACATGTCCTGGGTAGATCCATGTGTATAACTGGGATTTTGACTGCTGCTGCCTAGGTACCCTTGGATCATCGACCCAAGAAGTTCTTCTGCGGAGTTCGATGCGCCTGGAAATTCTTGATAAGATTGCAGGCGTGGGGTGTTAGGTAGGATATTGTATATGTATCCTGATTGCGTATAAATCAGTTCAAGATGCTGGGCTTTACTGATTGTGTCCTCTTCGGATGTGGGGTTACGTTGCGCCACATCCTTTGAAATCTCCATCGTCATAGTTTTCAAGAATAAATCTAAAAGGACTTGGTTGTCGAATTGAGCTTTGCATAAGCTACGACGTCGTCTCCACTTGTGGAGATGTTCAGAAATGTGGGTAGAGGGTGATTGTCTGAAATGAGTGAGTAAATCCATTCCCAAATCGTGGTGAATGGGTAGCTAAAAGTATGTGAGGAACGCGGTAGCGAGGGCGCTAAAGGTTCCATGTGAAGCAGGGGGTTGCTCAACATACCATTTCGCGACCACTCCCATGAGAGTGCATTGAAACAACCTCAATTGAATAGTATCATCAATGATGTTATTCGATGAGCACCACAGGTGAAAGGTCATTATATGATTCCCTGGGTCTTTCGCTTGCTTTCCTTCAAACTTTGGTATGTCTGAAGGGAGCTTCATGGGCATGGGAGGCCAATTGGGGTCATGTGCGATGGGGTCATTGGTGAGCTTGGTTAACACTGGTAGATTTAATGCCACTAAGAAGGGTGACTAAAAGGTTGACGCCATGGAAACGTGTGAAGACACAAAGTTCTGGTTAGAATAGGGGTTAGTCTGTGACGTACCCAGTTGTGAATTCAGTTGGCTTCCCATATGGGATGCACTCTTCTGCCCCCTAGGGGACGAGGGGGGAGTGATGTGCGGTGTGGTGTTGGGAGACTAGTTAGGGTTCCCAATGAATTTTTCTCCAAGAAAGGAGGAACCAACCACTGTGGCAATGTTCCGTCTTTGCTGCCTAAATGACGAAAGACCTGGAACCCCTCCCGTTAATAGGGGGAGGTCCAAAAGATGCCTGGACCGACGAGGTTCCATTGGAACCACTTGAGGGTCGTCCAAGTTAGGTTTTGGAAAAAAAATTTGAGGGGATTGAGTCTATGATCACGTCGAATTTATGGCCACATACATAAAACAAAGCGAAAAAGAAATGATTTTTCCTTTAATTTAATCTATGTGATCAATCAAGCGAAAAATGGTTTCGTCTGTTTATGCATGATACTCAAAAATTCCTAGAAGACCTAATGACGTCCTCACACTCTCAAAAGTAACTGGGCCTTGAGAGGATTTCTTGTGAGTGCTGGCACAACGTCCCGAAAGAACTGGCAACGCCCCCAGTCAGCCGAAGAGAATCAACCAAGGTAAGGGTAGAGGGTCTGGTGCTTTCCTGCACCGTCACCTATAGGGTAAAGTATGCCTTAGTTTTGGCCACTACGAACCACCGTCCCATGTGAGCATTCGAGTCTTGGGCTTCTTGGTAGTCAGCTAGTAGTACAGAGTATCAAACGGGTCAGGTAGCCCCAACTGATACTGCACGCACTGCGCCTAAGCCTAACCCCCTCTGAATCGGGTCTCTGCCGCGCTCGGATTTTCTTTTCCGTGGGATGATAGGTGGATTTTAAGCTCCCTAAAAATGCAACTTGTATGTTTCGAATGTGAAGCGTGATCAAGGCAGCTTATTGGATGCCTACCCCCTTGATCCTAACTTAAACTATAATTTCTCTTGTGGCCCTTGTGGGGAGAGTTTAGTGAGTTGGTTTAAGTTATTTTTAGGTGGCTTTCTATTCTTAGCGGGTGAGTGTGTGTGAGCGTGTGGTGAAAAATCTCATAATTTGAACATATGGATATCGGTGATCCGTTACAAATGTCCCCCTAGTTAAACTATGTGATGTTGTTCCTTGCTCAAATAAAAAGCATTTGCGAATAATAGGCCGCTTCCAAAATATCCTAATTAGTCTATGTGAGTGACTAAAGGGAGATGGCAAATCAGAAATTTAGAGTTTTCATATGATTTTATAGGGTCACCCAATGGCGCAAAGACAACAGAGATTACTTACTCTAACTTGCAATTAAGTCCTAGTCCCGCAATTTCCTAAATCCAAAAATTGAAATTTAAACTAAACAATTTCTACACTAGCTTATGCATGTATGGTCATGAGCCACTTACTTGGACTATTTAAACTAAGTGTGCATACCAGAATTTTCAAAAACATAAATTGATCGGAATGGCTAATTTTCCCCCTACTTAAACTATGTAAATACTTTTTGCAAAAAAAAAACTTAAATGAAAACTAACTAAATGCCTACAAAAAGCAGCAAAAATCAGTCTTCAGAAGCTGTGGGGTATCAACACAAGTGTTGGAAGATACATTAGGGGCTGCCCAACACACTTACAAGCAGAAAAATGCAGCAGATATGGAGAAAAAACCTCTCTGCAAATTGTGCGCAAAACCTTCTGTCAGGTGCGCTTTCCTGTGCACAGGTCACTCCTGAACGCATGCCCTACGCGTCTGTGTGTAAAAATAGCGCGCGAAATTCCTGCAAGTAAAAAATTAGGAGCTGCCTTCTTTAGTATGTCACTTCAGTGAGTCTAGGGACTGGAAGATGGGTCAGAGGACTGTCATCTCCACCCCAGCATATACTAAGGGTCTCCTGCAAATAATGGCACAACCACATAAACTTGAAACACGTCAGTGGAGTCGCCAAACCTGTTGTGGTGGATTCGACACTCGAGTGTACAAAATCACATGCATTTAGAGAATGTGGTCTTTTCTCTAAACCATAAGTAACATGCAGTATTTGGGGGGAGCTCAAAAGTATAAGACTTAAAATGAAGTAATACACTTAAGTATGCTCTATTGAAAAATTAAAACTAAAAACATAAAAAAGAAGCTAAATAGAGAGTTCCAAACAATAACAAGGTAAACAACGGCTCGATGGCCTTCTTCTCATTGAATGCTTGGAATGAATACAAATCTTACCCACTTGCCGAAGGGCCTAGGCAAAGGCTCTAGGACTCGACGCAGGGATGTTTTTCCTTCAAGTTCTGCCTTTTGACGAAGTTCAACTCTCTCTCTATGCTGCAATAGACTGAAATTTTTGGGTGGCCAACAATTGAGTCCTCTTCTTCAGCTCCTGCTCCTTGGTTCACACAAACAGCTGGTGTTTCTTGGGAAAATTTGGCCAGCATAAACTTATGCTCACAAATTGTTCATCTCTTTGAGGGTTTATATAGTTGAGCTTTCAAACCACCTTCCCTCCCTTGGTACATGGTGGATAGTGACCCAAGGGAGGGGAAATATTCCATTGTGGGCTGAAATATTCTTTTGTCTGCTCACACAAGGCCTAAGGAGGTGCTAGTGTTGTCCTTAGGTGGCTTTCACGTAAGGAGAAACTGTCATTTGCCTGCTTGTGGTCCCGGAAAGGGGCTTTTCTCTGTTTCTAGGAATGCGCGCTTATCGGGCTCCAGTGTGCGTAGAAGGCACACTTATCGAAGGAAAAAGCACGCACTCAGGCATTTATGACTAGTTCAATATTGAATTGCTCCAAACCTTAGAGATTCTTAATATTTTTTATTCCATAATGTATCTCTATCCTGTAAATCCTTGGGCTCGACATTACTTGATGTCATTTTTTGCTGTATGATTTTCCAGTGTTAACAAATCCCTTTTCGTAGGTAGTCCCACAGATCCGAAAAGGTATAAAACTATGTCTGAGAGAACCTCCTATTCGTGATAGGCTAGGGTATTCCTTTTTCGTAAATAATCTATCCCAACCCAAAAAAGGGGTAAATGTATAATGGGTAGATGTCGTTTCGCAGCCAATTTAACGAGCTCAAAAAGATAAGCGACTCGGCAATCTTTTCAGTTTTAGAGAGTCAGAAAAGAGCTGAAAGGTGACTCCTCCTGGAGGAATGAGTGGTATTAAGGGTAGCTACTGGTTCTGGTGATGGTGGAACTACTCAGAACAAGTAAAGTTCAAAAGTATGGCTAACAAGACTACTCATCGCAGCGGTTCCTCAAGAATGGGTAAAAAAACCAAGTGAAGGCATATGATCAGCCGAGCAGATAGGGACGATGGAATGAGAAAACCACGGTTCATCTTGAAAAATAGGCTGATAAGATGGAAATCATGAGAGGTAAAAAGAGAATGGTTTCATTTTTACACAAGCTTGAAACAAAGATAAACTATGCTTGAAACCGGTTTCATTTTTACACAAGCTTGAAATGGAAACAAACTATGCTTGAAAAAGTAAGCATGCCCCCAGCATGGTGACTCAATTCGAGGTACATGCCCCCAAGCTTTAGTGCATTCACCGGAGTAGACTGCTAGTTACTGACAGGTGGATGGAATGAAGGTTCAATTATGAGACCAAGAGAAAGACTTGAATTGAACGGGAACGTGTTTCATTGTTTTAACGAGGTTGACACATTAAAATAACTATCCTCATGAGCTAATTCATTTGTTAACGAGGTTGACATAGAAGACGAACCATCCTAGAGAAATAATTCATTTTTTAACAAGGTTTACATAGAAGATTAACTGTTACACCATTTTTTGGTCATCTAACCTACTATCATTAGATGGACCCGAGTACACCATGTAAGACCAATTTTACCCTAAGTAAAATTGCTTTCACTATGTAAAATAACTTAATTAAACACATTTATTAGGTTGTTTATGGTCTAAACAGGAAACCCCAAAAGGAAAGATTAAACAAACCTATATTTGTTTGATTTTCCTCAAGGAATAATTAATTAAACAATAATTTAATTATTATTCCTGGTCATGTTTAACCCAAAACAAAGAAATTAATTAGATAAATCTTTATTTATCTTATTATTTTCTAGGAATAATTATTTAATTCCTTTTTAAATATGACTAAATCACCCATAAATAATTAAATAAATCATTATTTATTTGATTATCTTTCAACCACTTCCTTAAAATGATAAATAAATCATTTATTTATTTATTATTCACAAATAAAGGGATTTGACCCAAGTCAAATACTTTTTCCTCCAACAAATATAATAAAATATTCCATAAAAGGTGGATCTAGATTTGGTTAATGTTATTTTAATCATGCACCAAGATCTAGAATGACCCAATATTTTGTTATAAATAGGAGGCTTTCTCCTACCATTCTTCACCTTTTGTTGCCTATTAGATCACTCTGGATCTAAACTCTTGGTCTGACTTTGAGCCATTATCATTGTCATATTTTCCATTATCTGTTGTGTGAGCTCCCTTTGAGTTCTATCTTTGTCTGGGTTTTCTACACAAACAAGAGAGAGAAATGCTAGATCTGAAGTGCTGAGGACTTCCAAGAACCCATCCCATTGAGGAGAATTGGAAACACCTTCTTGTTTTCCTCCTAGGTGCCCTTAATACAAAAATTCTTTCAAAAATATTGTTCTTGTCTTGTCTATTGGATGTATGGAGCAAAACCTTACTTTTACTGCTTAATGTCTCTTTATGCATAGATCTGGATTTTTGCAGCATTTGTCTTGATCAACTAACTGCAGATCTGAAGATATTGGCAGCCATATTTGATGTTAGGGCTATAAGTTATGCATAGCTAAAGTGGTCTTTTTCATACACTTCAACAAAAGATTCATACTAACAACTGGCGACTCCACACGGGTTTTCAATTACGACCGCTGTCGTTTTTCATATTCCTGCATATCCAGCTACTTCAGACTCTAGGGTTTCTTTTCAGCTTTTTTTTTTTCCTATTTTTATGTTGTTTTTCACCTATAAAACCCTAAAACATTAAAATTTCTAACTTCCGCATGTTTCTGGACTTATTGTGCAGGTGACAGACATCAGCCACACCTGAGACGACAACTTTTTCGGAAATCTGCCGCCGGGACACCCGGAGCTTCAGGTCGCACTTTTTAGCCCAGAAACTGTGACCTGGACTCCAGGTCGCACTTTTCAGCCCAGTATCTGCGACCTGCACAGAAAACAGGTCAGAACCTGTGACCTGCCAGTTTTTCTGCAATTTTTTTGGGTTTTTCTGAAGCTTCTGTCAGGGTTTTCCAGCCTCTGTCTCAGCCCGTCTAGACCTGTTTCTGATTTGTTTTTCTCATCTAAGTGGGAACATAGCCCCCGAGGGCTTCAGTACCCTCCACTTTTGGTGGAAGAGTTTTAACTGTTTCAGGTGTCTGATTTTTCAGAGTTTCAGCCTTCCCTTTTTCAGATCTGATACCTCCTTTTCAGATCCCTTTTTATCAGCTCTTCTCCCTTTCAAATCACCTCCTGAAGTTTTGTTTGGATCTACCTTTAGGGCCTCCTCCTTGTCCCTTCTTATTTTTGCTGATTTCCTCCTTTTTTATGGCCACCTTGCCTCTGCCTCTTGGCTGTGTTCTGCACCTCTTTTCAGCAGATTTCTCCTTTAGATCCCTGTCCCTCCCGACCTTAGATCTATTGGCCTCTTTTTAGTGTGTTTTGACTAGATTTTTTCCCTCTTTTAGACTAGTTTTGAGAGACTCGCCTTTTTGGGTTAGATCGATGCATTGTTAGCTGTTAATTTTCTGTTATTTCAGCATTATATACTGTTCTCTGCAGATTTATTTTCAGTTACGCAGCACACTTTTTCTTTTGCTCTCAAAACTTCTGGGTTTAAAAATTAAAATTAACGCACGCCACACACTCACCCTAAGTGAAGAAGAGCCTGGTTAACACCGCCAGGCAAATACTTTAAAACATTGTAAAATCAATTGACACTGCACCTTTCTGCCCTTGTTTCGACATTGTAATCACTTGATTCTACACCTCCCTGCCTTTGTTGGTCGTTCTTCTTCCCATTGTGCTGTGTTTGTGTTGTCACCATTGCGCCCCCAAGGTGCACATCCTAGAGACTTCTTGGCCTTCACCCTCAGTTTCCAGTCGATCGACCTACTCCTTCCCACCATCGTCGAGTTAGTCCTCCTCCGAGTCCGCACTCCAACTCCTCTTCTGATTCATTGGGTTCTCCTTTTACTTCTGGTTCTCCCCCTGTCACCTTCACTATGTCTGGTCCAGGGCCTAACGCTAGCGGGAATCCCGGCCCTAATGCCGGGACTACTACTAGCGGAACCGCCACAGGAACTACCTCGGCTGCACCCTTGCTCCCTTACATGGCAGGCCTCAGCCTCCCCGATCTCAATCAGTTGATCAATGACCCTATCCGCCATGATGTTGGTTGGCCTGCTATGCCAACCAAGCTCCCCTCCAACATCCCTAAGTTCGAAGGCCTTGCTGGAGAAGATCCAACCAACCATGTTCGATCTTTCCACATGTGGTGTTCCTCCAATTCCATTACCGATGATTCCATCCGTCTTTGGTTGTTCCAACGCACGCTTACGGGCGAAGCTTCTAAATGGTATGTTGACCAGGCCACCTCTTCCCATACCACCTTTGCGACCATTGCCCAAGCCTTTTTATCTTATTTCCAGCTCCCTCTCCGATACGACACTGGTACAGAGCTTTTGACTTCTTTCCGTCAAACCTCTTCAACCCGCCTTTCCACTCATGTCCAGGAATGGCGGAGAAGAAGGAGCTTATGTCGAGCTCCCACCTTTGAAGATCGGGTTTATATGGACTGGTTCCTTCGCACTCTCTTACCTCCCATTGGCAAAGATGTCGCCTCCCATTTCCCTCAAACCGAAGAAGCCGCCCTCCAAACAGCCTTGAAATATGACCTGATCTACGCTCAGTCTGGTTATGTTTATAACGTCCTTCCTGACCTCCCCAGGCCTGGTGGCGCTAACGCCCCGGGGGCATCTCATTCCGCCGACGGTATCGTTGGAGCCCTTTCTCATCCATATGCTCAACCTCCTATGGGCTATGGTCTCCCTCCGAGAGGGGCCAGCACCTCTAGCACTTTTCCCCCTCCAGGTAGCATGTATCTAGGATACGGCATGCCTCATCCTTTTTCCCAACCTCTTGCTTACCTCAATTTTTCCCAACCTAACCATTATCCTTATCCACAGCCTGGTGCTCCAGCTCCTCCAGCATTTGCACTTCCAACTCCCTTTCCTTCTCAACCCCAGCAACAGCACCTACAGCCCCCTCCAAGGCATGTATTTGCATAGCAAGGAGCGACTAATCCCCCTTCCTCTCAAAGAAGGTGGAAAGGCAATCAAAATCAATCTACCCCTGGTACTCGTGGACCCAATCCTCAAGGTCTTGACCCTAACACTGCTAACCAGCAACAGGGCACTCAGCCCAATCCGGACAGGCATATTCGCACAAATAAGCCTTGTTTGTGTTGCAGTGTTTACGGTCATTACACTCATGATTGTCCCCTTCTACCACAGATGCGGAAGATGTGGGAGTCTCAATCCACATTGCGAGGACAACATGCCTCCCCTCATGCTCCCCCTAATGTGGCCACTACTCAACCGGCTGTGTTTACCGATCCTTTCCCCCAGCAAGGATTCGTGGCTGCCCAACCACCTGACGGACAGGTCGCCACTCAGCCTTCCCCTTCTGGTTCCTCCGATTACCAGATCCTCATGATGAACTCTGATCCATCTCCAACCGTCGACCTTAACCTTCAAACTCGGTCTCGCCAGTACCCCAAGCCTCCCGCTCAATCTGCCTCCGAGTCCCCTTCTTCAGGTTCTACAGAGCCTCTTTCGACATCCCATGGTCCCTTACATATCCCTCAACCCAAAGTTGAGGTTCATACCAAGATTCCTAAGGGACCATTACGCCGAAATGCTGCTCCTGGTCGAGATGCTCATTCGTATAGCATAGTAGATTATTTGGCGCAGTCTCCTGCTGCCATTTCCACATTGGAACTCCTCCAGTCGTGCCCTTCCCAAAAGAAGGCTCTACTATCTTCCATGGGCGCTGTAGATCCTGCTGATGACCAAATGATTGTTTTCAACGCCCATTAATCAGAACAGCCTCCTCTTCCTGCTTCCGTAGCCTTCCAAATCCCAGTCAAAATCCGGAACGCTAATGTTTCTTGGTGTATAATTGATGAGGGGGCATCCACCTGTGTGATTTCCGCTTCGGTTTGGAAGCAACTCGGATCTCCTGAGTTGGCCCCTTCCACCATCACCCTTCGAGCGTGGGATGGCCACGCCTCCCAGCCCATCGGCCTCTTCCATAATTTTCCTATCACTGTTGCGGGCAAGACTGTTTGCGTTGACGTCCAAGTCATTGACGCCCCTCTAGATTACAACATTCTCTTGGGGAGAAGCTACACCTATGCCATGTCTGTTGTCCCATCCGCGGTTTTTCGCAAGATGTCTTTTCCTCACAATGGAAAGATAGTCACCATCGACCAATTGACATATCATGAGCCAAAGTCTCAGACCTCCCCTGAGACGACCATCTCTTCTGTAGCCAATAAACAAACCGTCGATTCCTTGACCAGTGTCTCTCCAGGCGTCTACAAAGACTCCTCTTTGCTTGGAACTTTCCCTGGTCTCCCTCCTCCTCATGTCTCTGATCCTAGCTTATCGAATTTTTGCATGATGCAATCGTCTCGGGGTGCCCTTAAGCGGCCCGCTTCGGCTAGTCAGCAATCTCAGACTCAACCTCGCCCACTGCAACCCGCTCCTATCCATTCATCTCAGCCAACCGAACCTCCCCCTTCTGGCCCTCCTCCTACAGCTGGTATCCCTGAACCCCTCTATCCTCCTGGGTCGGTTCCCCCAGGCCTCAACCATCTCGGAGTCGTCCCTTCTGGTCATTATCCCGCTGGTCAGATACCTTTCCTTGCTCCTCCTCCTGGAGTCTATACGGTCCCCATCATGGCCACCCTCTCTCTCCCCAACTTGACCCTGGGTATACCCGTCTGGTACCTTGACCCTCCAGCCGCTACCCCACCTGGTCACCCCAAACCCTACCTTGCTTTGACACCGGTTCAACCAATCCCCCTCGCTTCCTTCGTTGCCACTGTGCCCCCAGCACCTCCACAGGACCCTTCTCCTGTCGTGACGGCTCTCGGGAAAAAAGGAAAAGCTCGCAAGGGGACATCCAAAGACAAGGCCACCCCGACTGACCCGGCTCCTCCTCCGCCCTCAAAGCCTTGAGCCTTGTGTGATGTCGTCGGTCACGCCACCCATGCTTGTCCTGAATTGCCCCGTATTCAACCCATGGTTAAAGTCGCGGTCCCTGAGTCTACGGTCCCTGAAGCCTCTGTTCCTTCCTCGTCCGTAACCAAGAACCCCAAGATTATCCGCACCAACAAACCCTGTGCTCTGTGCGGTGTCCATGGCCATTACTCCTACCATTGTCCTCACCTGACGCATTACCGCGCCTCTTTAGAGGTAGTTCGAGAGTATGAGGTTGAACAAAATCAATCTGCCTCTCCCATACTCGCGCAGTATGCTTCCGGTCAGTCTGAGGATCCACCTGCTCCCATCGACATTCCCCCCCCTGATGTCCAGATGTCGGAGCCTACTACCACCATTTTCTACCTATCATCGTCCATGAGTCCCTCGGGGAACATTCCCTCAAATTCCTCCCCTGTTGTTTTGCTCGACCCCCCTTCAGCGACCACCCTAGGCTCAACATCTTTTGACCATCTATTTATCTATTCCTCTGTCATCCCCCGTGACGACCCGTATGTTAGCCTTTCTTCCTATACATATGATATAGGTAGCTTTTTCACGTCATGTGGTTTCCCTTCCTCTCATCATTCCCTCTTTTCCCGTCAGGATGCCCTCTTGGAAGCCTTCTCCACCCATGACCTCATCCTTCCCGCCCATAAACGGGATAACACCACCTGTATCTATGTTGACCTCCGCAGCCCGAGTCCCAGCCATACCTCCTATAGCCCTCATATACCACCATCTAGTTCGTATATGAGTCATAGCCATCCTGCCCATCACCCTCCCTCCCGCAGTTGCCGCTCGATGTCTACTATACACTCACACTGCCGTCATTGTTCCTCCTCCTCCCATTTTTTGTCTCGTAACACTATTCCGCAGGACCTCCCATCCCCACCCTATATCGGTTACACCGATGGTGCAAGTCGTTACTCCTGGAATATAGCCTTGGCAGGTTGGGCCATTTTCACCCCCTTGCATGCCCTTGTTCTCTCGAACGGGGTCTGCATTGGTACTGCCACCAATAATCAGGGCGAATATGATGCAGTGCATGGTCTCTTAGTCGATGCCCTCTCTCATCGCATCCTCCATCTGCATGTTCGTTTAGATTCCCTACTTCTTGTCATGCAACTAAATGGTTTCTATAGTGTGCATAATCCTATCCTCTTTACACGATATTTACGAGTGAAACTCTTGATACGTGAATTTGAAACCATAACTTTCAACCATGTACCTCGAGAACAAAATCACTATGTAGATAACATTGCAAACCATGTTCTAGATTGGCATTTATCACACACATTTTATACAAGACAATAACATTCATAATCATTAAAACAGATGCATATCCATAATATGTGTCGCAAAACATATGTTTAGAGTCCATCTACTCTGATACATATGACATGCCCATAGCATGTTACAAAAAACTCAAAACTGGGGGCACCACCTGTCCCTACATACACACTAGGGGGTACCACCTGTCCCACACCTAATCACTATCTGGCGGATCCCGAGCCAATGGCTCTGCTCCTGCAGCCTGTAGATCACGTATCCCCTGACCGGCCATCGCCATGCGCCGCATGACACCTCGCCATTCTGAGGGTAGACCAATACATGGCTCTATGTACTGGTCGTCTAAGTCTTGCCACCCGCGCTCTGAAACACCAGTCAGCAACCTCTCACATCTATGGTGGATGTCCTCCAGGAGGGTGACCGCATCCTCATTATGCGCCACTCTCGATCCACTCAGGCCTGCAGCTCCTGATGCTACCGGTCGTCCCATATATCCGGCCGGTTTTACCGGAGCTATATCTGCATACCAAAAGTACATGAATCAGTACCCTATCTACTATTCAATAACTTTAACATGCCCAAAAAAGAGTAGTCACTTGTCACTTACCATCGGGTCCCCATACTCGACCAGGCGGAAGTGGTAGGTCTGGATCCCCACAATAACTCATCCCACTATAAGGATAGTCGTCTATCTATAACGGTATCTGATCCCAATGGGCAAAGAACTCAGGTCGAAACACCCGTCCGACCGCCCCTCCTCCTCCTTTGCACAGTAGTCGCCCCCACTGGTGCATCCTGGGCTCTCTCGGGCCCCCATCTGGGAGCTGTATACGAGGTCGTAAGTTCGGGATCTTCTCAAAAAATAAGGAGCACAATAAAGTCCCATACGAGCAATCGTGGTTCACTTGCCGCTTGCAAAGCGACAACTGTCATTTTAACGACACCAACATCATTTGGGCCCACCCATAGTAGGTCCCACTCAACACACTCTCCACAATCATCATCTACCCCCCAGTGATGTGATGGAGCGCCTGGTTGCCCAGGATCCACAGCACCGTTGCGGCCACTGCACGAGTCTCTAATCTCTCTAGGTCCTCGATCGATATCCGAGTCCCTTTGACTTGGAGACCCAGTCGACAATATCGCTCCACAAACTCCATGATGTTCCGCCCTCGCGGTAACACTGGCTGTGTATTTCCCACCATCCCAAGTGGCGGGAGACCAGTCAGGAAATACAGATCCTGGACTGTCAATTTGATCCTATGCCCCTGCACTAGAAAGACCTCATGATCTGGATCCCAATAACTGACAATCCAGGCCAACAAGGGCTCCCAAGCTCTCATCAAAGGGTTCTCCCAAAACTTCAGAACCCCAAATCTGGCCAATACACGACGGACACCCTGATCTGCCTAGATCTCTGACCGTAATGTACCCAAGTCTCTCTCTCTCCATTTGACCCGTATATCTGCCATATCTGCACAAACACA